>LR738715.1:16127022-16186177 GCA_902687465.1 Secale cereale | reverse complement strand
CATATTATTTAGTTATATAATTATGGGATCCCTACAAATTATCGCGTAGACATGTTCTATGATGAGTAGCTTTTTCATGCATATTGTGTGTTTTTAGATGGATTTGGCCCCCTCTTGTGTTTTGGTCACGCTGCGCCACTGTCTTATATCATTCACTTATTATATATGCACTTGGGTCAAGTCAATGCAGAGGATTCTTCTATACCAAGTACTTATCTACTAATCTAAAAAAAGGTACTTATCTACTACCGATGTACATCATAGTGAAAATAAAACTGAATCCCAATACCCCACTTAGATGCAGCCTACACCTGAGCTTTATGCATGTTCATGTGCAAACATTCATATACTAAAGCTTGCAGCAAGCACACGCACATATACATCGGCAGCGGCTGATTGTTAATCATCATATTTGTCATTCGTTAACTAGAGGCTCACTGTTTGTTTGTGCGCAGGTTTCGCGGCTGATTGTTAATCATCATATTTGTCATTCGTTAACTAGAGGCTCACTGTTTGTTTGTGCGCAGGTTTCCGAAGAAAGTAATAGTCAATGCCATTTGGTGGTTTTCAATGTGCCAGTCTCTACATTCAGGCCATCATTGAGTTTTACCTTTAACTAAGACTATTTCCTCTGTGGTGATTATTTATTTATTCCTTTATTGCTTATATTAGCTCTAACCATTTTTCAGCCTCCTTTTCTGCTTTTATTCAACTATTTATGTACTCATGTCTTGCCAATGGTGTACCTATTGTTGTGTGTAATTTAATGTGAGGCGCCGCACTCATCTGTTCTGGCACTACTGAGATGGAGGCCGACATCATGGATGGCTAGAGCTGTGAGTAGATTTGTCCAAGATACATCAGTGTTCGTAGTCATGGTTCTGGTAACTGTCTGCGATCTCCATATGTTAACTGTTTGCGAAGGTGGAAATGCAAGCAATGTTCTTCTTAGATGCTCTTGCCCTTTTGATTTGTACATTGCTAAACTGACCACTGAGCTCATACCACTTTGATTCATAAATTGCTGAATTACCCACATGAACTCTTGCTGTCATGGTTCGTAAATTGCAGAATTTCCCATTATGTCGCTTGCATCGTTCCATACAAGCAGTGTCTATTGTGCTTTTAATCCGTCAACCAAGTAGGTACCTTGTTATTAGTGGCTTGCTTTTAGGCCACAATCACATCTGTTTATTTTTCTCCGAGTCTGTTTATGCTTGTTTTATGACCTGAAGTAGTATATTGAGTTGTAAGGGAATACTTTCAGGTCGCAACTTTTCTTTGTAATACTTGTAATCTAGTCGGGCAACCAATGTTTCGAAAGTAATGACCCATTGTAAGAAATAATGTTTCATATTTGCTGGGGAACCCATCACTATTTGCATTATGTCAATGCATTGTGTATTAACAGTTCATTTTGTTATTTTGTTTGTAGATTCAAAAGATATATGGACAATTATATGGGTGCGTTGCAAGTATACTGCAATGATGATGATGGTGTTCTGGTTCACGATGATAACGATGATGGCTGTTTTCAGTTTTAGTTTAGTTGTAGGGATGATTTTCCTGTTGGATAATGTTCCTTGGTTAAGTTTTAGTTAAGTTGTTGGGATGTCGATGGATGATTTTAGTTTACGTTTGGCTGTCAAGAGAATATTCAGATTATGCATCACATTTGGATGTTATTCCTCATGTAATATCAACTATTGTAATCCTATTGTTTTTTTCAATATATGATTTCTTCCTCTCGTGCGTATATTTTCTCTTCCGACTTGATATACATACTTATCACCATTATGTGGAGCATTAATTTAATTGCTGGCAATATATAAAATATTATTCACAATTTATATGCAAAACACCTGAAGCGTTGCAAATTCTTTGTGGACAAGAAAAGGGATTTGAATTCCTGTACATTAACCACCAACGTATATGAGTGTTGTAAAAGTTGGTATTTATGTGTTGTACTCTTGCAACAGTTCCTTTTACCAACGAAAGTATAACCGTTGCATTATGTGTTAGCAACACTGGATAAGGCTACGCATTCCAAACCGTTGGTAAAGACCTTAGCAACGCATATATGATCTTTTAGATACGGAAAAATGCGTTGCTATATGTGGGGTCCTGTTGTAGTGCCGCCGCAGAACGGGAGCGACGGATTACATCGGCGCCTTATGTTCCCGTCCCTCCGTCGAACCCTGTGGATAATATTGCTGCAGCGGCAGCACGGTTGGCCGCTTTACCTGTGGAAGAAACATCCACCGTTGGCAATAGAGGCGCGCAGGGCCCAGAAACTGCTCAATACGGCGTTGATACAGCAGCAAGCATACTCTCATAGCAGGGAAAGGTTGCATTCGACACTGCGTCCCAACCGAAGTTACTCTAGACATTGGGAGGAGCCAGAAGTGTCTAGCAGTGAACGTAGGAGACATCAGCACAGGCAAGATAATCCGGCAAGGGCAGAGATGCCAGCCCCGGATCGAAACCGGCCCAGATCGGAGGCCAGGGAAGAAGTTCGTCAGTCGACGCCGGTTCACACAGCCACTACAGGGACAGGAGCTACAGCAAGCGGTTTTGGAATACAATGTCTCGTCCCCGCCCTGCGGAACGTTAAGTTGCCCAAGGACTTCAAAGGACCTCGCAAGGTGCCTAATTACACAGCCGACTTACCACCCGAAGCTTGGGTGGAGAGTTATGAGATGGCCATGGAGATGCTGGACGTGGATGAATCGGCTTGTGCCAAATATTTCACTATGATGCTTGAAGGCACGGCCCGGACTTGGCTAAAGGCACTACCTCCGAATTCTATCGGATCATGGGGGGAGCTGCGCAGTCAGTTCATCAAAAACTTCAAGGATACGTGCAAGCAACCTATGTCGGTGATAGATTTAGCAGCATGTGTGCAAGGAGAGCAGGAGTCTACAGCAGCTTGGGTACGTAGAGTGGCAGAGATCTTGCACTCCTCAAACGGCATTAATCCGAGCACAGCAATTGTAACATTGGAGAACAATTGCCGGTTTGAATCTTTGAAATTAAAACTCGGACGGCTCAAACGGGAGTGCAATGACATGGGGACTTTGATGAGCGCCCTGGTGAAGTACGGAGACTCAGATAATACCAAGTATCCGGAGCCAGAAGGAGATAAAACAGGGAAGGCCAGCAAGTCTGGTAAACCGGCGCCGGTTAATCCGGTTACTTCAAGCTTTTTGGGCAAACGGAAGGCAGAAAACAGCTCCGATTTTGTTGCCAATACGCAGGTTCAAGGCGGTCTTCAGAACAATCAGCAGGGTTCCACTCTCCAAACTGGCTGTGGAAACCCGGGTTGGGAGAAGGATTTGGATCAACCCTGTCTGAAGCATAGTGGAAGATGAAGGATTGCAAGACATTCTATAAGAGAATGCCTGTCCCCTACGAAACCAGGGAACAGCCGTTTTAATCCTCCTAACCGGCCCCCATATGGCGGTTCAGGACCCGGATTTTATGGTCCGGGTTATCAAGGAAATAACTCCGGATCAGGATATAGGGGTAACGGCGGCTATCAAGGGAACAACGGCGGTTATCAATCCCGGCCAGGCGGCCAAAGTAGTCAAGGAAACTACAATGGTCAGGGGAATCAATCACATCATCAAGGTGGTTACAATGGTCAGGGAAATCAATCGCATCATCAAGGTGGCTACAGCAATCAGAATAATCAGCAGCAGGGTCAAGGGAGTTACAATAACCAAGGAAACCAGCAGCAACAGCGTCCGCAGCAACAGCAGCAATCCGGATTCCAGAGTAATCCGAAGGAGTTGAGCAGCGGTCAATATCATGTTTTCACCACAAGTTTATGTAAGAGGGACCAGAAAGTTTTAAAGCGGGCTGTTAATACGGTAGAACCAGCGACGCCACAGTTTCTACGATGGTCAGAGCAGCCCATTGTATGGAGCAGAGAGGATCACCCGTTACGGGTAGATAATCCGGGACATTTAGCCTTGGTGGTGGCACCTCAGGTGGGAGGATACAGGTTCACTAAAGTCCTCATGGATGGGGGTAGCAGTATCAATATATTATATTACGAGACCTTTCGCCGTATGGGTCTGACAGATAAACAGTTAAGGACATCAAACACAGTGTTTCACGGGGTGGTCCCAGGTAAGTCAGCTTATCCAGTTGGTAAGATTGACTTAGAAGTTACCTTTGGGGATGAGCATGATTCCAGATCGGAGATGATCACCTTTGAAGTTGTCAAAATTAAAAGTCCGTATCATGCTTTGTTTGGGAGGACGGTTTATGCTAAATTTATGGCTAGGCCATGTTATGTTTATCTGCAGCTTAAGATGCCAGGTCATAAAGGCACAATTACGGTGCATGGCTGTCGTAAGATAGCAGTGGAATGTGAGGAAGGTGATGCAGCTTATGCAGAAGCGGTATGTGCCACGGAAGAATTAAAATTTTATAAGGATAATGTTGATCCGACAGATATGACTCCGCTGAAGAAGCCAACTACCGAGCATGATCCGGCTCTGAAATTCAAATCAGCGGAAGAGACTAAGCAGGTTGATTTTGTGCCTGGAGATTCGTCTAAGCAATTCACCATCAGTGCTAACCTGGATCCTAAATAGGAAAGCGCGCTCATCGAGTTCATCCGTGAGAACCGGGATATCTTTGCATGGAAACCTTCTGACATGCCAGGTATACCGAGGGAACTCGCTGAGCACAAATTAAATATTGATCCAAAGTTTAAACCGGTAAAACAGTATCTGCGCCGCTTTAACGAAGAGAGGCGCAAGGCTATAGGAGAAGAAGTGGCCAGGCTTTTGGCGGCAGGGTTCATAGTGGAAGTTTTTCATCCGGAATGGTTGGCTAATCCGGTGCTGGTTCTAAAGAAGAATGGGAAGTGGAGGATGTGTGTGGACTACACAGACCTCAATAAAGCTTGCCCAACTGATCCTTTTGCTCTACCTCGCATTGATCAGATTATTGATGCTACAGCAGGGTGTGAGCGGCTGAGTTTTCTGGATGCGTACTCAGGTTATCACCAGATCAAGATGGCAGTTGAAGATCAAGAGAAGACAACGTTCATAACCCCTTTTGGTGCTTTTTGCTATGTGTCTATGCCCTTTGGGCTCAAGTGTGCACAGGCAACTTATCAGCGTTGTGTTCAGAATTGTTTGAAGGGGCAGATAGGAAGGAACGTACATGCTTATGTGGATGACATCGTGGTTAAGTCAAAGGAGGAAAGGACAATGATAGAAGATCTCAGAGAAACCTTTGATAACCTTCGGGCTTACAGGATGATGCTTAATCCGGAGAAATGTGCCTTTGGTGTCCCGGCTGGTAAGCTTTTGGGATTCCTGGTCTCGAACAGGGGAATAGAAGCCAACCCGGAGAAGATCAAGGCCATCACATCTTTAACAAAACCGGCTTGCATTAATGATGTTCAGCGGATAGCTGGCCGGATAACGGCGTTGAGCCGGTTTATCAGTCGCTTAGGAGAAAAGGCGATCCCGCTTTATCAAATGTTTCAGCTGAGGAAGGTTGTGAGATTCTAAGGGAAATTCATGAAGGGGATTGTGGTCATCATGCCGGATCAAAATCTTTAGTGGCTAAAGCTTTCCGACATGGCTTTTATTGGTTAACCGCGCATGCAGATGCGGCAGACCTGGTCCGCAAGTGTGACGCTTGTCAGAAGTTCTCGAGACGCGCGCTTGTTCCGGCACAAGAACTCCGGATGATACCAATAACTTGGCCTTTTGCAACTTGGGGGCTGGACATGGTTGGTCCTTTCAAGAGATCCCAAGATCAGAAAACTCATCTACTAGTAGCAGTAGACAAGTTTACGAAGTGGATTGAAGCGGAGCCTATAAGCAAATGTGATGCGGCAACAGCGGTTAAGTTCATCAAAAAAGTAATATTCCGGTTTGGTTTTCCACACAGCATCATCACAGATAATGGCACCAACTTATCTCAGGGTGAGATGGAAGAATTCTGTCAACGAGAGCATATTCGTTTGGACGTATCTTCTGTAGCTCACCCCCAATCCAATGGTCAGGCAGAAAGGGCAAATCAGGAGATTTTGCGAGGAATCAAACCCAGACTTATGGCACCTTTGAAGAGAACCCCAGGGTGTTGGGTTGAGGAATTACCGTCTGTCCTTTGGAGCATTAACACTACACCCAACCGGTCTACAGGTTATACACCTTTTTTCATGGTTTATGGTGCAGAAGCAGTTCTTCCAAGTGACATACGCCATGATTCACCAAGAGTAGCGGCCTATGTGGAAGCCATTAATGAGGAGTCAAGACAAGACGGTTTGGATCGGTTGGATGAAGAGCGTGATATAGCTGCAGCACGGTCGGCAATTTATCAGCAAGATCTGCGCAGATATCACAGCCGCCGGATTAGAACCAGGACATTCCAGGAGGGTGACTTGGTACTTCGGCTTATCCAAGATCAAACAGATATGCACAAGCTATCCCCGCCATGGGAAGGGCCCTTTGTGGTCAGCAAAAACTTACACAACGGGTCATATTATTTGATAGACATTCGAGAACACAAGGATTCACGGACATCAGAAGAGGAGACGAAAAGGCCGTGGAACATTGCTCATCTACGGCCATACTACACTTGAGCCATGGGCTCCAATGTATCCTATGTATATATTATGAATAATGAATAAACCGGCACCCCCGGTAAACCGGGGGCTCAGCCTTTTTCTTATATATATGAATTTTGCGGCAAATAATCATATCAGTTTGTTATCAAGAATCAAATTATAAATGTTGGCTAGTTTTAGAAGTTAATTTTTGCAGGGTATGTGAAGGAGCGGTAGCACTCTCGCGAACAAGAGATCATATCCGGTTCAAGAAGAGAAAAACCTCATAAAAACGAAAAACCCCGGCCGGGTTAGGAGGAATGTCAGAGGCCCCTGGGGACAGTCGGTTTGCCCACGTCCCCATGATTGGCTATGTTACGATTTTTTGGGTTCCCTGAACAGTTGATACGCTCACGTTCAATGATGGCCCGGCCCCTGGGGACAGTCGGTTTGCCCACGTCCCCATGATTGGCTATGTTACGATTTTTTGGGTTCCCTGAACAGTTGATACGCTCACGTTCAATGATGGCCCGGCCCCTGGGGACAGTCGGTTTGCCCACGTCCCCATGATTGGCTATGTTACGATTTTTTGGGTTCCCTGAACAGTTGATACGCTCACGTTCAATGATGGCCCGGCCCCTGGGGACAGTCCGGTTTGCCCACGTCCCCATGATTGGCTATGTTACGATCATCGGCCCCTTGAACAGTTGATACGCTCACGTTCAATGATTGGCTAGGCCCCTTGGGACAGTCCGGTTTGCCCACGTCCCAATGATGGCTATGTTTGTAGTTTTATCGACCCCTTGAACAGTTGATACGCTCACGTTCAATGATTGGCTAGGCTCCCTGGGACAGTCGGTTTGCCCACGTCCCATTGATTGGCCGAACTTTGTTTTGAGCCTGGCGGCTCTTTGAAAAAGCCTCGACTACATGGTTTGATTTACAAAGATTGTGTGTTGTTTGATGTTTTTTGTGTTCCATAAACCTTTTTAACCGAGTGGAGCAGCTCCAGAAGTTGACCTTCTATCTATAATGTTATCAGTCTGGGTCATGAACGCCAGCAAGACTTAAACCGGCGTTCATCATAACCCGGATCGACTTCATGATAAGCCGGCAAGTCGGCAGTACACGATCAGGTACAAGTGATAAATTCCTGAACCAAGATGAGTAAGATTTATCAACAAGATGAACCGAGGAGTTTCAAAGGGTTTATTAGAGTTGATGAAGACTGAGTAAGGTGATTTTAACATTCTGACCGGTTTAAGGTCTTATGGTTACATACAATTCAGGTATCACAATTATTTTTTAAGATATGCTTCTTAGATATATCAAGAGAACA
Source organism: Secale cereale (assembly GCA_902687465.1). Lineage (NCBI taxonomy): Eukaryota > Viridiplantae > Streptophyta > Magnoliopsida > Poales > Poaceae > Secale > Secale cereale. The sequence continues at coordinate 16,178,261 of LR738715.1, read as the reverse complement.
AGTTAATCCGTCCGGTGGTAAGCCACTAGGACATGTTGTTGATCTTTTTTATGAACAGAGCAAGGCATCCGTATAAATCAACAAGTCAACGAGCGAATACTTCATAAAGACCAATGTCAGGTCACAACACTTTAAGTTTCAGCTAAACTTATTACAAGGCATAAAAAGCCAAATAGTTGGAAGCATTGTTTACGGAATAACAATCATGATTACAACAGTAGCATTCAAGATTGTGCTTCTCCTTGCCGGGATGATTGGCCACCGTCTTGTTCCGGAACATCTTCCTCCTCGTGAAGCGGCGGGAAATCTGGTGCACGCCAATCAATCTTGGCCAAGGCACGGAAATATACTTCATCGTTGATCAGCTCAGCAGGATCAATATCAGGAGCAAAAGTGTGAGGACGAACCGGCGGAGTTAAGTTTACAATATCGTAAACCGGTCGTTCCACCCGCTCGTTCTGCAGGTTATATGCTGGATGGTATCGAGACAAGTCAGATTCCACCGCAATCTTGCTAGCGAGGGGACGCATTTCCTTTGTCAGAGCGTACAGATCCTTCTCATCAAATGCTGAACTGTCCTCCTTGGTATCAGGAAATCCGGTTAACACTTCTGCCGGATCAATATCCGGGACCCAAGCTTTAGCCCTCGTAAGGGCCAGAAGAGCACCTCCTCGAGCAGCCGATTTCTTCACCTCTTCAAGACGAGTTGGCAGAATGGACAAACTGTTCAAAGTATCCTTGATGGTTGAAGGAGCCGGTTTACCAAAGGAAGTAGCACTAATAATCCTTTGTGCTCCAGAGTATAATTGTTCAACCAAGGTATAGCAGGCCTTCAGCTTCTTCCGTACATCATCCCCAAGATGGGAGACACGGCGTCCTACATACAACAAATGAAAGTTAAACTGGCGTAGGTCACAGATTGCAAAGATAAAAGACAGGAGTTCAGGCCATGCTTACCAAAGATAGCAGAAGTCATCAAGTCAAGTTGGCGTTTTAACCCGGTCAATTCTTCGGTAACCGGGTTAAGTGCTCCTTCGGCATCCTGAACACGTTTCTCCAGATCTTTTTTCTGGACTTCAAACGTCGTCCGCTCCTCGTCAAAGAACCTCTTCAAGTCTTCGGCAGTCTTTAAACTCACTTGGAGTTCCTTTTTAACCTTTGAAGCGGCTGACTCAGTCTCTATAAGCCGGCTTCGAAGTTCACTGATTTCCAAAGCATTCCGGTTCAGCTCAGCCTGAAGACAAAAAGTTCAAAAGTAAGGTTAGAAATTACAAGTTTCAAGCACACAACCAAGTTGTCTACTTGACACTTGGGGGCTAATGGCAGTTGAAGTAATAACAGCAAAGACAATTTGAAAATGCAAGTCTCAAGCACACAACCAAGTTGTATACTTGACACTTGGGGGCTAATGGCAGTTGAAGCAATGCATCAGAGACAATTTTGAAATTACAAGTATCAACTACATAACCAAGTTATCTACCTGATACTTGGGGGCTAATGTATGGATCAGCAGTTCAAAACTACAAAGTTCCGGATTACCTTCAATAAAGAAGTTAAACCGGAACTTGGGGGCTGTTATAAGATAAAGAGGCGTTGAAAAAGGCAAAGTCAGAAGAGGAAAACTTACTTCATATTTTTCTCTCATCAGGTTTACTAGGCTGGCTTCATAATCCCGGCTGCTATGGAGCCGGTTCAGATATCCGGAATAGATGTCTTGAGCACTCATACTTGAGAGACTGGATATATCAGTACTCCACTTCCCCTTTTCCTGAGTCATCTTTTCTGCTTTAGCTGTATGTTTTGCTAAAACGGTGGGTTCGGCTGGCGCAACATAAGCAGTGCCAGTAACCACGACATCAGGGGAAGTGGGTGCATTGGGAGGAGAAACTTCAGTTTGAGCTGGATCAGGAGACGCCTGGTTAATTTGAGGAGAATTAACCCGGGCCGGACTTGGTGGGTCTTGGACATCTTCAGCGGCAGGAGTTTCAAGAGCGGGTTCGTCAACCTGAGCGGCAGGAGTACCTTCAGGAGGAACGGTGGTAGACGGATCAATCACCGGTTCATCGGCAGAAGGATCAGCAACAGGTTTTTTCGCCTTGGCTCTTTTGCTAGGTTTCGGTTTGCTGGGAAAACAAGCAAAATAAGTTAGCATTATAAAGGAAGGGGGTGTCATAAACCGGAAGAGGTAAAGAGAATTACCCCGGGACGGTCTTCAAAGGAGGAAGCTGTGTAGCGGTTGATTCGCCAGAAGAAGACAGTGGAGTTTCCTGATAATCAGGATCAGTCGGTTTAAGTGGTTTTCGGATAAGACCGGCCTTGGGATGAAGAAGGGTCGGAGAGAGTATCACCTCAGCGCGGCGCTTTCGAGCCGGAGTTAATGAGATTCCAGAGGATTCCACTGCCAAGCCACTATGGCGAGTGGTCCGGCGCAAAGCTTCGTGCTGTTGTTTCTTCAAAGTAAAATTAGGATCCAACTTAGCATAAGGATGAGAAAATTGATATTTTCTAACAGTCCGACGGCTCTTTTGAGGAGGAGGTTCTGAATCAGAAGAAATAAGGGTTACCTCAATCTCAGCCGGGTTATCACCTTCAAGTGGATCCTGTGAAAGGGTATCATTAGATATGATAACAAGTACATAAAAGCAAAACGTAAACCGGAGCAAGGCATACCTCGGAGTCCGGATCATCATCCTCAGAAGGGGAACCGGCATCAACGGCTGCTTTCCTTTTCTTGTTTGCAGGAGTTTTTCGGCGAGCTTGCCTTACAGGTTTTTCCTGAGGTTTTCTCCTCCAGAAAGGGTCTTCAACCTAAATGAAAAAAGCAAAGGCGAGTAAAAGACGGTTCAAAGAGGACGGTTTATAAAGTACAAGTTAAAGACAAACTTACTTCAGGCAGCTTATTCTTCTTGAAATATGGGGCCAAGCCAACTTTAGAGCAATCCGTTAAAGCAGGATTGACAATCTTCTTGGCTGACTCAATTACTTCCGATTCAGAAAGCTTCTCCTTAGAAAACCTCTGAGGATCATCCGATTTACCGGAGTAATTACACATCAACTCAGGGCGCCGGCTTAAGGGAAGGATGCTCCAAGATAGCCAGCAGCGAAGGAAATCAGTACCGATCAGGCCATTGGCCATGAAAGCTCTCAGCTTGGAGAGCTGTGGTGAAAACTGGATCCGTTCAGCAGCACTTAACCGTTGTGGTAAGGGGTGATTTGCCGGGATACGAGTTTCACGATAACCCGGCAAAGGATTTTCACCTTCAGGAGATGTATCTACACAATAAAACCAGGACTTGTTCCAGTCCTTAGGGTGAGTGTGTAAGGAGGCATGAGGAAAAACTACATCCCTCCTTTTCTGAATGCTAATTCCGCCAAGCTCTTGGTGAGGCCCGCTGGTGAACTCAGTGCGCCGGTTTGCATGGAAGAAATCCCGGAATAAATCAACTGAAGGCTCCTCTTGCAGATATACTTCAGAAAATACTTGGAAATCGCAAATGTTGGAAACAGAGTTTGGTCCGATGTCCTGTGGGTGCAGCTGGAAGGTGGCAAGAACATCCCGGAAGAATCTTGAACCGGGGGGAGAGAAGCCTCTGGAGATATGGTCCAGAAATACGATAACTTCCCCGGATCTAGGAGTAGGAGGGCACTCGTTACCCGGAGCACGCCATTTCAGCTCAGCCCAAGGCCCTAAGGTGCCGATACTCGACAGCTTGACTAAATCTTCCTCGGTCACGACAGAACGGACCCAATCGCACGAAACATACTGCTTACCCATTTGAGCAGAAGTGCTGAAGAAGAGAAAGTACAGAGACGGATTACGAACGTACAATGATCCGGGATCTATTCATATTATACAATGGTTGAAACAGAGAATTAGCTGGCAAGGGTAAACCGGCAATCATAAAACAAGTTGTATCATTTTCGGTTTCAATGGCAGTTGAAGCGGTACAGTTTAAGTCATTTCATCAAGTTATATCATTTCCGGTTTATAGCATGACAATTTAAACCGGAACATACTTAGCGAATCTACTGAGGAGAAAAACAGGTTTCTAAATAACTACTAAGGGGGAAAGATCTGAGCATGCTGAGGAAAAGAAACTAATCTACAGCGGAGTAAAAATCGCTGAGGAGGAAAGCTACGCAGACTTCATATTGAAAGGACGAATTTACATGTCAGACAGGTGCAATAAGGACCTGACGCGTCTACAGCAGAGTAAAAATGGAAGAAGATCGGAAAGGTAAGGATACTACGAAGTTGCAGGTTTCAAGAATGAACAATACGAAGCTTGCGGAGAACTCTAATGGCGGAATGGATAAAACTATAGAGTCATTACGGTAAGATCTAATCTGATGCTAAGCGGGAGACTTACGGACTAGGGCCTAAAGGTTACAAAACTTCTATGAGAAAAGTATCTACGAAGGGACGAAGCTTCATCAGAAGCCCTAATGGCGGAAGAACACAAGCAAAGCAATGGCGGACACAGATCTACAATGAGGAGGATAAACGTACCAGGGACAGCGAGAATCGGCGGCGGAGAGAATCTAGTCAAGGCTCAGGTTGATGCAGCGGCCGGTCGAGGACTGGAGATCCGGCGGTCGTCGGCGGCGGTTTGAGCTCGAGCAGCAATGGAGGAGGAAGATGCAGGAAGAGGATGAAGGGAGAAGAAGACAGCGGATGGAGCGGGGCAGTATTTATAGCCAGAGGTTAGGTCTGAAACGATAGGAGCGAGAATCGAGGAGACAGAAATCAGATAAAGATCCCGTGATGCGTCGATCTTCGGGATAACCCTTAAAATACGCTACAGTACAGCTCGCAGCGTTAAATGCGGAGATGATGTCATTGTCAGACTTTAATGATTTCGGAGGATGACGTCAGAGCCGGTTTACAAAAAGATGAAGACAGAACAGAATTTTATGAGACGACGGAGATTGATATGAACAAGTTCAAATCATTCTGGGGCCTAATGTCAGGGATATGGTTAGTAGGTATAAACCGGATATTGTAAACCAGCTTAGTTATATTGTACTTGGTTTTACTAGACTACGGCCCATGAGATTTCAAGGCCCATGTATAGAAATACGGTTTGTAAACCGCCAAGAGATGTAACTTGAGAGATAAGAAAGAAAGGGCAGAGACCGAGGCGGACACGATTATGAGCCGGCCTCGGGACTCTGTAAACCGGACCAGGCGTCACCTCTACATAAAGGGACGACCCGGTACCGGTTCGAGGACAAGCAACAATCAATCGGTCGAGACGCAGGCAAAGCGAATCCGCTCCCTGTAAAACCGACGCCCAAGCAATACCAAACCAACTAGACGTAGGCTTTTACCTTCTCGAAGGGGCCGAACTAGTATAAATCCTTTGTGTCCTTTGAGTGCCATGAATCCTTTCAAGCTAGCCCGTGCGATGGTTCCATCATCAAGTCCGCTAAACCGGACATCTGCCGTGTTAATTCCACGACAGTGACCAAACCCAAGTTGCCAAGGGGGGTACCGCACACGGCTCTGGGTTGGACCAACACTCATGAGGAGCACTGGCACGGGGGTGGATTAAGAACTCGGGTTTGCAACGCCCTATGCAAGTTTTAGCTATTAGGCAAATGTAAAATCAATGTTGGGCCTTGCTAGAAAAGCGTTAGCACTAAGCGAGTTATCGAGGGGGGCCATAAACCCCAACCGTGTTAGGGACGCAAAATTAAGGAATATAACACCGATTTAACGGTTCCTAGGATGGCATGAATGGAACAAAACACCAAGCAAGGGGCTTAGCCTTCCACCCATTACCAATATAGATGATTTAGTTTAACAGTTTATATATTGTGATATCCAAACAATAATAACTTCATCACGAAGCAAGAATATTCAAATCTTGACCTGCAACTAACAATGCTATAAGAGTGGTTGAGCGATGCTTACGTAGCCAAACAACGGTTTGCTAGGAGGGTGGTTAAGAGTTTCATGGCAACAATAGGAGCGCTGACAAACAGACATAGGCATCGAGGCAATATCTAAAGAGCGAGACATCTAGCATAGGCAAAGATAGTAGTGATATCTCGGTATGGTCATCTTGCCTGTTGATTCCACGGAGGGATCGTAACCTTGCTCCTCAAACTCAGCATCGGTAGGAACCTCGTACTCCGAATCGTCACCGGGCTCTAACCAACACAACAAGCAACACCGGAACAACAATCAATCATCATGCAATGCTCAACCACATGATGCATGAACATGATGCATATGGACATGGGAAGAAAAGATGCATGGCCTAGGGTCACAAGAGTGCAACGACATCATAGCAAAACAAGAACACTCACATGAAAGAAACAAGCAAAAGAACAATACTAACAAGTTTATGTAGGTTATTCAAACAAGCACCCAACAAGTTTAAAGGAGTTGGTTAACATGGAAAGGGTGCAGCTACGATTACTGCAACATGCTAGCATAATTAAATGGGTTGGAATAACAAACAACAATTTCCAGAAACTCCCATAATTAATTAAATGCATTTGGGACAGATCTGAAAAACTTCTGGTATAAAGTTGTCAAACATGCAAAACAACAGCACCATAATATTCTACACATTTTTCCACCCCAAATGCATATAAAGTTTGTTACATTTGGAGTTGTAGATATTTAGTTACGATTTTTTCCAAGTTTAAGTATATTTAAAACAAGAATAATTCAAACAGCATTTTAAATATTTTTAAACATGGCAACAAACTGCATATTCATAATCTACATGAAAAACTAAGCATTTTACATATACAACTTATTTCCATCAGAGGGGCATATCAACATATATTAAATAAACAAAGAAAAGGCAGAAAAACAAAAAGAAAAACAAAAACAGAAAAGAAAAAGAGGCGCAGTGGTCAAAGTTGACCCAGGCCTATACCAGCCTGAGGCACTGACGAGTGGACCCAGCTACGCTGAGGTGGCGCCAGCGGGTGCGCGAGTGGGCTGGAGATGGCTCAGAGGCTGACAAACGGGGGCCACTGTCAGTCTCACGTGGCAAAAATGGGGGATTAAATCCCACTGCCCCCGGGCGGAGTCGAACCTGCGTCTACCCGTTAACTGACGAAGGAACTAGCCACTGGCCTAGCTAAGTGTTCTCGACAGAACACATGTGCGATGCCTGAAGAAATAACAGAAGGGCTAGCGGCTGGAGATAGCAGAGGCTCGTCGGAGCCGCTCAGGTGACCTAAAGGCACAGCGGAGGGGTGCGGGCAGTTCCTAGGGGAACGCCACATCCAATCGAAGCACTCACAAGGCCTAGCACGCACTACATCGACGGCGACGAGCACACGTCAGATCGGCGGCGGCGGAGCTCTACACGACAGCAAGGGCCTAGGCAGGGTCGGCGACGAGCGACGGGCGTGCGGGATCGCGCGGCGGAGCTGCTGCGGAGCCAGAGCAGTGAAACGCAAGCCTACGGCGACTAGCTGCAGGCGTGCGATAGCTGCAGGTTCAGAACGACGCGGGCACCGAGAGCACGGCGACGGCAAGGCTACGGCGATGAGCATAGAGGACTAACGGCGATGCAGAAAAGGCAGGGAGGAGCAGGTAGTACCTACTTACCCTAGGACAGGAAGGAGATGACGGAGGCGCGCCGGAGAGGAGGACAGCGAGCTCTGAACCCTGGTGCGGTCGGTGTTCGTCGACGACGGAGAGGAAGTAGACGATGCTGCGACGCGAGTTGCTGCCCGATCCATGTAGTAGGGGAAGTAGACGACGACGGGGAAGGAGCAGGACACGATGCCAGCAGCTGGACCCAACTGGATGATCGCCGGCGACGACGAGTTGCTCTCAGCTGTGCTCGGTGGTTTGCGGGGACGAAGGAGAGAAGGGGAAGATCCCCTGGGAGGGGGCTGCGAAGTAGGAACCCTAGAGGGGCCTGGAGGCTTATAAAAGGGGGGGAAGCGGCGACGCTGGCCTCGGCGTGCGCGACGACGAGCTCACGGCGTCAGCACTTTGGAACGGAAGAAAGGCACGGCGCGACTGAGAGGAGCAGGTGGGCGTGAGGCTAGAGAGGCCGACAGGTGGGGTCGGGCGTGAAGGAGGGAGACGGCGCGACTGTGCGCCGGCTCGCTGGGCCTACGTGTGTCCAATTGGGCTGCTGGGGCTTCTGCGGCTGCGAGCTGCTAGGTGGGTTGCTACTGCGGGAGGCCCAGGTAAGTCTCTGCTGAACTTTCTCATTTTCTGTTTAGTTAAAATAAACAGTTGATTAAAAGAAAAAAGGACAGGGGCTAGGAGAGTAGTTTGGGAAAAACAAAAATACCCCCAAGCTCCTGGATTTATGCCCTATTTAATAAAATTGGCTTGGACATTTTTAGAGGCAGAAAAATAAAAGGAGTTTGGAATATGGTTCAAACTCGTGTCATTTTTGAACCCAACCAAATCAATTCCAAAAAGGCTGAAATTTGGCAGAGAGGGTGTGGACATGGTGCAAGGTTTTTAGGAAAAGAAGGAACATTAAAGGATTAGGCTAGGTGCTTGCAAAAATAAATAAATGAAGGAAGGAAAGGAAGAAGGAAGAGGGAAAACAAGGAGGGTGTCTAGGGTTGCAAGGCAAGGCTAAGCACCACACTCATGACAACAACAAGGTGCCTCACACATACACATCAACAAGAAGTAAACTAAGATGACATGATGATGAAGCAATGCATGGATGCAAAATAAAAATGAAAATGACAATGCAAAGAAAAAAATAAGCTCAAATGATAAGAACCCCCAACGATAAGGACAAGGATCAAAATGAGAATTGCTTTATTGCCATTATAGGAAAGTATCACATATGGGGTGTTACAATACTTCCCATTACTACTCATAGATGCATTGACATAAGCAAACAACACACGAAAAACAGAATCTGTCAAAAACAGAACAGTCTGTAGTAATCTGCAGGTTTCGCATACTTCTGTGACTCCAAAAAATTCAAACTAAATTGGTAAACATGAGGAATTTGTCTATTAATCATCTGCAAAAAGAATCAACTAAATAGCACGTTCCGGTAAAATCTGGTGACCATTCTAGCAAACGCTAACGATTCTGTTTTTCACAGCAAGATCATATAAACTTCACACGAGTCTTCCCAGAGGTTCTACTTGGCACAAACACTAATTAAAACACAAAACCACATCTAAACAGAAGCTAGATGCAATATTTATTCCTAAATGGAAGCAAAAACAAAGAAACTAAAATAAAGTTGGGGTGCCTCCCAACAAGCACTATCGTTTAACGCCCCTAGCTAGGCATGATGATTTCAATGATGCTCGCATAAAAGATAAGAATTGAAACATAACAGGAGCATCATGAAGCATATGAATAGCACATTTAAGTCTAACCCACTTCCTATGCATAGGGATTTTGTAAGCAAACAACTTATGGGAGCAATAATCAACTAGCATAGGAAGGGAAAACAAGCATAGCTTCAAAACTTTAAGCACATAGGGAGGAAACTTGATATTATTGTATTATGTAGAAGCATATGATCCTCTCTCATAATAATTTTCAGTAGCATCATGCATGAATTCAACAATATAACCAGCACATAAATCATTCTTTTCATGATCTACTTGCATAGAAATTTTACTACTCTCCACATAAGCAAATTTATTCTCATAAATAGTAGTGGGAGCAAACTCAACAAAATAACTATCATGTGAAGCATAATCCAATTGAAAACTAAAATCATGATGACAAGTGATAAAACAAGAAACTAAAAGATTCGCTTGCAAGATCTAAAGATATACCTTTAAGCACTAACCTCCCCAACAACGGTGCCAGAAAAGAGCTTGATGTCTACTACACAACCTTCTTCTTGTAGACGTTGTTGGGCCTCCAAGTGCAGAGGTTTGTAGAACAGTAGCAAATTTCCCTCAAGTGGATGACCTAAGGTTTATCAATCCGTGGGAGTCGTAGGATGAAGATGGTCTCTCTCAAACAACCCTGCAACCAAATAACAAAGAGTCTCTTGTGTCCCCAACACACCCAGTACAATGGTAAATTGTATAGGTGCATTAGTTCGGCGAAGAGATGGTGATACAAGTGCAATATGGATGGTAGATATAGGTTTTTGTAAACTGAAAATAGAAAAACAGCAAGGTATAAAGTGGTAAACATGAGCATAAACGGTAGTGTAATGATAGGAAACAATACCTAGGGTTCATACTTTCACTAGCGCAAGTTCTGTCAACAAGGATAACATAATTGGATCATATTACTGGCCCTCAACATGCAAAAAACAGTCACTCCAAAGTAACTAATAGCGGAGAACAAACGAAGAGATTATGGTAGGGTACGAAACCACCTCAAATTTATTCTGCTTGCGGAAAATACCTTACTGAAAACTGCCTATCATTTCCTTCTGCTCCTCGTTGGGTTCGACACTCTTACTTATCGAAAGGACTACGATAGATCCCCTACACTTGTGGGTCATCAAGCACTCCGCCTCATTCTCCGCCTCGTAAGCAACAAAGGAAAGCAGCCGCAGCCGCTCCGGCTGCTCCGGTGTCTAGCAATACAACTAGAGGCAGGAGGCAATACAAATACGGTCCATCTCTCAAGCCTTTAGAGAAGTTAGCATACGAGAGGACCGACGAGGAAAACGCAGAGATCTCTAAAGCCGAAGTGAAGGACTTTTTTGCAAAGAAACCTCCACCTCCTGAGGAGAAGATAGATCCGGTGAGAGCGAAGCGCACTATTGATGCCCTAAAGATACCACCACCGTCTCCGCCGAAAACCAACTATGAGCGCATTATTGAAAAGTCATATGTCGAAGCGGAGCGGTCGGGAAGTACTTGCAGTGATCGATGGTTAGCACAACGAAGAAGTGGGAAAAAAATTCCCCAGCTCGGCGAACAAGAGAACCAATCGTGCCCCCCGCTCAAGGTGCCTAGCGACATCATTGTAATCATCCGGGGATGGCGCCTGGTACCAATCTTGGAGATTACCTGGGCGATGATGTATTGTTTGATATGTTAGAGGTGGAGGAACACAAATACCGGTACAGGAATTCTCTCGTCAAAGATGTCACTACTCTATCAACGATGATGCGAAGATTCCATGAGTGGTACATGGATACCTATAGAGAGTCTGGCGGGAAGGATACTTTGATGCTGAAAATTAAAGAGGAGCACGACCTCGTTGGAATTGAGGTGTTGTCTGTTCCATTTGAGGAGTTCTTCCAGTTTTTCAATCTAATGGCCCTCGATAAAATAAAGGTCACTTGCTACTGTCTGTAAGTACTACTTGTGTCATTAAGTCTCCATATATAGCTCAGCTCTTTCATTGCATGTATATATATTTATCCTCACTATATTATGCAGATTGAAGATTGTCGAATGCAGAAAAGCTGATATCTATGATATTGGGTTCATTAACCCAAATCTCATAGATGAATATGAGGTTACATTTCATGCCAAAGAAGCCGAGGCCAACTTGCTACGATCGTTGGTAGTAAATCAAAACAAAGATAAAATACTCTTTACTTACAACTTCAAGTGAGTGTTACTGTCTTGTGCATATCCAGTTTCCCTTAATTATTACTCGAGGTTATAATAATTAATGTAATTGATGAGTTATATGCATGCGTGCGCACGTTCCACTATATTCTCTTAGAGATTAAGCTTGAGCAGGGAGTAGTAACCGTCTTAGACTCGAGATGAAAGATCCCGAGGACTATGCGGACATGTCTAAAATGCTTGACAAGTAAGTTCAATCGATCATTATCGCACCATATCGACAACTTTGTTCATTTACTGATATAAAGTGATTGTTTACTTTGTCTCGCAGGGTTTGGAAGGCATTCACCCAAAAAGTTCCGGCACTGCCACGGGATCTGCGATGGAATTACCCGAAAGTAAGTACTACTAGCTAGCTAGTTCCGCGCATCTCCCGTTGACTCTAGCTACTTTCATCAATGCCATTTATAATGCTTCATTATCAGTTTGACTGACCTCTATTTCTCGTAAAGTGCTTGTGGCAGGAACCCGGAAATAATTACTGTGGATACTACGTTTGCGAGTTCATCTACAACGAGACGGTCAAGAATAGGCAGGGCTACTACCACAAGATCGCATGTGAGCAATTCAAGAGGAATTGGCGGAATTCTTTCTTGACTACGTCATCAATAAAGCCGGAGAATACCATGTGGAAGTTGAGTTAAGATGTTAGGGTATTGTAAGAGACCTTACACATTATATATATATATATATATATATATATATATATATATATATATATATATATATATATATATATATATATATATATATATATGTAGCCAGTAGCGTCGGATAGATATAAGAGAAGTTGTTCGACCAATCTTTCGGAGAAGGAGAGAGGTCGATCATCACTTCTCTTTGTATATGTCCATGACGATCTTCTATACTTAATGGTTTCCTTCATTTGCTTACTAGCTAGCGTGTCGAGTCCTCTCGATCTATACGTATAGTATGTAGCGTCGACCAAGCACGGAGATAAGAGCGGACACTTCTCTCTATTAGCTAGCTAACACAATATATGAAACCCCTAAATTAACCCTAGAAAACCCCCCAAACCACCTTCCCCCTTTCAGAAAAAAACACCCTAGCCCCTGAACTGCTGACGCGTGGACGCTTATTTGTCCCAGTTGGTGCTACCAACTAGGACAAAAGGCCCCCCTACCTGGGCAAGCCGCAGTGGCCACGTGGAGGCCCATCTGTCCCAGTTGGTATAAGAACCGGGACTAAAGGTCTTGCGCATTTGTATCGACCGTTCAGTCGTTGTTCCCCAACCGGGACAAATGTCCCTTACAAACCGGGACAAATGGCCCCTATTCTTCCAGTGATGCGAGCTAGGACACTTCCCAGTCAGAATGCATGTAGGGTTAAGGCAGATGGCATGGGTCCAAGCTGTTATTGAACATTTCCGCTGCGATGATTTATACTCAAGACTTGACCATTATGGTCACAATTTGTGAAATACGATATGTATGGATGTAAGACTCTTATTATTCAGCTTCTGTGTGTTTAGTGAGCATTTATCTCTGGGATCACTGTACACGTGCATTCGGTGATCATGACTTATGAGTCGGGGTCCCCACAGGCGGCTAGAGGGAGAGATGTGCGGGGGAGGTTGGGGAAGAGAGGAGAGCGAGTGGGAGGGGGGACGGCTAGGGTTACAGTCGCTGCTCACTGCATCGCTATCGGGCTCAACCCTATCGCTATTGGGCCTTTTTCCAACCATGTGAAATGACTAAAACGACCTTGGCAAGGCACATAATTTACGCACGGTGTCATGAGATCTTTACAGCGGGAGAAACTATTCATTGCTACAGCCCCTTTTTATGATCCGACGGATGAGCTCTTCCACGCGCGAGATCACACAGTTGGAAATGCTGAATATGAGATGGGCTTTGGGCCCATTTAGCAATTACAGAAAAATCCCTAAGGGCCCATGCTGTCTAGCAAGTGGTGGGAGTTTAGTCCCACATTGCTAGTTGAGAGAGATGTACACCAACTTATAAGGTGAGACATTCTCCCACTAGTGTGAGTTGGTGTGAAGGAAGGAGAGGTGTTCCACACGCGTGCTCCTCCTCCTCCGCCGCCCGCTCGTCTCGTCACGTCACGTCACGTCACGTCACGACGCGCCGCGCCGCGCCGCGGGTTGCGGGAATCTCGCCGAGCCGATGTGTTCTTTTTGTCACACAGGATTGGAATTTGAACAGTCAACTAAAAATGATCAATGGAAAATGAATACGAGCTGAAACGTTTCGTCTTAAGTACGGCCGTTACCAGAATTCATTGTGATTCATTATGTGCGTTTATGCTGGACCGTTTGTCTCCTCCTCTGCGCCTATATAAGAGAGGTCGCTCCTCTCCAGAGAACAACACAGATCACATCTGCTCTGCCACCACCACCTCTGTCGTTCCTCTCGCTGCTGCTGTCGCCGGTGACTCCATCCCGTCTTCCGCGTACACGGCCGACGGGAGAGCAGGCCTCCGAAACCCCGCCTCTCCAGATCCTGTACGGGAGAGGGGCGATTAGGTTTTTGGGGAGCGTCTTCTACGCGACTGCTCGCCTCGGTTCGACTGCTTCCTCTACGTCGACTACATCTTCGTCCGCGTCGCCTTCGCCTTCACCATGAGCACCAGCACCGATGCTGACAAGGCTGCTGCCGACAAGGCCGCCTCCGACAAGCGCATCGCCGACGAGGCCGCCGCCTCTGCTGCTGATCCGGCCAACTGGCCTACTGGAGGGTATAACATGCTTACCCTTATCCTGATTATTTCCATGTGTGCAGTACTAGTGGTTTGCGTAGATGTTTCTACTATATGTCTAGTATGTGCGTACATCATGAATTTTCAGTATGTCATTAGCACTGTCTATATCATGTTCATGATTTATTCTTGGATTAAATTAATCGAACAATTGCTTAATTTCTCAACAATCCAAAAACCTAATCTGTGTAGGCAATTTTCGATCCATGGTTTTGCTGCTGCACTGAAACCTGCCCCGTTTACGGGGACGTACTTTAAGCGTTGGCAGACCAAATCCGTCTTATGGCTCACGGCGATGAACGTGTTCTGGGTCGCCGGTGTGACTCCCACGGGAATGATTGCTCCTGAACAGGAGAAGGCGTTCAGGGAGGCCACCGTCGTCTTTGTTGGATGCGTTCTGAGCGTGATCGGAGATAAGTTGGTTGATGCATATTTACATATGCGGGTTGCCAAGGACTTGTGGGAGGCGCTCGAATCTAAATTCGGCGCAACCGATGCTGGAAGCGAGATGTATATTATGGAGCAGTTCCACGATTACAAGATGGTTGAAAACCGTCCTGTATTGGAACAGGCTCATGAGATACAGTGCATCGCTAAGGAACTTGAGGTTCTGAAGTGTGTGCTGCCGGGCAAATTTGTCGCGGGATGCATCATCGCTAAGCTACCCAATTCCTGGAGGAATTTTGCTACCACTCTGAAACATCAGAGGCGTGAATTCTCAGTTGAGGATGTCATTGGCCATCTGAGTGTTGAGCAGAACTCGAGAGCAAAGGACTCGAATGGAAAAGGGAACGAAGGGACCTCTGTCGCCAACATGGTGCAGAAGAACTTCAACCCCCACAAGCCCAAGGGAAAGACTGGTGTCCAACAGAATACCGAGTTTAAGAAGAAGGGCAAGAAGCCTTTCAAGAAGGATAAGAAGAAGGGTGGTTGTTTCACTTGTGGTTCTGATGAACATTGGGCTGTCAAGTGCCCACACAAGTTCAAGAAGCCAGGACAGGACTCCAAGACTGTCAACATGATTGTGAACAACAATGAGAGTGGGCCATCTGGGTACGGTAATTTGTTTACTGTATTTTCAGTTTGCCAGTCTACCGATTGGTGGATTGACACAGGTGCAAATATTCATGTGTGTGCTGACATTTCATTGTTTTCTTCTTATCAGGCCACAGGAAACGGGTCCGTACTGATGGGGAATGGCGCGAGTGCTTCTGTTCATGGTGTTGGCATGGTCGATCTGAAGTTTACTTCGGGAAGGATCGGGCAACTGAAGAACGTGCAGCATGTCCCCGCCATCAAGAATAATCTCGTTAGTGGTTCCCTTCTATGTAGAGAAGGGTTTAAGCTGGTATTCGATTCTAATAAAGTAGTTGTTACGAAATATGGACTGTTTGTTGGAAAAGGTTATGAATGTGGAGGTCTATTCCGCTTTTCCCTCGCTGATTTTTGTAATAAAGTCGTGAACAATATTCATTCAAATGTTAATGAAACAGAAGTTTGGCATTCACGTCTTTGTCACATTGGTTTTGGTTGTATGACGCGGTTAGCAAAGTTAAATTTAATCCCAAGTTTCACTTTAGCCAAAGGTTCTAAGTGCCATTCGTGTGTGCAAGCAAAGCAACCTCGCAAGCCCCATAAGGCTGCGGAGGAGAGACACTTGGCGCCATTAGAACTCATACATTCTGATCTTTGTGAGATGAATGGTGTGTTGACTAAAGGTGGAAAGAGATACTTCATGACACTGATAGATGATTCTACTAGATACTGCTATGTATATCTTTTAAACACTAAAGATGAGGCTCTACACTACTTTAAAATCTATAAGGCAGAAGTTGAGAATCAACTTGAAAAGAAAATAAAACGAGTCCGGTCAGATCGTGGTGGAGAGTATTTCTCTAATGAGTTTGATTCCTTTTGTGCGGAACATGGTATTATTCATGAGAGGACGCCTCCCTACTCACCTCAGTCAAATGGTGTTGCCGAACGGAAAAATCGTACTCTAACTGATTTGGTTAACGCCATGTTAGATACATCGGGTTTATCCAAGGCATGGTGGGGGGAGGCTATATTGACATCATGTCATGTCCTGAATAAAGTTCCGACAAAAGACAATGAGATCACTCCCTATGAACAATGGGAAAAGAGAAGAACAACACTCTCATACTTACGTACTTGGGGCTGTTTGGCGAAAGTCAATGTGCCGATCCCCAAAAAGCGTAAGCTTGGACCAAAGACTGTGGATTGCGTTAATTTGGGCTACGCTAAGAATAGCGTCGGCTATAGATTTCTGGTAGTGAAATCTGAGGTACCTGACATGAAAGTCGGTACGATTATGGAGTTTAAAGATGCTACATTCTTTGAGGATATTTTTCCTACGAGAGATATGCAAAGCACTTCTAGACTGGAATCTGATGAGACTCCTGAACCTGCCATTCCGATGGAATATTATGAACAAACACATGATGAAAATCCTGAGGAGGAGGACAAGGAAACCCTTGGTAGGGGCAAGAGACAGAGGACTGCAAAGTCCTTTGGTGATGATTTCCTTGTGTACCTTGTGGATGATATTCCCACTTCTATTTCAGAAGCTTATGCGTCTCCGGATGCTGACTACTGGAAAGAAGCGGTCCGTAGCGAGATGGACTCCATCTTGGCTAATGGGACATGGGAAATCAAAGAACGTCCCTATGGCTGTAAACCATTGGGATGTAAGTGGGTGTTCAAAAAGAAGCTTAGGCCTGATGGTACGATTGAAAAATACAAGGCTAGGCTTGTGGCCAAGGGTTATTCCCAGAAAGAAGATGAGGATTTCTTCGATACTTATTCACCTGTGGCCAGACTGACCACCATTCGAGTATTACTCTCGTTGGCGGCCTCGCATGGTCTTCTCGTCCACCAGATGGATGTTAAGACAGCTTTCCTGAATGGAGAGCTAAACGAGGAAATCTACATGCAACAGCCAGATGGCTTTGTGATAGATGGTCAGGAAGGAAAAGTGTGTAGGTTGATAAAATCTTTATATGGCCTGAAACAAGCACCTAAGCAATGGCATGATAAGTTTAATACAACACTGACATCTGTTGGCTTCGTTGTTAATGAAGCTGACAAATGTGTATACTATCGCCAAGGTGGGGGCGAAGGAGTTATACTGTGCTTGTATGTTGATGACATACTGATATTCGGAACCAACCTCAAAGTAATTGAGGAGGTCAAGTCGTTTCTATCTCAGAACTTTGAGATGAAAGACCTTGGTGTGGCTGATGTTATCTTGAACATCAAGCTACTGAGAGATAATGAGGGTGGGATTACACTTTTGCAATCCCATTATGTTGAGAAGGTGTTGAGTTGTTTTGGATACTCGGACTGCACACCATCTCAAACACCATATGATCCTAGCGTGTTGATTCGAAAATCCAAAGGCACGGCTATAGATCAATTGAGATACTCTCAAATCATTGGTTCACTGATGTACCTAGCTAGCGCTACGAGGCCTGACATCGCTTTTGCTGTGAGCAAACTGAGTCGGTTTGTATCAAAACCGGGTGATGTACATTGGCATGCTGTTGAAAGAGTTATGCGTTATCTAAAGGGTACTATGAACTATGGACTTCACTATACCGGATACCCGTCGGTACTTGAAGGGTATAGTGATGCGAATTGGATCTCTGATGCTGATGAGATGAAGGCCACAACTGGGTATATGTTTACTCTTGGAGGTGGCGCTGTTTCCTGGAAGTCTTGCAAGCAAACGATCTTAACGAGATCGACAATGGAAACAGAATTAACAGCATTAGACACATCTGGTGTCGAAGCGGGATGGCTTCGAGATCTCTTGATGGACTTGCCATTGGTTGATAAACCGGTTCCGGCTATCCTTATGAACTGTGACAATCAGACCGTCATCACCAAGGTGAAGAGTTCAAAGGACAACATGAAGTCCAACAAACACATAAGAATGAGATTAAAAGCTGTCAGAAAATTGAGAAACTCCGGGGTGATAGCGTTGGAATATGTCCATATGGCTAAGAATCTGGCAGATCCCTTTACAAAAGGGCTATCACGTGTTGTGATAGATAATGCATCGAGGGAGATGAGCATGAGACCCACATGAGTTGCCATGGTGGTAACCCAACCTATGTGATCGGAGATCCCGTGAAGTAGGACCTGGAAAAACAAGCCAGTGGTGAACTGAGGAGAGTAACTATACTAACCCACTCCGCTGGAGATGCAATACTCTCAATACTGTATGGGAGGATGACTACTGTCTTAATGTGTTCCAAGGCTTATATGTATAAGCAAGATGCTATCCTACAGGGCGATCTTTGGAGGAACACACCTATATGAGCCCGACTGCTGGTCACAGTCTATGAGATTGGGGTGATCTCTAGTAAGCTCATGAACAGGCCAGGAGTGTGACTTATATGCTCCACCCGAGGGGTCAGCCTTCGGTAGCCTAGTATCAGTAAGACATGTGGTGAAACTTCTTTACGCCAAACTGACAATTCAAGGCTTAGTCCATTGTTCAGTTGCGGAGGGGTGTAGCTATTTGCTCTAGGTGGATGTTCAATCTTAACAGGTCTCCACTGAAATACTGGTATATCAAAACAGAGTTTGGAACAGAGGACAACACCATGGGCCTTTGGGATCTGGTGGGGGGTTGCTGAATATGAGATGGGCTTTGGGCCCATTTAGCAATTACAGAAAAATCCCTAAGGGCCCATGCTGTCTAGCAAGTGGTGGGAGTTTAGTCCCACATTGCTAGTTGAGAGAGATGTACACCAACTTATAAGGTGAGACATTCTCCCACTAGTATGAGTTGGTGTGAAGGAAGGAGAGGTGTTCCACACGCGCGCTCCTCCTCCGCCGCCCGCTCGTCTCGTCACGACGCGCCGCGCCGCGCCGCGGGTTGCGGGAATCTCGCCGAGCCGATGTGTTCTTTTTGTCACGCAGGATTGGAATTTGAACAGTTAACTGAAAACGATCAATGGAAAATGAATACGAGCTGAAACGTTTCGTCTTAAGTACGGCCGTTACAAGAATTCATTGTGATTCATTATGTGCGTTTATGCTGGACCGTTTGTCTCCTCCTCTGCGCCTATATAAGAGAGGTCGCTCCTCTCCAGAGAACAACACAGATCACATCTGCTCTGCCACCACCACCTCTGTCGTTCCTCTCGCTGCTGCTGTCGCCGGTGACTTCATCCCGTCTTCCGCGTACACGGCCGACGGGAGAGCAGGCCTCCGAAACCCCGCCTCTCCAGATCCTGTACGGGAGAGGGGCGATTAGGTTTTTGGGGAGCGTCTTCTACGCGACTGCTCGCCTCGGTTCGACTGCTTCCTCTACGTCGACTACATCTTCGTCCGCGTCGCCTTCGCCTTCACCATGAGCACCAGCACCGACGCTGACAAGGCTGCTGCCGACAAGGCCGCCTCCGACAAGCGCATCGCCGACGAGGCCGCCGCCTCTGCTGCTGATCCGGCCAACTGGCCTACTGGAGGGTATAACATGCTTACCCTTATCCTGATTATTTCCATGTGTGCAGTACTAGTGGTTTGCGTAGATGTTTCTACTATATGTCTAGTATGTGCGTACATCATGAATTTTCAGTATGTCATTAGCACTGTCTATATCATGTTCATGATTTATTCTTGGATTAAATTAATCGAACAATTGCTTAATTTCTCAACAGGAAACACATCAAGGAAACGAAACGGACGGTGTGCCTGAGCGATGAGAGAGCTCCATTCTCCCCTAGGTTCTTGTTTCTTGATGCTCTTTCTTAGTTCATTCCCGTCCTCCGGCCTCTCTCCTCTTCACCCCACTTTTTCTAATTTTTCCCGCTGGTCTGTTTTTTCCTGAAAACCTCCTCAACTGCCATAATTATTGACTTATCAAATCAAATTGTATTTATTTGGTAACCATAAGAGTGCTGATTCTATTCGGAGTTAAATTCATTTTTGGTATGTAATAATCATATTAATACTTTGTCGAAGAAACATAAACATATATTAGTAATAAATGGGTAGGTAAATCACGATGATTCCATAGAGAATATTAATTTGTTGCCCGCAACAAAAACTACTAATTTGCTTCCCGGACATGCAATTTCCTAATTATTACCAAAATTGAATTGCCAATTTCCATAAGCGTGCCTCTGGTGATTCCCTATAAATAGACACTTGCAGTACGAAGTAAACCGGACAAACACAGGTGCGATTCTTGATCTTGCTAGGCCTCCAATTGACCGCAAGGCAGCCGCTGATCATGATGGCTAGCAGGACCGCCACCATCATCTTGTCCGTATGGATACTGGCACTCCTCCTTCCGTCTTCCGGTAATCTTTTTATTTTTCATTTTGCGTCTCTTAGGTAATCATATAGATATAGTCACATACAAGTGTTCCTAATAAGATTCTACGTACAAGTTTCAGTACAATTTACTGTATCTTTTAGTGGTAACCACCCTCACTTTCTTATGGAATCAATGTGTGTCGTCCAGGTGTGGTTGCAGTAAGGCATGTTAAATGTCCGACGCACGTCCCTGGAGACCCGGCTTGCGTCACGGAGGAAGGATGTGCCCAACGATGCGGCGCTGAAGGCTATCATTTCGGGTTCTGCGACGCAGGCAATTGCTACTGCATCAACTGCCACTCATCACTTGATGCTAGACCGGCAAACACAGCCCTGACTCATTGAGCATGTAATGTATGCACCTGATCTAATAAGCGGCTTCACTTGTTCATTTTTTTTTCCTTGGTCCCTTTTTCCTGATTGTTGCAAAGGTCAATTTGTCCTGCTCATGGCACCAAATAAGTACATGGATGCCTTTCGTTCCAAGTTGGCAATAAAACAATCACAAGTGGTTGATGAATTCTGGCCCTTAGAACCTGGTTGATGTTTTGGGCCATCTCCCTCTTTGTACCTTCTAAGTGCAATGAAAACCAGTGATCCTGCCTTTTCGTTAAAAAATAATCAGTTTAGGGCTACCGTAGGCATCAACCAGACGTAATACAGACTTCGGAACGTTAATACAAAAGCGGCATCCACTCACATACACTGAGTAGTATCAAGTATCAGCAGGGCTTGATTATTCACTTCTTCAATTAGACAAGTTAAGGAAAACAACTTCATCAGCGAGATAGCTGGGCATGATTTATCATAAGCCCGTTCCCTGCCTCTCCGGAGTGACTTTCAATGCTCCACTGACAATTAACTTCGAGACATCTGGACTCCATTGCTAGTTTTCCTGATGGCGCCCCTGGTAGCTATCGACCCGCTGCAGTGCACTGATGTTACAATTTATGAGGGCAACCCCAATAGCTATCATTAGGCTGCAGTATGATGGTGTGTGGCTCCTCAGCGACTCACTGGCAACAACCAAGGTGGTCTTATTCAGTAGCGAGCCTGACAATGAAAAAAATTGTCAAAATGAGGAAGCATATCACGAAAGGCAATATTGGTTAGTACAGAAATCTGATCTTACAGTTATAGTCTAGCCAACCCATGCGCATCTTCTCCAAATCATACGTGAATATCCTATCACGTAAGACAAGATCTGACACAAGAGGGGCTAATCAGTTGGAAAGAATAATATTGTGCTTAAGATCTCATGATTGGTAAATATAATTAGTTGCTAGTTCATTCAACAATACGGTAATGCTTACAAATTTATTTACTAGTTAGACAATGTTTGCATGGGCGAATTAGTCGGTGTTCCTATCAGCATAATATCATCAGCACAATATCGAGGGTCAAAGAAAAACTAAGAGTCAAAAGCCGTGATCACTCTTCCAAGAATGTTGCTGGCTTGTGGACTGTGATTACTAATATCATCAGCTTAAATCATTTCAAGCCACCATGACAGAATAGGAGTCTTAGATCTTATTGCAAGATGTGCAACTTGAACTTGCTAATTCAGTCGATAGGTTTATTGAAAAAGGTAGATGACTAACCTCCTAGAATAGTGGCATGCTCATAACCCTTGAACCTCTTGCTACTTTGAAAGCCAATGCACAATATGACTTGGTTGTCCTGCAAACTAAGATATGATATTGCTTACCGTACGTTACGAGAATCCCCAACCCCAAAAGAAATCTAACCAGATATGAAATTATATTTTTTTAAATAAGGTAGCATCAGAAGGTTACTGGAAGGTGAGATACAGCCTTGCGCACGAGATAATTCGCCGGACCGACTGTCAATGGAACACCACCCTCAAAATATAGTGTCACTATTGGAAATTCAGATATATTGCTGTGAACAAATAACCAAATTAATTGTCAAGTGATTCAACATTTTGAAGTACGGACATTAATTAATCTCCTAGTGATATAAAACCTTTTCCAGCAAATAAAACATTCATTTCCCGTAATGACACTATAATTCATAGATGATGGAGCAGCATTAATTATCTGCAGATAGACAAATATGAACCATTACGACTGTCATACAGTACCATGAAATTATTGAAGTAGTGTAGACTATCAAATCTTGGTTCTTGGACAACAAAAAACTCACCGCCTTAATAGTTGGATCATAATCTCCATCTGGAAGGTATGCTAAGGATGTTCCAGAATCTCTAAATGTTCCTTGTGTCTTTGATGTTCTAAACAAGGAAGAATCAATTGGGACATTTTGACCATTGACAGAAATGCTCTTCATATTCACGCTGTAACGAGGCATGTACTTTATCGAGAAAAGTTATTGATATAAAAGGACTCAGGAGGTTCGATTGGAAACCGTAATCCACATTCCATTATGCAAATAATATAGCTGTATTGGTTGACTCTGACCACATAGGTCAACACAAGTTCCTTAGGTAAAAAGGAATATCAAGTCAATTATTTTCCTAAATCTACACTTTATATTTTAAAATTGAATGTTGTAAATATAAATTCTAACTTATAATTCAAAAATAATAGATTGTGCAAGTAAATTTAACTAAGAATTGACTTTGCCAATGGCAATGCGGTTGAGATTGGCTAAATCTGTTATTGTATTTGCACCACCAATTTCTATCCTCCATACTTAACACCAAACATGGAAGGAAAAGTGCAACACTGGAACAAAACAGAGTCATGTGGAATTCTGAAGTTAAAATGTAATCAAAGTAATTCTAGGAAAAGAACTTACTGTGATGAAACAAGTGGAGTAAATACAAATCCTGGCTCTACAACTTCACCGAGAACAAGAATTCCACCACCATCATCTGAACTTGTCACACAATGAGAGAAGGCCTTAGGAGAAACCCCTTGAGAGCTCAGTTGCAACATAATAGACGGTGCATCCTTTCCAAACCCCATAATTCCATCTTGTTGCAGGGTCCCTGACTGCGAGTTGCTACATCTATGAAAAAACTTAGTTAAATGTCATAAGTTGATAATTATTAGTGACAAATTTCTTATCACACATTTGCTCACAGGGAATTTATAAGATACATGACTGAAAAAATAACCATACCCAAAAACGACAGTGGCAGAAGAGCCGGCCCCCTCACTTCCATTTCCCATGACAGTGTCGAAATGCATTATATCGGACATGTAGTACCCTCCCATGGTAGTTTCATCAGGATACGCCTGCCAGTAACCACATTGATTGTTTGTAGTGCCCGCGGCTTGAAAAATCGAATTCTTTGATTTGATAGCATGTTTACACATGTCAACAGAGCATGATATGTTGGTCGACGTTGAAGAGTTGTTGGGGTTGTACACCTCCAAAGTGTCCTGAGAGAAATACAATGATAAAACATGATTACATTGCAAGGTAGAGAAAACAGTCTGAAAGTAGATGCATTTTCCAGTCAGATTGACTAGAAATTGGAGAATATTTGCCTTACATAGATGCGATCTGACGTTGTGGTGCAAGTAACCCACGTGATATTGCTACCGGTGTCAAATTGCATGGAATACCGTTTTGATGGGTTGCCCAAAGTCATGAAGGTATAGTAGAGCCTGCAAGTTCAAACTTCAGAATTTAGATACAATGACAACTTCAGAAGTTTTGTGCTAAACCATAACTGAAGAGCAAAGAGACATTGGAAGGGCGAAAGAATAGTTTATTTTGTGTTCACCGTGCACACAGGACAAAAGAAATGGAAATGGTTGTCTAGTGACTTGGATCGCATGGGTATAACTATAAAAGCTTACTAGTTCAATGGTAAAGATCTTGGTGATGAGACCACGCCAGCTACACAGGCAAGTCAACGAGCTAGTTTTGTGATACAGACAAACCATGTTGGTTCAGGTTGCAATATTCTTTCGGATGGACAAAATATCTATTTTACCATGGGCGATTCGACCATATGTGAGCAATGCAGACTGTCGACATAAGGAAAGGAAACACTAACAGTCCCAACTAATTCAGAGAACAATCGACACAAAGGCCACCGAGCAACACGCTTGCGAAAATGCAGGTTGACGAATCCCGCATTGAACAAAGTAATACAACCTTTCGAGGAATCATCCCCAGCCGGAAAGCCCGGTGTTCGGGAAGCATTAAGTTCGATGTAATATTCTGTACACCCGAGAACTACAGGTCAGAGGAACTGCTCTTTCACATTGTCCCCTTCAACAGCGGATACCACGCCCTTCTAGGGCGGGACACTTTCTCACGCATTCATGCTATACCCCATTAAGGCACAACACTAACACCAGCCCCTAGATCACATAAAGTGGTTTAACATAGTCCCTTTTAATAGAGGATGGTATAGTTGGTCTTCCAGGATCTCGCAGTTTCTTAGGTATTCCACCTTTAAAAGTATAGTTTGCAAGCATGGTGGAAATTTCAGCTTCCGGTATTTTCATTTTATTACTAACAATATCTTCCATATACTTAGCATAAGGAGACATTTTCAAGATATCAATCAAGCGCAAGCGCAAAAAGACAGGTTTAAGCATTTCACAAAAGCGCTCAAATTCCTCATCGTTTTTATTCTTAGAAGCTTTAGTAGGAAAGGGCATGGGTTTCTGAACCCATGTTTCTCTGTGCCTACCATGTTTTCTAGCAACGAAGTCTATTTTCTCACCTTTTGCTCTTAGGTGGTGGGTCATCAAGATCAACAACAATTTCTAGCTCTACATCATTATCATTACTAGGTTGAGCATCAACATGAACATCATCATTATCATTTGTTGGAGATATGCCCTAGAGCCAATAATAAAAGCACTATTATTATATCTCCTTGTTCATGATAATTGTCTGTTATTCATGCTTGAATTGTATTGTACGGAAACAGCGATACATGTGTGAATACACAGATCACAATGAGTCCCTGGTAGGCCTCTAGTAGCCAGCTCATTGATCAACAGATGGTCACGGTTTCCTGACCATGGACATGAGATGTCGGTGATAACGGGATCACTTCATTAGGAGAATGATGTGATGGACAAGACCCAAACTTGAGCATAACACGAGATCGTATAGTTCGTAATGCATAAGCTTTTCAGTGTCAAGTATTTATTCCTTAGACCATGAGGTTGTACAACTCCCGGATACCGTAGGAGTGCTTTGGGTGTGCCAACCGTCACAACGTAACTGGGTGGCTATAAAGGTACGCATCGGGTATCTCCGAAAGTGTCTGTTGAGTTGGTACGAACCGAGACTGGGATGTTGTCACTCCGTATGACGGAGAGGTACCTCTGGGCCCACTCGGTAAGTCATCATCATAATGAGCTCAATGTGACTAAGTAGTTAGTCACGGGATGATGAATTACGGATCGAGTAAAGAGACTTGCCATAACGAGATTGAACAAGGTATTGGGAATACCGACGATCGAATCTCGGGCAAGTACCGTACCGATGGACAAAGGGAATAACATACGGGATTAAGTGAATCCTTGACACAGTGGTTCATCCGATGAAGATCATCGAGGAATACGTGGGAACCAACATGGGTATCCAGATCCCGCTGTTGGTTATTGACCGGAGAGTGGTCTCGGTCATGTCTACGTGTCTCCCGAACCCGTAGGGTCTACACACTTAAGGTTCGGTAACGCTAGGGTCGTAGAGATTAATGCACGTGGAAACCCGAAAGTTGTTCGGAGTCCCGGATGAGATCCCGGACGTCACGAGGAGTTCCGGAATGGTCCGGAGGTAAAGATTGATATATGGGAAGTCCAGTTTCGGCCAACGGGTGATCTCCGGGGGTCACCGGGAGCGTCCCGGGACCACCGGAGGGGCCCCGGGGGTCCACCGGATGGGGCCACCCATCCCGGTGGGGCCCCTAGGCCGCGAGGGGATGTGTCCAGCCCTCTGGGCTGGCGCACCACCAAGGGAGGCCCACCTCCCCTGCGCCTAGGGTTCCAACCCTAAAGGGGAGGGGGGGCTCCACTTGCCTTGGGGGGCAAGGAACCCCCCCTTGGCCGCCGCCCCCTTGCAGATTGGATCTGCAGGGGGTCCAGGCGCCCCCCCTGGCCCCTATATATATGTGGGGGGGAGAGGGCAGCCGTATCTGATCCCTGGCGCCTCTCCCCCTCCCGTCACACCCCATACTCCCAACGCAGGGCGCCCGGCGAAGCCCTGCTGCGACATCCACTGCATCCGTCATCACGCCGTCGTGCTGCCGGATCTCTGACGACTTCTCCTCCCCCCTTGCTGGATCAAGAAGGAGGTGACGTTGCTGCACCGTACGTGTGTTGAACGCGGAGGTGCCGTCCGTTCGGCGCTAGATCATCGGTGACGAAGAACGTGAAGAATACGACTACTTCATCCTTGCTTCGTTGAAAGCTTCCGCACGCAATCTTCATAACGGTATGTAGATGCACTCTTAGTTGCTCGTTGCTAGATGTCTCCATAGTTGGATCTTGGTGAAGACGTAGAAATTTTTTTGAATTATGCTACGTTACCCAACAGTGGCATCTGAGCCTAGGTTTATGCGTAGCATCTTGGCACGAGTAGAACACAAAGCAGTTGTGGGCGTATGATCTTGTTCAACTTTCTTACCGTTACTAGTCAATCTTGATTCGGCGGTATTGTGGGATGAAGCGGCCCGGACCGACCTTACACGTACGCTTACGTGAGACTGGTTCCACCGACAGACATGCACTAGATGCATAGGGTGGCTGGCGGGTGTCTGTCTCTCCTACTTTAGTCGGATCGGATTCGATGAAAAGGGTCCTTATGAAGGGTAAATAGAAGTTGACAAATCACGTTGTGGTTTTGGCGTAGGTAAGAAACGTTCTTGCTAGAAATCCTATAGAAGCCACGTAAAAACTTGCAACAACAATTAGAGGACGTCTAACTTGTTTTTGCAGCATGTGTTTTGTGACGTGGTATGGCCAAGAACGAAGATGTGATGAATGATATATGTGATGTATGAGATTGATCATGTTTTTGTAATAGGGAATCACGACTTGCATGTCGATGAACTTGACAACCGGCAGGAGCCATAGGAGTTGTCTTTATTATTGTATGACCTGCGTGTCACTGAATAACGCCATGTAATTACTTTACTTCATTGCTAAACGTTAGCTATAGTAGTAGAAGTAATAGTTGGCGTGACAACTTCTTCAAGACACGATGATGGAGATCATGATGATGAAGATCATGGTGTCGAGCCGGTGACAAGATGATCATGATGCCCCGAAGATGGAGATCCAAGGAGCAAGATGATATTGGCCATATCATGTCACTATAATTGATTGCATGTGATGTTTATCATGTTTTTGCATCTTGTTTACTTAGAACGACGGTAGTAAATAAGATGATCTCTCACTAAAATTTCAAGTAATGTGTTTCCCCTAACTGTGCACCGTTGCTAAAGCTCGTTGTTCCGAAGCACCACGTGATGATCGGGTGTGATAGGTTCTAACGTTCACATACAACGGGTGTAAGACAGATTTACACACGCGATACACTTAGGGTTCACTTGACGAGCCTAGCATGTACAGACATGGCCTCAGAACACGGAAGACCGAAAGGTCGAACACGAGTCGTATAGAAGATACGATCAACATGAAGATGTTCACCGTTTTTGACTAGTCCGTCTCACGTGATGATCGGACACGGACTACTCGATTCAGATCGTGTATCACTTAGATGACTAGAGAGATGTCATTCTGAGTGGGAGTTCATTATAATTTGATTAAGATGAAGTTAATTATCATGAACTTAGTCTAAAATCTTTACAATATCTCTTGTAGATCAAATGGCCCACGCTCCAGTTTCCCTCAACTTCAACGCGTTCCTAGAGAAAACCAAGCTGAAAGACGATGGTAGCAACTATACGGATTGGGTCCGTAACCTGAGGATTATCCTCATAGCTGCCAAGAGATCATATGTCCTAGAAGCACCGCTAGGTGATGCACCTGCTCCCGATGCGGCCCAAGACGTTTTGAACGTCTGGCAGTCGCGTAGTGATGATTACTCCCTGGTTCAGTGTGGCATGCTTTACAGTTTAGAATCGGGGCTCCAAAAGCGTTTTGAGCACCATGGAGCATACGAGATGTTCGAAGAGCTGAAAATGGTTTTCCAAGCTCATGCCCGAGTCGAGAGATATGATGTCTCCGACGCATTCTACAGCTGTAAGATGGAGGAGAATAGTTCTGTCAGTGAGCACATCCTCAAGATTTCAGGATTACACAACCGCTTGTCTCAGCTGGGAATGAATCTCCCAGATGAAGCGGTCGTTGACAGAATCCTCCAGTCGCTCCCACCAAGCTTCAAGAGCTTCGTGCTGAACTTCAATATGCAGGGGATGGAGAAGTCCATTCCCGAGGTGTATTCGATGCTGAAATCAGCGGAGGTAGACATCAAGAAAGAACATCAAGTGTTGATGATCAATAAAACCACTAAGTTCAAGAAAGGCAAGGGTAAAAAGAACTTCAAGAAGGACGGCAAGCAAGTTGCCGCGCCTGGCAAGCCTGTTGCCGGGAAGAAGCCAAAGTATGGACCCAAGCCAGAGACTGAGTGCTTCTTATTGCAAGGGAACGGGTCACTGGAAGCGGAACTGCCCCAAATACTTAGCAGACAAGAAGGCCGGCAACGTCAAAGGTATATATGATATACATGTTATTGATGTGTACCTTACCAGCACTCGTAGTAGCTCCTGGGTATTCGATACCGGTGCAGTTGCTCACATTTGTAACTCAAAACAGGAGCTGCGGAATAAACGGAGACTGGCGAAGGATGAGGTAACGATGCGCGTCGGGAATGGTTCCAAGGTCGATGTGATCGCCGTCGGCACGCTGCCTCTACATCTACCCTCGGGATTAGTTTTAAACCTGAATAATTGTTATTTAGTACCAGCTTTGAGCATGAACATTGTTTCTGGATCTCGTCTTATGCGAGATGGATATTCTTTCAAATCGGAGAATAATGGTTGTTCTATTTATTTGAGAGATATGTTTTATGGTCATGCCCCGCTGGTCAATGGTTTATTTTTGATGAATCTCGAACGTAGTGATACACATATTCATAGTGTAGATGCCAAAAGATGTAAAGTTGATAATGATAGTCCCACATACTTGTGGCATTGCCGCCTTGGTCATATTGGTGTCAAACGTATGAAGAAGCTCCATTCGGATGGACTTCTAGAGTCTCTTGATTATGAATCATTTGGCACGTGCGAACCATGCCTCTTGGGCAAGATGACCAAGGCTCCGTTCTCCGGAACAATGGAGCGAGCAACCAACTTGTTGGAAATCATACATACTGATGTGTGCGGTCCAATGAGTGTTGAGGCTCGCGGAGGCTACCGTTATGTTCTCACCCTCACGGATGACTTGAGTAGATATGGGTATATCTACTTGATGAAACACAAGTCTGAGACCTTTGAAAAGTTCAAGGAATTTCAGAATGAGGTTGAGAATCAACGTGACAGAAAAATAAAGTTCTTGCGATCAGACCGTGGGGGTGAATATTTAAGTCATGAATTTGGCACACACCTTAGGAGCTGTGGAATTGTTTCACAATTGACACCGCCCGGAACACCTCAACGTAACGGTGTGTCCGAACGTCGAAATCGTACTCTGTTGGACATGGTGCGATCTATGATGTCCCTCACCGATTTACCGCTATCTTTTTGGGGTTATGCTATAGAGACTGCCGCATTCACTTTAAATAGGGCTCCGTCGAAATCCGTTGAGACGACTCCATATGAACTTTGGTTTGGCAAGAAACCGAAGCTGTCGTTTCTGAAAGTTTGGGGTTGCGATGCTTATGTCAAGAAACTTCAACCTGAAAAGCTCGAACCCAAATCGGAGAAATGCGTCTTCATAGGATACCCAAAGGAAACTATTGGGTACACCTTCTACCACAGATCCGAAGGCAAAGTCTTTGTTGCCAAGAATGGATACTTTCTGGAGAAAGAGTTTCTCTCGAAAGAAGTGAGTGCGAGGAAAGTAGAACTTGATGAGGTGATAGTCACCACTCCTGTACCGGAAAGTAGCGCAACGCAGGAAACTGTTCCTGAAGTGCCTGCACCGACAAGGGAGGAAGATAATGATAATGATCATGAAGATGCAGATCAAGTTACTGCTGAACTTCGAAGGTCCACAAGGGCACGTTCCGCATCAGAGTGGTACGGCAACCCTGTCCTAGAAATCATGTTGTTGGACAACGGTGAACCTTCGAACTATGAAGAAGCGATGGCGGGCCCAGATTCCAATAAATGGCTTGGAGCCATGAAATCCGAGATAGAATCCATGTATGAAAACAAAGTATGGACTTTGGTGGACTTGCCTGATGATAGGCACGCCATAGAAAATAAATGGATATTTAAGAAGAAGACAGACGCAGATGGTAATGTGACCATCTATAAGGCTCGGCTTGTCGCTAAGGGTTATCGACAAGTTCAAGGGATTGACTACGACGAGACTTTCACTCCCGTAGTGATGCTGAAGTCAGTCAGAATTATGTTAGCTATTGCCGCATTCTATGATTATGAGATATGGCAAATGGACGTCAAAACAGCATTCCTTAATGGCTTCCTCAAGGAAGAGTTGTATATGATGCAACCGGAAGGTTTTGTCGATCCAGAGAACGCTGACAAGGTATGCAAGCTCCAGCGCTCGATTTACGGGCTGGTGCAAGCATCTCGGAGTTGGAATATTCGCTTTGATGAGGTGATCAAAGCGTTTGGCTTTATACAGACTTATGGAGAAGCCTGTATTTACAAGAAAGTGAGTGGGAGCTCTGTGGCATTTCTCATATTATATATGGATGACATATTGCTGATGGGAAATGATATAGAATTCTTGGAAAATGTAAAGGCCTATTTGAATAAAAGTTTTTCAATGAAGGACCTTGGAGAAGCTGCTTACATATTAGGCATCAAAATCTATAGAGATAGATCGAGACGCCTCATTGGTCTTTCACAAAGTACATACCTTGACAAAATATTGAAGAAGTTCAATATGGATCAGTCAAAGAAAAGATTCTTGCCTGTTTTGCAAGGTATGAGATTGAGTAAGACTCAGTCGCCGACCACGGCAGAAGATAGAGAAAAGATGAGTGTCATTCCCTATGCCTCGGCAATAGGTTCTATCATGTATGCCATGCTGTGTACCAGACCTGATGTGAACCTTGCCATAAGTTTGGTAGGGAGGTACCAAAGTGATCCCGGTACGGAACACTGGACAGCGGTCAAGAACATCCTGAAGTACCTGAAAAGGACTAAGGATATGTTTCTCGTTTATGGAGGTGACGAAGAGCTCGTCGTAAAGGGTTACGTCGATGCTAGCTTCGACACAGATCTGGATGACTCTAAGTCGCAAACCGGATACGTGTATATTTTGAATGGAGGGGCAGTCAGCTGGTGCAGTTGCAAGCAAAGCGTGGTGGCAGCATCTACATGTGAAGCGGAGTACATAGCTGCTTCTGAAGCAGCGCAGGAAGGAGTCTGGATGAAGGAGTTCATCACCGACTTAGGAGTCATTCCAAGCGCGTCAAGCCCGATGACTCTCTTCTGTGACAACACTGGTGCTATTGCTATTACCAAGGAGCCCAGGTTTCACAAGAAGACCAAGCACATCAAGCGCCGTTTCAACTCCATCCGGAATTATGTTCAGGATGGAGATATAGATATTTGTAAAGTGCATACGGATCTGAATGTAGCAGACCCGTTGACTAAACCTCTTTCACGAGCAAAACATGATCAACACCAGAACTCTATGGGTGTTTGATTCATCACAATGTAACTAGATTATTGACTCTAGTGCAAGTGGGAGACTGTTGGAGATATGCCCTAGAGGCAATAATAAAAGCATTATTATTATATCTCCTTGTTCATGATAATTGTCTGTTATTCATGCTTGAATTGTATTGTACGGAAACAGCGATACATGTGTGAATACACAGATCACAATGAGTCCCTGGTAGGCCTCTAGTAGCCAGCTCGTTGATCAACAGATGGTCACGGTTTCCTGACCATGGACATGAGATGTCGGTGATAACGGGATCACATCATTAGGAGAATGATGTGATGGACAAGACCCAAACTTGAGCATAACACGAGATCGTATAGTTCGTAATGCATAAGCTTTTCAGTGTCAAGTATTTATTCCTTAGACCATGAGGTTGTACAACTCCCGGATACCGTAGGAGTGCTTTGGGTGTGCCAACCGTCACAACGTAACTGGGTGGCTATAAAGGTATGCATCGGGTATCTCCGAAAGTGTCTGTTGAGTTGGTACGAACCGAGACTGGGATGTTGTCACTCCGTATGACGGAGAGGTACCTCTGGGCCCACTCGGTAAGTCATCATCATAATGAGCTCAATGTGACTAAGTAGTTAGTCACGGGATGATGAATTACGGATCGAGTAAAGAGACTTGCCATAACGAGATTGAACAAGGTATTGGGAATACCGACGATCGAATCTCGGGCAAGTACCGTACCGATGGACAAAGGGAATAACATACGGGATTAAGTGAATCCTTGACACAGTGGTTCATCCGATGAAGATCATCGAGGAATACGTGGGAACCAACATGGGTATCCAGATCCCGTTGTTGGTTATTGACCGGAGAGTGGTCTCGGTCATGTCTACGTGTCTCCCGAACCCGTAGGGTCTACACACTTAAGGTTCGGTAACGCTAGGGTCGTAGAGATTAATGCACGTGGAAACCCGAAAGTTGTTCGGAGTCCCGGATGAGATCCCGGACGTCACGAGGAATTCCGGAATGGTCCGGAGGTAAAGATTGATATATGGGAAGTCCAGTTTCGGCCAACGGGTGATCTCCGGGGGTCACCGGGAGCGTCCCGGGACCACCGGAGGGGCCCCGGGGGTCCACCGAGTGGGGCCACCCATCCCGGTGGGGCCCCTAGGCCGCGAGGGGATGTGTCCAGCCCTCTGGGCTGGCGCACCACCAAGGGAGGCCCACCTCCCCTGCGCCTAGGGTTCCAACCCTAAAGGGGAGGGGGGCTCCACTTGCCTTGGGGGGCAAGGAACCCCCCCTTGGCCGCCGCCCCCTTGCAGATTGGATCTGCAGGGGGTCCAGGCGCCCCCCCTGGCCCCTATATATATGTGGGGGGGGAGAGGGCAGCAGTACCTGATCCCTGGCGCCTCTCCCCCTCCCGTCACACCCCATACTCCCAACGCAGGGCGCCCGGCGAAGCCCTGCTGCGACATCCACTGCATCCGTCATCACGCCGTCGTGCTGCCGGATCTCTGACGACTTCTCCTCCCCCCTTGCTGGATCAAGAAGGAGGTGACGTTGCTGCACCGTACGTGTGTTGAACGCGGAGGTGCCGTCCGTTCGGCGCTAGATCATCGGTGACGAAGAACGTGAAGAGTACGACTACTTCATCCTTGCTTCGTTGAAAGCTTCCGCACGCAATCTTCATAACGGTATGTAGATGCACTCTTAGTTGCTCGTTGCTAGATGTCTCCATAGTTGGATCTTGGTGAAGACGTAGAAAAAAATTTGAATTATGCTACTTTACCCAACATCATTGTCACTAGGTTCATGTTCATTACCAGATTGTGTTTCAGCATCAGAAATAAAAGTATCATTGGGATTTTTAGGTGTGTCTACAGTAGGTTCACTAGAAGCATGCAAAGTCTTATCATATATTTTTTAGAAGAACTAGGTGCATCAACATTAATCCTCTGAGAGTCTTGTTTAACTCTTTTAGGATGACCTTCAGTATACAAGGGTTCATATGGCGTTTTACCACCCCTAGTCATAACTCTAACAGTATGATCATTTTTCTTATTGTTCATCTCATTGATCAAATCATTTTGTGCCTTGAGAACTTGTTCTACTTGGGTTTTTAACAGGGAAGCATATTTACCAACAAGTCTAAGATCATCTTTAACTCTAGACATATAGTCACTCAAGTGTTCAACCATATAAGCATTTCATTTCAACTGTCTACTAACATAAGAATTGAAGTTTTCTACTTTCACAATAAAGTTATCAAATACATCCATGCATTGACTAGCAGATTTATTATGAGGGATATCACCTTCATAAAATCTATAAAGAGATTCTTTACCACCTGTGTCGGGTTATTGAGATCATGTATTTCTTCAACAGGTGGTAAATTCTTAACATCTTCAGCTTTAATAACTTTTTCATCCATTGATTTTTTTTTTGCCTCTTGCATATCTTCAGGACTTAGGAATAGAATTCCTCTCTTCTTCGGGAGACTCTCTTCTTCAATTTGCACAAAGTTAAATATTTTTTGTAAGGCAGCTTGTTTCTTATGAGCAGGAAAATATTTTTCTGAGAAGTAGTGAATCATATCCTAGGGACTACGCACACAACCAGGAGCAAGAGAATTAAACCATATCTTAGCATCACCGTTTAGCAAGAAAGGAAACAACTTAAGGATATAATAGTAGCAAAAAAAATCTCGTGAGTAAACAGGGTGGCTATATCATTCAGTCTAGTAAGACGTGCCACAACAATTTCAGTTTCACAACCATGGAAAGGATCGGATTCAACCAAAGTAATTATCTCGGGATCAACAGAGAACTCGTAATCATTATCAGTAACGCGAATAGGTGAAGTAGCAAACTCGGGATTATATTTCATACTAGCATATATAGATTTCTCCTTCCACTTGCATAACAATTTCTTCACATTTTTTCTATCCATACAACCAAGAAAATCTCTAGCTACCTCTCCCTCCATGACATAACCTTCATGTATATCAGGCAATTCATATCTAGGTGTGCTAGATCTAAAAGGTGTGTCATAATTTTCAGTTTCAAAGACTTCATCAGTTTCAGCAGTTTCAGCAGTTTCAACATTCTCAATATTTTTAACTCTAGCAAGTTGTTCATCAAGAAATTCACCTAGTGGCTGACCAAGCAAAGTACTAGCATCATCATAAGTATCATTAATAGCATAAGTAGCATCATCAATTACTTGCGACATATCAAGATCAATAGCAAGTGGTGGTGTCGCAAATTTCCTCAAAACATAAGGTGAATCAAGTGCAAAGCTAGATGGCAGTTCCTTACCTCCCCTCGTCCTAGAGGGAACAATCTTGGTTCTATCATCTCTCAGATTCTTCATAGTGATCAACAGATGTAAATCCCAAGTGACTCAACAAATATAGCTATGCTCCCCGGCAACGACACCAGAAAATAGTCTTTATGACCCACAAGTATAGGGGATCACAACATTTTTCGAGGGTAGAGTATTCAACCCAAATTTATTGATTCGACACAAGGGGAGCCAAAGAATATTCACGAGTATTAGCCGTTGAGTTGTCAATTCAACCACACATGGAAAGACTTAATATCTGCAGCAAAGTATTAAGTAGCAAAGCGGTATAATAGTAACGGTGATAGTGGCAATAGTAGCAGTTTTGTAGTGATTGTAATAGCAGCAGTAACGAAAGTAACAAAGCAAGGATCAATATGAAATGAATTCATAGGCAATGGGTCGATGATGATATATGTCGGATGATATTCATCATGTAGCATTTATAACCTAAGGTGACACAGAACTAGCTCCAATTCATCAATATAATATAGGCATGTATTCCGTATATAGTCAGACGTGATTATGGAAAAGAACTTGCATGACATATTTTGTCCTACCCTCCCATGGCAGCGGGGTCCAATGGAAACTAAGGGATAATAAGGCATCCTTTTAATAGAGAACCAGAACAAAGCATTAGCGCTTAGTGAATACATAAACTCCTCAAACTACAGCAATCACCAGAAAGAATCTCAATTATCTTCACATTGAGGTATGCGGATAATAACACATAGTAGGTGTCTACAACTTGTAAGATCGGATCAACAACACATGTATATTCATAAAAATATAAAGGGTTCAGATCTGAATTCATGGTACTCGGGCCCTACTGATAAGCATTAAGCATAGCAAAGTC
This sequence comes from Secale cereale, assembly GCA_902687465.1. Taxonomy (NCBI): domain Eukaryota; kingdom Viridiplantae; phylum Streptophyta; class Magnoliopsida; order Poales; family Poaceae; genus Secale; species Secale cereale. The sequence continues at coordinate 16,141,709 of LR738715.1, read as the reverse complement.
ATCGCAACATCAATCTCAAAACATAGTGGATACTATGGATCAAACTCTAACAAAACTAACTCAATTACATGATAGATCTCATCCAACCCATCACCGTCCAGCAAGCCTACATCGTATATAGACGTATTCTAGAGTGTAGATTCACTCATTTTGCTCTGTATGTAGTCCACATTGAAATCTCTAAAAGGTCTTATATTTAGGAACAGAGGGAGTATTTTATCTTTACAAACCTTACTTAAAAATTATATCAATATCGCATTGGATGCTCCTAATGAGATTTTAATGAAAGAAAGGATTAACTTTCAACGATATCATAAAGAAGGTAAATTATACATACATATAATGTCCTAAAATTATAATATGATAAAAAATAAATGTGCTAGGAATTCCCACAAGTTTGTGGAAAAAATCCAATTCTCAGGTTGGTTGACTATTAGTGGATCACAACTATTAGATCTACGTAACCATAAATTCAGATGCCGCATATGTTAGATGTTCACACTTGCAGCTAAACCTCATTATTCTCCTAGTCGGCCTGGGTTCTGACTGTGCTAGAGAAAGCCTTAACTCCCTAGCCTGGCCCAGCCCAAAACACATGAACAATGCCATTTAGCAATTAAAATAATCATTGTCATGCTATGGAAATAATATATTATACCTATATTTTGAATAAAATATGTGTTTTTATAATTTTAATATACTATATCTATTTGAGAGGTGTGACAGGAAGCGTGGGGGTGGGGCACGCCGGCTGGTCTGAGAGACTGCGGCTTCTAGGGTGCACGACGCAGCCATGTCTGTTCTCGTGCGGGATGGGCCGTGGGCGGGGAAACTCACAAGGAACCTCCTCTGCTATGGTGTTCGGCTGGTGGGGTTGGTCGGTCTCTCTCCTCTACGCTTCTGCCTAGCTCACATGCAACCTTCCCTCCTGTGGCGGCTGGTGGCGGCCTTGTTGGGGGATGTCGTTGGCCCTGCACCTGGTGACATTGGTTGGTCAATGGTGGTAGGGATAAACCAAGGCGGGAGGCAACTACCTCTTGTCTGAACCAACACCAGGAATTGGAGATGCCAAATGGTCGTCTAGGTGGTCCTGGTCCTTGTGGAGCATGAAGGGCTATGGGAAGGCATGTGGCTGCCGACAAACCTTCCCTGCCTAGATCCGGGTGGCTGGGCTACCTTCCTACCAAATGGCCCTTTTTGGGGTGGAAGGAGGTGCCTTCTAGCCTTCACCAGTCGGTGATGTATATATGTTGTGAGGCGTTTAAGGGGTGGTCTTGGTTGTCAGGTGGCGACCCAGGTCGTGGGAGTCGCGTGCTCGTGGGCGGGGCGGGTGACTCATGTGTGGGCGGGCTGTCATGTCGGTTCGTAAGGCGTGGTGGCCAGTGCGTCGGGGAGTGGTGGCGTTTCCGAGGTGAAGCATGTGTGCCATGGCACCCTTCCGTACTTTGATTCAGCTGACGGTAGCAGCAGCGGTGGGCATTGTCTCCTTCCTGAAGGCGTCGTAGCAAATAGTCTCCTCCTTCGGATTAGTCCAGGTGAAAACCATGATCCTTTAGATCAGGCAGGGACAATGCTCAGGTGTCTTTTCCCTTCTTGAGGACGACGTTTTGGAGGCCAGCGCTCATCGACCGCAGCTTCGTCTCTTCATGATACTTCTCTCGTGGTGGATAACTCCGACTACTTCGAGAACGGCCCCGATTGTAGATATGCCATTGGCTTGGCGTGTTGGGGTGGTGTGGTTGTTATTTGGCCTATTTTATCTAGCCTTGGGTGTGTGCTGTGTTGTAGTGTTGAGTTGTATCATTGGCTTCGGCTCGTTTCAGTGCTTGTGGTCGTCGATAGATGGTCGACGGATCTCAATGTAATTTTTATTATTTCTGGGTTTCGTGTATTGCCATGATTCAAGATGAATATATGAAAGTTTTTTTGACAAAAAAAAGATAGGGGTATCAAGCATTTTCATCTGGGAGAAAGTATATAACGAAAGTATATAACCAGAAACACTTTCTATCGATAGTCGGAAAACAAAACAGGTTGAGTGGGGTGACGAGGTGTGCCTCTATATACTACTCCCTATGTTCCTTTATATAAGTTGTATTTGTTTTTGATAAAATTCCTCAATTAAAATGCATTTATTCTCATTTCTCATATTTCCTTTTAGCCCTCGAAGAAAAGGGAACGCATCTCTCTGCCAATTGCCTTTATCTCTCCTGGTAGCAAAAGAATGAAGTATCTCTCTCTATCGATTGCATGTATCTCTTACTTCTCAGAACTAACTGATATACTTGCCACTAACCAGAAAATTACCAATGATATTTTTTTCTTAACTTCTCTAAAATTATGTGCCATGGTCACCATGCTGAATAATATATCTTACGAAAAAAACATGAGGGGTAGTTAATGCGTGTTGATATCAAGGTAATGTATTAATTGGGATTTAAAAAAGATACGGTATTAATTGCATGATGATATCAGGTAGAGTAGTAGTATATTTAGCAAAGGTAAGATATTAATTACACATTAATTATATTGTTAGCGCTAGCGCTAACATTTGGCACGATACTGATTGCACGTTAAACATGGTGAGCCCTCCTTACTGGAGCAATGTAGATTGTTGAATGCACATTGTTTGATGGTCAAGATTAGTATTTTTTTTTTAACACGGGTCTTTTTGTATTGGTATATGGATAAAAGAGGAAAAAGACGGGAGAGGTGGAGTTGAACGTAAAGAGAAAATATAAAACAACATGAGGGAGAACAAAAACCGAGGAGGACTTGGGAGGTGAACGTATACAAGACTAAAAATAGCAACTGGTAGAAAAGCGAACCGGGGAGAGGAAAGGGGATGTGTCAAGAGAACATACAAGCATACATATGCTCTTTCTTAGTTCATGCCTGTCCTCCGGCCTCTCCGCTCTTCACCCCACATTTTTTCTGATTTTTCTCATTTTTCCCACTGGTCTATTCTTTTTTCCTGAAAACCTCCTCAACTGCCATAATTATTGACTTATCAAATCAAATTATGTTTATTTGGTAACCATAAGAGCGCTGATTCTATTCGGAGTTAAATTCATTTTTGGTATGTAATAATCATATTAATACTTTGTCGAAGAAACATAAACATATATTAGTAATAAATGGGTAGGTAAATCACGATGATTTCATGGAGAACATTAATGCCCGCAATAAAAACTACTCCCTCTGTCCCATAATATAAGAACGTTTTTAACACTAGTGTAGTGTAAAAAACGCTCTTATATTATGGGACGGAGGGAGTACTAATTTGCTTCCCGGACATGCAATTTCCTAATTATTACCAAAATTGAATTGCCAATTTCCATAAGCGTGCCTCTGGTGATTCCCTATAAATAGACACTTGCAGTACGAAGTAAACCGGCCAACACAGGTGCGATTCTTGATCTTGCTAGGCCCCAAATTGACCGCAAGGCAGCCGCTCATCATGATGGCTAGCAGGACCGCCACCATCATCTTGTCCGTATGGATACTGGCACTCCTCCTTCCGTCTTCCGGTAACCTTTTTATTTTTCATTTTGCGTCTCTTAGGTAATCATAGAGATATAGTCGTATACAAGTGTTCCTAATAAGATTTTACGTACAAGTTACAGTACAAATTACTGTATCTTTTAGTGGTAACCACCCTCACTTTCTTATGGAATCAATACGTGTCGTCCAGGTGTGGTTGCTGTAAGGCCTGTTAAATGTCCGACGCACGTCCCTGGAGACCCGGCTTGCGTCACGGAGGAAGGATGTGCCCAACGATGCGGCGCTGAAGGCTATCATTTCGGGTTCTGCGACGCAGGCAGATGCTACTGCATCAACTGCCACTCATCACTTGATGCTAGACCGGCAAACGCAGCCCTGAGTCATTGAGCATGTAATGTATGCACCTGATCTAATAAGCGGCTTCACTTGTTCATTTATTTTTTTCCTTGGTCCCTTTTTTTTCTGATTGTTGCAAAGGTCAATTTGTCCTGCTCATGGCACCAATTAAGTACATGGATGCCTTTCGTTCCAAGTTGGCAATAAAACAATCACAAGTGGTTGATGAATTCTGGCCCTTAGAACCTGGTTGATGTTTTGGGCCATCTCCATCTTTGTACTTCTCGTTCCATTTGAAACCCTTTGTACCTTCTAAGTGCAATGAAAACTAGTGATCCTGCCTTTTCGTTAAAAAATAATAAGTTTAGGGCTACCGTAGGCATCAACCAGACGTAATACAGACTTCGGAACGTTAATACAAAAGCGGCATCCACTCACATACACTGAGTAGTATCAAGTATCAGCAGGGCTAGATTATTCACTTCTTCAATTAGACAAGTTAAGGAAAACAACTTCATCAGCGAGATAGTTGCGCAAGATTTATCATAAGCCCGTTCCCTGCCTCTCCAGAGTGAATTTCAATGCTCCAGCAACAATTAACTTCGAGACGTCTCCACTCCATTGCTAGTTTTCTTGACGGTGCCCCTTGTAGCTATCGACCCACCGCAGTGCACTGATGTTACAATTTATGAGGGCAACCCCAATAGCTATCATTAGGCTAACAGTATGATGGTGTGTGGCTCCTCAGCGACTCACTGGCAACAACCAAGGTGGTCTTATTCAGTAGCGAGCCTGACAAAAATTTTTTGTCAAAATGAGGAAGCATATCAAGAAAGGCAATTTTTGTTAGCACAGAAATCTGATCTTACAGTTATAGTCCACCCAACCCATGCGCATCTTCTCCAAGTCATACGTGAATATCCTATCACTTAAGACAAGATCTGACACAAGAGGGGCTAAGAAGTTAGCAAGAATAATATTATGCTTAAGATCTCAGGATTGGTAATATAATTAGTTGCTAGTTCATTCAACAATACGGTAATGCTTACAAATGTATTTACTAGTTAGACAATGTTTGCATGGGTGAATTAGTCGGTGTTCCTATCGGCATAATATAATCAGTACAATATCGAGGGTTAAAGCAAAAGAAAGAGTCAAAAGCCGTGATCACTCTTCCATGAATGTGGCTGGCTTGTGGACTGTGTTTACTATTATCATCAGGTTAAATCATTTCAAGCCACCATGACAGAATAGGAGTCTTAGATCTTATTGTAAGATGTGCAACTTAAACTTGCTAATTCAGTCGATAGGTTATTGAAAAAGTAGATGAGTAACCTCCTAGAATAGTGGCATGCTCATAACCCTTGAACCTCTTGCTACTTTGAAAGCCAATGCACAATATGACTTGGTTGTCCTGCAAATTACGATATGATATTGCTTACCGTACGTTAATACAATCCCCCACCCCAAAAGAAATTTAACCAGAAATGAAATTATATATAAAAAAAGGTAGCATCAGAAGGTTACTGGAAGGTGAGATACACCCTTGTGCACGAGATAGTTCGCCGGACCCACTGTCAATGGAACACAACCCTCAAAATATAGTGTCACTATTGGAAATTCAGATACATTGCTGTGAACAAATAACCAAAGTAATTTTCAAGTGATGCAACATTTTGAAGTTCGTGCATTAATTAATCTCCTAGGGATTATAAAAAAACCTTTTCCAGCAAATAAAACATTCATTTCCCGTTATGACACTATAATTCATAGATGATGGAGCAGCATTAATTATCTGCAGATAGACAAATATGAACCATTTCGACTGTCATACAGTACCATGAAATTATTGAAGTAGTGTAGACTATCAAATCTTGGTTCTTGGACAACAAAAAACTCACCGCCTTAATAGTTGGATCATAAACTCCATTTGGAAGGTATGTTGTGGATGTTCCAGAATCTGCAAATGTTCCTTGTGCCTTTGATGTTGTAAACAAGGAAGAATCAATTGGGACATTTTGACCATTGACAGAAATGCTCTTCATATTCACGCTGTAACAAGGCCTGTACTTTATCAAGAAAAGTTATTGATATAAAAGGACTCAGGAGGTACAATTGGAAACCGTAATCCACATTCCATTATGCAAATAATATAGCTGTATTGGTTGACTCTGACCACATAGGTCAATACAAGTTCCTTAGGTAAAAAGGAATATCAACTCAATTATTTTCCTAAATCTACACTTTATATTTTAAAATTGAATGTTGTAAATATAAATTCTAACTTATAATTCAAAAATAATAGATTGTGCAAGTAAATTTAACTAAGAATTGACTTTGCCAATGGCAATGCGGTTGAGATTGGCTAAACCTGTTATTGTATCTGCACCACCAATTTCTATCCTCCATACTTAACACCCAACATGGAAGGAAAAGTGCAACATAGGAACAAAACAGAGTCATGTGGAATTTTGAAGTTAAAAATTATGTAATCAAAGTAATTATAGGAAAAGAACTTACTGTGATGAAACAACTGGAGTAAATACAAATCCTGGCTCTACAACTTCACCGAGAACAAGAATTCCACCACCATCATCTGAACTTGTCAGACAATGAGAGAAGGCCTTAGGAGACACCCCTTGAGAGCTCAGTTGCAACATAATAGACTGTGCATCCTTTCCAAACCCCATAATTCCATCTTGTTGTAGGGTCCCTGACTGCGAGTTGCTACATCTGTGAAAAAACTTAGTTAAATATCATAAGTTGATAATTATTAGTGACAATTTTCTTATCACACATTTGCTCACAGGGAATTTATAAGATACATGACTGAAAAATAACCGTACCCAAAAACGACAGTGGCAGAAGAGTCGGCCCCCTCACTTCCGTTTCCCATGACAGTGTCGAAATGCATTATATCAGACACGTAGTACCCTCCCGTGGTAGTTCCATCAGCATACGCCTGCCAGTAACCACATTGATTTTTTGTGCTGCACGCGGCTTGACAAATCGAATTCTTTGATTTGATAGCATGTTTACACATGTCATCAGAGCATGATATGTTGGTCGACGTTGAAGAGTTGTTGGGGTTGTACACCTCCAAAGTGTCGAGAGAGAAGTCTAATGATAAAACATGATTACATCGCAAGGTAGAGAAAACATTCTGAAAGTTGATGCATTTTCATGTCAGATTGACTAGAAATTGGAGAATATTTGCCTTACATAGATGCGATCTGACGTTGTGGTGCAAGTAACCCACGTGATATCGCTACCGGTGTCGAATTGCATGGAATACCATTTCGATGGGTTGCCCAAAGTCATGAAGGTATAGTAGAGCCTGCAAGTTCAAACTTCAGAATTTAGATACAATGACAACTTCAGAAGTTTTGTTCTAAACTATAACTAAAGAGCAAAGAGACATTCGAAGGGCGAAAGAATATTTTATTTTGTGTTCGCCGTGTAGACAGAACAAAAGAAATGCAAATGGTTGTCTAGTGACATGGATCGCATGGGTATAACTATAAAAGCTTACTAGTTCAATGGTAAAGATCTTGGTGATGAGACCACGCCAGCTACACAGGCAAGTCAACCAGCAAGTTTTGTGATACAGAGAAACCATGTTGGTTCAGGTAGCAATATTCTTTCGGATGGACAAAATCTCTATTTTACCATGGGCGATTCGACCATATGTGAGGAATGTAGACTGTCGACATAAGGAAAGGAAACACTAACAGTCCCAACTAATTCAGAGAACAATCGACACAAAAGCCACCGAGCAACACGCTTGCGAAAATGTAGGTTGACGATTCCCGCATTGAACAAAGTAATACAACCTTTTGAGGAATCATCCCCAGCCGGAAAGCCCGGTGTTCGGGAAGCATTAAGTTCGATGTAATATTCTGTACACCCGAGAACTACAGGTCGGAGGAACTGCTCTTTCACATTGTCCCCTTCAACAGCGGATACCATGCCCTTCTAGGGTGGGACGCTTTCTCATGCATTCATGCTATACCCCATTAAGGCATAATACTAACACCAGCCCCTAGATCACATAAAGCGGTTTAACATAGTTTCTTTTAATAGAGGATGGTATAGTTGGTCTGGCAGGATCTCGTAGTTTCTTAGGTATTCCACCCTTAAAAGTATAGTTTGCAAGCATGGTGGAAATTTCATCTTCCGGTATTTTTATTTTATTACTAACAATATCTTCCATATACTTAGCATAAGGAGACATTTTCAAGATATCAGTCAAGCGCAAGCGCAAAAAGACAGGTTTAAGCATTTCACAAAAGCGCTCAAATTCCTCATCGTTATTATTCTTAGAAGCTTTAGGAGGAAAGGGCATGGGTTTCTGAACCCATGTTTCTCTGTCCCTACCATGTTTTCCAGTAACGAAGCCTATTTTCCCACCTTTTGCTCTTAGGTGGTGGGTCATCAAGATCAACAACAGTTTCTAGCTCTACATCATTATCATTACTAGGTTGAGCATCAACATGAACATCATCATTATCATTGTCACTAGGTTCATGTTCATTATCGGATTGTGTTTCAGCATCAGAAATAAAAATATCATTGGGATTTTTAGTTGTGTCTACAGCAGGTTCACTAGAAGCATGCAAAGTCTTATCATATTTATTTTTAGAAGAACTAGGTGCATCAACATTAATCCTCTGAGAGTCTTGTTTAACTCTTTTAGGATGACCTTCAGGACACAAGGGTTCCTATGTCGTTTTACCACCCCTAGTCATACCTCTAACATTATGATCATTTTCTTATTGTTCATCTCAATGATCAAATCATTTTGTGCCTTGAGAACTTGTTCTACTTGGGTTTTTACCATGGAAGCATATTTACCAACAAGTCTAAGATCATCTTTAACTCTAGACATATAGTCACTCAAGTGTTCAACCATATAAGCATTTCATTTCAACTGTCTACTAACATAAGAATTGAAGTTTTCTACTTTCACAATAAAGTTATCAAATACATCCATGCATTGACTAGCAGATTTATTATGAGGAATATCACCTTCATCAAATCTATAAAGAGATTCTTTACCACCTGTGTCGGGTTATTGAGATAATGTATTTCTTCAACATGTGGTAAATTCATAACATCTTCAGCTTTAATACCTTTTTCATCCATTGATTTTTTGCCTCTTGCATATCTTCAGGACTTAGGAATAGAATTCCTCTCTTTTTCGGGAGACTCTCTTCTTCAATTTGCACAAAGTTAAATATTCTGTAAGGCAGCTTGTTTCTTATGAGAAGGAAAACATTTTTTAGAGAAGTAGTGAATCATATCCTAGGGACTACGCACACAACCAAGAGCAAGAGAATTAAACCATATCTTAGCATCACCGTTTAGCGAGAAAGGTAACAACTTAAGGATATAATAGTAGCAAAAAAAAATCTCGTGAGTTAACAGGGTGGCTATATCATTCAGTTTAGTAAGATGTGCCACAACAATTTCAGTTTCACAACCATGGAAAGGATCGGATTCAACCAAAGTAATTATCTCAGGATCAACAGAGAACTCGTAATCATTATCAGTAACACGAATAGGTGAAGTAGAAAACTCGGGATTATATTTCATACTAGCATTTATAGATTTCTCCTTCCACTTGCATAACAATTTCTTCACATTTTTTCTATCCATACAACCAAGAAAATCTCTAGCTACCTCTCCCTCCATGACATAACCTTCATGTATATCAGGCAATTCATATCTAGGTGTGCTAGATCTAAAAGGTGTATCATAATTTTCAGTTTCAAAGACTTCAGCAGTTTCAGCAGTTTCATCAGTTTCAACATTCTCAATATTTTTAACTCTAGCAAGTTGTTCATCAAGAAATTCACCTAGTGGTTGATCAAGCAAATTACTAGCATCATCATAAGTATCATTCATAGCATAAGTAGCATCATCAATTACTTGCGACATATTAAGATCAATAGCAAGTGGTGGTGTCGCAAATTTACTCAAAACAGAAGGTGAATCAAGTGCAGAGCTAGATGGCAGTTCCTTACCTCCCCTCGTCCTAGAGGGAACGATCTTGGTTCTATCATCTCTCAGCTTCTTCATAGTGATCAACAGATGTAAATCCCAAGTGACTCAACAAATATAGCTATGCTCCCCGGCAACGACACCAGAAAATAGTCTTTATGACCCACAAGTATAGGGGATCGCAACATTTTTCGAGGGTAGAGTATTCAACCCAAATTTATTGATTCGACACAAGGGGAGCTAAAGAATATTCACGAGTATTAGTCATTGAGTTGTCAATTCAACCACACATGGAAAGACTTAATATCTGCAGCAAAGTATTAAGTAGCAAAGCGGTATAATAGTAACGGTGACAGTGGCAATAGTAGCAGTTTTGTAGTGATTGTAACAGCAGCAGTAACGAAAGTAACTAAGCAAGGATCAATATGAAATGAATTCATAGGCAATGGATCGATGATGATATATGTCGGATGATATTCATCAATTATAACCTAGGGTGACACATAACTAGCTCCAATTCATTAATATAATATAGGCATGTATTCCATATATAGTCATACGTGATTATGGAAAAGAACTTGCATGACATCTTTTGTCCTACCCTCCCGTGGCAGCGGGGTCCTATGGAAACTAAGGGATACTAAGGCCTCCTTTTAATAGAGAACCAGAACAAAGCATTAGCACTTAGTGAATACATAAACTCCTCAAACTACATCAATCACCAGAAAGAATCTGAATTATCTTCACATTGAGGTATGCGGATCATGACACATAGTAGGTGTCTACAACTTGTAAGATCAGATCAACAATACATGTATATTCATAAAAACATAAAGGGTTCAGATCTGAATTCATGGTACTCGGGCCCTACTGACAAGCATTAAGCATAGCAAAGTCATAGCAACAACAATCTCAAAACATAGTGGGTACTAGGGATCAAACTCTAACAAAACTAACTCGATTACATGATAGATCTCATCCAACCCATCACCGTCCAGCAAGCCTACATCGTATATAGACGTATTCTAGAGTGTAGATTCACTCATTTTGCTCCGTATGTAGTCCACATTGAAATCTCTAAAAGGTCTTATATTTAGGAACAGAGGGAGTATTTTATCTGTACTAACCTTGCTTAAAAATTATATCCATATCGCATTGGATGCTCCTAATGAGATTTTAATGAGAGAAAGGATTTACTTTTAACGATATCATAAAGAAGATAAATTATACATACATATAATGTCCTAAAATTATAATATGATAAAAAATAAATGTGCTAGGAATTCCCACAAGTTTGTGGAAAAAATCCAATTCTCAGATTGGTTGACTATTAGTGGATCACAACTATTAGATCTACGTAACCATAAATTCACATGTCGCATATGTTAGATGTTCACACTTGCAACTAAACCTCATTATTCTCCTAGTCGGCCTGGGTTCTGACTGTGCTAGAGAAAGCCTTAACTCCCTAGCCTGGCCCAGCCCAAAACACATGAACAATGCCATTGAGCAATTAAAATAATCATTGTCATGGTATGGAAATAATATATTATACCTATATTTTGAATAAAATATGTGTTTTTTTAATTTTAATATACTATATCTATTTGAGAGGTGTGACAGGAAGCGTGGGGGTGGGGCACGCCGGCTGGTCTGAGAGACTGCGGCTTCTAGGGTGCACAACGCAGCCATGTCTGTTCTCGTGCGGGATGGGCCGTGGGCGGGGCAACTCACTAGGAACCTCCTCTGCTATGGTGTTCGGCTGGTGGGGTTGGTCGGTCTCTCTCCTCTACGCTTCTTCCTAGCTCACATGCAACCTTCCCTCCTGTGGCGGCTGGTGGCGGCCTTGTTGGGGGATGTCGATGGCCCTGCACCTGGTGACATTGGTTGGTCAATGGTGGTAGGGATAAAACAAGGCGGGAGGCAACTACCTCCTGTCTAAACCTACACAAGGAATTGGAGATGCCAAATGGGTCGTCTAGGTGGTCCTGGTCCTTGGTGGAGCATGAAGGGCTATGGGAAGGCATGTGGCTACCGACAAACCTGCCCTGCCTAGATCCGGGTGGCTGGGCTACCTTACTACCAAATGGCCCTTTTTGGGGTGGAAGGAGGTGCATTCTAGCCTTCACCAGTCGGTGATGTATATATGTTGTGAGGCGTTTAAGGGGTGGTCTTGGTTGTCCAGGTGGTGACCCAGGTCGTGGGAGTCGCGTGCTCGTGGGCGGGGCGGGTGACTCATGTGTGGGCAGGCTGTCATATCGGTTCGTAAGGCGTGGTGGCCAGTGCGTCGGGGAGTGGTGGTATTTCCGAGTTGAAGCATGTGTGCCATGGCACCCTTCCGTACTTTGATTCAGCTGACGGTAGCAGCAGCGGTGGGCATTGTCTCCTTCCTGAAGGCGTCGCAGCAAATACTCTCCTCCTTCGGATTAGTCCAGGTGAAAACCATGATCCTTTAGATCGGGCAGGGACAATGCTCAGGTGTCTTTTCCCTTCTTGAAGACGACGTTTTGGAGGCCAGCGTTCATCAACCGCAGCTTCGTCTCTTCATGGCACTTCTCTCGTGGTGGATAACTCCGACTACTTCGAGAACGGCCCCGATTGCATATATGCCATTGGCTTGGCGTGTTGGGGTGGTGTGGTTGTTGTTTGGCCTATTTTATCTAGCCTTGGGTGTGTGTTGTGTTGTAGTGTTGAGTTGTATCATTGGCTTCGGCTCGTTTCAGTGCTTGTAGTCGTCGATAGATGGTCGACGGATATCAATGTAATTTTTATTATTTCTGGGTTTCGTGTATTGCCATGATTCAAGATGAATAGATCGAAAGTTTTTTTTGCCAAAAAAAGATAGGTGTATCAAGCATTTTCATCTGGGAGAAAGTATATAACCGGAAACACTTTCTATCGATAGTCGGAAAACAAAACAGGTTGAGTGGGGCGACGAAGTGTGCCTCTATATACTACTCCCTATGTTCCTTTATATAAGTTGTATTTGTTTTTGATAAAATTCCACAATTAAAATGCATTTATACTCATTTCTCATATTTCCCTTTTAGCCCTCGAAGAAAAGGGAACGCATCTCTCTACCAATTGCCTTTATCTCTCCTGGTAGCAAAAGAATGAAGTATCTCTCTCTATCGATTGCATGTATCTCTTACTTTTCGGAACTAACTGATACTAGTAGAACGCCCGTGCGTTGCTACGGGCTATAATGCATACATAAATGAATCAAACAAATGATTAGGGCCGCCTCTAAGGTCGAAGCTTATTTCTCCCTCATACATTATGGCGTGTTTTAAGGCTCCTCGAAATTCAACCATCTGGACAGTCGGAGATCCCCCAATCCAGATCATATGTGGGGAGAAATGTGATTGTCCGGACTATGGGCCATGCTATATATCTCCAATACGCAGGCCGAACACAAACACCTATCCCATGACACACCCTTCTCCTTTTTTTGTCGGACCCTATCTTTCCAGCACGGCTTCCGGCTGCAGCGGGATATTTCTCGCTAGCTGGAGCCCTTTCTTTTAGAAACGGGTGACGCCCACCTCACCTTTGTTGTGCGTTGCCCGTGCATTGCTAAAGGGGCATATATATTCTAGTATTCAACATTAATTTTGTCTAATATATATTTTTAGGGACAACTACATTTGAGCCCTTAGTTGTGTCACACCTGTTTGATTTGCCCCAAAATTCAAAAAACCCTCGTTTCTGTCCAGCTCGTTCTATCCTCTTATACTTTTGCCCTTTCACCGTTTGACCGACACTTCGAAAATTTCATAACGAATTCATACTAACTCCAGAAAATACAAATAAGATATCAAAATGTTTAGCACAACATCACCTATATGTGCATGTCATTTGCATTCATGAAAAAAGTGTTCAAAAGCCCCCATCTTAGTTTGACCTCATATGATCTCAGTATGAATAGTAAAATTTAGAAAATGATAAAAAAATAAAAAAATCTGAAATTTTTTTGTGGAAAACATTGACAAATGTTTTGAGTGATTATAAAGTTTCATCATGAAATGACATTCATGGAAGTCGCGGCAAAAAAACTAAATTGATGCTCCAAAACAAAAGCATTCTTGGGTGCTGATTTCTTTGCCATAACTTCCATCTATGTCATTCCCTTATGAAACTTTCCATGCGCTGAAAACATTTGTCAATGTTTGCCAGATTTTCTTCAGTATTTTTTTATCATTTAAAAAAAATTAATATTCATGCTGAGATCATATGAGGTCAAACTAAGATGGCGGCTTTTGCACACAGTTTTCATGAATGCAAATGGCATGCACATATAGGTGATGTTGTTCTGAACATTTTGATATCTTATTTGTATTTTTTGGAGTTAGTATGAATTCATTATGAAGTTTTCAAAGTGTTTGTCAAATGGTCAAAGGGCAAAAGCATAAGAGGAGCTAACCAGTTTGGATAGAAACGAGGTTTTTTTAATTTAAGGACAAATCAAACAGGCGTGGCACAACTAAGGGCTCAAGTGTAATTGTCCCTATTTTTTAAGATCCTCGTGTACATCAAGCGATGTTCTTGTCTTTCTTTTACCACTAAATCACTCTGCCTCTTCTTCTTCTTCTTCTTCTTCTTCTTCTTCTTCTTCTTCTTCTTCTTCTTCTTCTTCTTCCATCCACTATCTCGACTTCTTCAATTCAAGCACCCATTCAAATACGAAGCCGTGTACTTGGGGCATCTATCTCTCTCCCTCCCTCCCTCTCTCTGAAGTTTAGACATATTTCAGAATGTTCTTGTCTTAGCCAGGCGTGCAGACAGTTTTTTGTTGCGTCATGGCAGCTAGTCTCCCTCCCCCTCTCTCCTCCGCCCTCCTCTCT
>LR738715.1:16106969-16126903 GCA_902687465.1 Secale cereale | reverse complement strand
TCTCTGCCCCCGTCTCTCCCTCTCCTGCCGCCCTCTCCTTTTCTCTCTCTCTCTCTCTCTCAATACATATTTAATATGCATTATCGAAAAGCTAGGCGAACGATGATGCTACTTTATTGTTTGTCATGTTTTGTGTAAGATAAAGTGATAGAGGGGAGGAGGACATATACTTGGCGGAGTAGGTGGCCACTTAGGTTGTTGTATGGTTACGGAGAACGATGATGACGGCGTTGATGCGTTGGGGGCAACGGCATGTTAAAAAGTGAAAGGTATATTATCTTCAGATATAAGATGCACTTTGCATTGCAATAGGAAAGAGTTTTTCCCGCTAGTCCTAGAGCATCCTCACACCATGTATTGCAAAGAAATTAATGCATCAGAAGTTCTGCTTAGTGGTATTCCTTTCACACTGATCATGTGCACTAAAATTTTTTTAGAGCTTCCCAATAAAATGCGAAGTGCTAATATAATCGCTAGCATCACCGCCGCCGGTGGGCCGGTGTCGTGGGCGGAGTATGTAAGTGAGGTGGCGGCCAGTGTTTTGCTAGGGAGATTTTGATCTCGGTCGATCGCTAGGCAGGATGTGCGCGTGGGTTGGTGTACAACATTGCATCTGAGGCCTTGAATTGGATGGCAGACCGCGGAAGCAAAATTGGATGGAGGGTGTTGATTTTTTGTGTACGCTAATATGGCTGGCCTTGGGGTAATTTAAGTTTACAACCTTACCATACCTAGATTGATTTATTACCATAATTACCATATTCGAAAGTTCCTGAGTTATGACCTTACCATACATGGATTGATTTATTACTATAATTATTATATTTGAGATTTCTGAGTTTATAGACTTACCATAGGTGGATTAATTGTGATTGATTACCATAAATAGGTTGGGTATTGCCGGCCAGACGAGAAAAGAGGAAAACCGGTTGGAGGGGTGGTGGGAGGTGGGACGAAGATTACCGGGAGTGATGCAACACGTTCTCCCTGTTGGTGAACTCCACTAATATATTACAAATGTGTACAGATAGATGGAAACACTAAATACTGTTGGATGGTATTTCATTTCTTGTTATTTTGAACGTGTATGGCTCCCTGGAAGGTTGATGTGAAGATAACCAAACTATGGCTAATCAATATACTTATTCAAACCTTGAATAATGATTGAATTGCCAAAAAAAGGATAATGAGATGAGGAAAACCTTGAATCATGTGTGGTGTATCCATAAGTTCTGAAAATAAAAATTGCACTTTAGAGTTCAACGATATAATCGTGTGTTTGAGAAATCTTAGCATATAGAAACAACGCTATAATGCAACATACCAAATAGAGATGGTATGTTCTTACTGAAATGAATAAGCTAATGCGATGCTGCTTATGCTTACAGGAGATTGTTGCTAAAAGCAAAATATAACATGAGATCTCGAATCCTTTAGCATAAACTATATAATAACCGTTGTGACATCTCATTATCAAATTAATTAATATTGGTTGAACCTTGTTTTCTGATGGTGTGCTTCTCTTTTGACAAGTAAGAATGACTACCCAAACTTCACACATCAGTGTTACATTCAGCTAACATGAGAGAGCGCAACTTCGTCGTCATGTCCGCGAGCATCAAGTCTTCTTATCTTCTGGCTCTAGCTGCTAGCTCATGAGATGATTTTTTTCTTTCCCTGGGGATAGCATTGATGCAGAAAGAATCCAAGGTCGTCAGTGCATCTTTTATTTCACAGATGACTAAAAGGAGTCAGACTGAAAAACAGTCACACTGGTCAGATCTCCCCAACAGCAGTTCCTTGGCAATTGGTACAAATTAGTTTAAATGATTATAGGGCCTTTGTAAACAGTGGATAATGCCTTTAGGACGATCAGAATGGCCTGCCCCTCGGCCTCCTCTATTGACGTACACAGCTGCACATGTTGGCTCACTGAAACAAAGACCCAGCCTCTATAGTCCCGTGCAACTGAACCAGCACAACTCTCACCTGAATATGCGAAAAATGCAACATCTATGCTATCCATGTATGTGCAATTTACAAACACTAATAATTAAATAAACTAAATTCCTCACTTTGCAACAAGCTTCTACTGAAAATCTTACAAAGAATTGAGTGTTTGGGAGTTGTTCTAGGTACCGTGTGCTTGATTAAGGGTAGTGGTTAGTCGGTGGATGCAACAGCCTTTGGCCGTCCATGTGTTGTCAGCTGTAGTTCGTAGATCCGTCATGTGTACCTTGTGCCTCATCCGTTAATCGTCAAAGATGAGAAGCTCGATTCCTTTATGAACCCCGTACAACTACTTGTATTACCTGATGCACATGCAGACAATAGCTCCTAGTTAGCACTGAATAAAATTGTTTGCATCAAGGATTCACCGAGTAGCTTGTTTCCCGGCGAGCTACACACAAGTACATCAGGTAGATGGATTATAGAGGTTAAAAGTGCATCGATGTGTTCTTGGGAAAGGGAAAAATAAGAGGACTGCTATACCTTGGCAAGTGGGAGGCGAGATGATCCATACCGGCGAGGCGCACCATGTTCTTGAGTCCGAATGGGTACGGCGGTTTGGCTCCGTCATGGAGGCGGCTTGGACACGCCAATGTAGGTGTCCTCGATGGCCTGGAGCTCCATCTCCCGCGACGTCTCGGTACGATCGCTAGCGTCACCGTCGCTGGTGGGACAGCGTCGTGGGCGGAGTATGTAAGTGCAGCGGCAACCGGTGTTTGGCTAGGGAGATTTTGATCCCGGTCAATCGCTAGGCAGGACGTGCGCATGGATTGCTGGCAGAACATTGCATCGGGGGCCTTGAATAGGATGGCCGACCGTGGAGGAAAAATTGGATGAGAGATCATAGGGTGTTGATTTTTCTGTGTACGCTAATCTGGCCGGCCTTTGGGGTAATTTAAGTTTGTTTAAGGGGAAGCGCTAGGAATCTGATTCCTTGTACGATGAATTTCATATCGATACGTGTGATGGGCTTGTAAACGTGGCTCGGGCATTAGTACGTTCCTTAATCAGGGGCACAGTTACAAATGTTGACGCGTCCAACATTTTAGGAAACTGATCCCTGATTTCTAGTAGGATATAATAAATCATATTAATCACGTTTTATTTCTAGTAACAAATCGCTCCCCGGTTGTTTGAATGGAAGCATTATTTCTGTTAACAAATTGCTCCCCGGTTGTTTCAATGGAAGCATTATTTCTGGTAACAAATCGCTCCCCGGTTTTTTTGAATGGAAGAATTTTTCATGCGATAGAAATCAGGAAGCATCATATAGGTTCTCAAATACGTATTGAAAATATGCAGATGTCACTAATAATATTACCATAAGCTGTTAATAAATTCCATGTGGCGATCCTTCCATGTGGCATTTAGTTGCTTCATTACCCTTTCATTGATGCTTTGATATGAAAAACACAAAATGACACATGCTTCCTTACATGTTTAATAAAGCTTCATGGCTCACCATTTGATGCTTCAGAACAAAAATGGTAACCGCAACTCTGTTCAATGGTGTAGAAGCATCTCGATTTGGTGGAAGTTGCATCATACATTACAGAAGCATTTTTCTTATGTGTAGGAAGAAAAATAGAGCAATGTTGGATACACCATTGATAGGTAATTGAATTGCAGGTAGAAAGTATACCAATAATTTTACATATACATTTTTACCGAAGAAAATTATGCTTCCAAAAGAGTGGAAATTTATTTCCAACAACAATCACTTGTACTTCCAATGTGAACAAAATCTGAATCATGTGTGGCTACTGCACATATGGTATCCTTCAACCCGGCCAAATGCAAGACCGCTGGAGCACAGCCGAGGTAGCACGCATGAGAGCATCGCTACCACGCAACCACATTGAAAAGGGACCTCATGAGTCTATAGCATGCAGCCCCAATTACAGGCTTCAACGAGCAGAGCACGACCATACCACTTCAAGCAGCAACTACAAAATGTCTGACGAGGAGTAGCAGAGGAAACGCAGGTCTGCACACCGGCGAAATTACAGTGCCACACCGGCCACATTGGGGATGCAGCGCGACGAACGAATCACAAGGAGCGTCGTGGGGGCATGAAGCACACATGCACATGCTTAGCCATCAAGGCGACATGGTGTGTGCGTTCTTGCCGGAGGACTTGCTGGTCGAACGTAGATGCGGTGGTGCGATAAGAGCGAGGTTGAAGCGAGGAGGATCCAGATGGCAGGTGTGGCAGAGAGGGTGGCGAGGTAGTTGATTAGGGTTTGATGGTGGATGTGAGGATGATTCGGAGGGGTTATATAGTACAGCCAGACGTTGTTGGATGCATGGCTCCAAAATCATTGGTGAGATGCTGGTCTGACGAAAGACATGTATCAGACGTCTCACAGGAATAGTTTTCCTTTATATTTATAGCCTTACCATACCTAGATTGATTTATTACCATATAATTACCAAATTCGAAATTTCCTGATTTATGACCTTACCATACCTGGATTGATTAATTACTATAATAATCATATTTGAGATTTCTGAGTTTATAGCCTTACCATACGTGGATTAATTGTGATTGATTACTATAAATACATTGGATATTGCCGGTTAGACGAGAAAAGAGGAAAACCGGTGAGAGGGTGGTGGTGGGAGGTGGGACGAAGAAAAACCAGACGAAAAAAAGCCAGACGGAAATAAACCATGGAGACTATTCACCAACTCAGACATTAGGAGTAGAGATACTTGCCACTAACCAGAAAATTACCAATGATATTTTTTCTTAACTTCTCTAAAATTATGTGCCATGGTCACCATGCTGAATAATATATCTTACGAAAAAAACATGAGGGGTAGCTAATGCGTGTTGATATCAAGGTAATGTATTAATTGGGATTTATAAAAGATACGGTATTAATTGCATGATGATATCAGGTAGAGTAGTAGTATATTTAGCAAAGGTAAGATATTAATTACACATTAATTATATTGTTAGCGCTAACGCTAATATTTGGCACGATACTGATTGCATGTTAAACATGGTGAGCGCTCCTTATTGGAGCAATGTAGATTGTTGAATGCACATTGTTTGATGGTCAAGATTAGTATATATTTTTTATATATTTGAACACGGGTCTTTTTATATTGGTATATGGATAAAAGAGGAACAAGACGGGAGAGGTGGAGTTGAACGTTAAGAGAAAATATAAAACAACATGAGTGAGAACAAAAACTGAGGAGGACTGGGGAGGTGAACGTATACAAGACTAAAAATAGCAACTGATAGAAAAGCGAACCGGGGAGAGGGAAGGGGATGTGTCAAGAGAACATACAAGCATACATATGCTCTTTCTTAGTTCATGCCTGTCCTCCGGCCTCTCCGCTCTTCACCCCACTTTTTTCTGATTTTTCTAATTTTTCCCACTGGTCCGTTTTTTTTCCTGAAAACCTCCTCAACTGCCATAATTATTGAATTATCAAATCAAATTATGTTTATTTGGTAACCATAAGAGCGCTGATTCTATTCGGAGTTAAATTCATTTTTGGTACGTAATAACCATATTAATACTTTGTCGAAGAAAAACATAAACATATATTAGTAATAAATGGGTAGATAAATCACGATGATTCCATAGAGAACCTTAATTTGTTGCCCGCAATAAAAACTACTAATTTGCTTCCCGGACATGCAATTTCCTATAATTATTACCAAAATTGAATTGCCAATTTCCATAAGCGTGCCTCTGGTGATTCCCTATAAATACACAAGGCCAATTGCCAGTACGAAGTAAACAGGCCAACCCAGGTGCAATTCTTGATCTTGCTAGGCCCCAAATTGACCGTAAGGCAGCCGCTGATCATGATGGCTAGCAGGACCGCCACCATCATCTTGTCCGTATGGATACTGGCACTCCTCCTTCCGTCTTCCGGTAATCTTTTTATTTTTCATTTTGCGTCTCTTAGGTAATCATATAGATATAGTCACATACAAGTGTTCCTAATAAGATTTTACGTACAAGTTACAGTACAAATTACTGTATCTTTTAGTGGTAACCACCCCCACTTTCTTATGGAATCAATGTGTGTCGTCCAGGTGTGGTTGCAGTAAGGCATGTTAAATGTCCGACGCACGTCCCTGGAGACCCGGCTTGCGTCACGGAGGAAGGATGTGCCCAACGATGCGGCGCTGAAGGCTATCATTTCGGGTTCTGCGACGCAGGCAATTGCTACTGCATCAACTGCCACTCATCACTTGATGCTAGACCGGCAAACACAGCCCTGACTCATTGAGCATGTAATGTATGCACCTGATCTAATAAGCGGCTTCACTTGTTCATTTTTTTTCCTTGGTCCCTTTTTCCTGATTGTTGCAAAGGTCAATTTGTCCTGCTCATGGCACCAAATAAGTACATGGATGCCTTTCGTTCCAAGTTGGCAATAAAACAATCACAAGTGGTTGATGAATTTTGGCCCTTAGAACTGTTAGCTAATCTAGTCGTTGTGTTTAGCTTAGTTTCTTTTCCTTCTGAAAATAATCGCATGAGCCGCGATATGTGCGTGCCATGCATGTAGTTTTGCATGGGCTTGAGGGCGGACGTGGTCACATCAAACGGCCCGGTAGTTTAGCAGGTGGACTAGGAGGCACGATCAGCCCTCGTGGGATGGCGTGAGACCTGCGGATCGTGGCGCGTAGTTAGGATCTCCACCGGCATCTCTTTCCTTGTAATGAATAAGTAGCTGAGAAAGAAAACGGGAAAAGTCGCAGAGTTTGCACGCGACGCAAAAACCTTGTCTCCTCTGTGATCGTGAGTTGCGAGAGTCTTGATTCCTAACAAGTGGTATCGGAGCCTCGTTCTAGCGATCCCGGCGATCATGTCTGATCACGGAGAACAGCCGGACGCAGCCGCGGCAGCGGCCGCCGCGGCCCTCAACGCAGGCGGGGGCGGGCTGGCACGCTCGGCGACTCCACCACGGGAGCGCAGCCGCGGGCGAAGCCGCGTGAGGCGGCAGCGGCAGGTGGTGATCCACCAGGCGGCGGCCACGGAGCGCGCGCCATTCGTGCCGGGAGCCGGCACCACGTTCCCGACCCTCACCTCGACCAACTACATCGAGTGGTCGCTGGTAATGAAGGTCCACTTGAAGTCCTGGGGGCTCTGGGACGCGATCGAGGGCAACGCGCAGCACGTACGTGACGACAAATCGGCGCTCGGCGTCCTTCTCCGAGCCGTTCCGCCGGAGATGCTTGGCGTCCTCGTCATCAAGGAGACGGCCAAGGCGGCCTGGGACACCATCAAGGTCATGCGGATGGGAGTGCACCGGGTGCGTGAGGCCACCGCGCAACGACTATGTGCGGAATTCGAGCAGATCGCCTTCCACGACGGCGAGACCCTCGATGCTTTCGGCATGCGCATCACCAGCCTCGTCAATTAGCTGCGCACGCTCGGCGACAATGTTGAGGAGGTACGCGTCGTGCAGAAGCTATTACATGTTGTTCCTCCCCGATACGCGCAGATCGCAGTGGCGATTGAAACCCTTCTGGACCTGAGTACGATCTCGGTTGAGGAGCTGATTGGGCGGCTGCGCACCGCCGAGGAGCGTTGCGCCGTGCCCGCGTCTACCTAGGGCAGCGGACAGCTCCTCCTCACCGAATAGCAATGGGAGGCGCGCAAGAAGGGGCACAAGTCCGGACAGGGCTCTGGCGGAGCCAACGCCAACGGTGGCGGCGGCCGAGGAGGCGGCCGCGGCAAGAACCAGGGGCGAAGGGGCGGTGGCTCCGGTGGCCGCGGTGGCGGCCGCGACATGAGCAAAGTGAACTGCTACAACTGCAACAACATGGGGCACTTCTCGCGCGATTGCACCGAGCCCCGGCGCGAGCGTAAGGAGCAGGTAAACCTCACCGAGGGCAGAACCGAGGAGACCACGCTTCTCCTGGCGAGCCTGAGCGCGCTCACCGCGACCACGCGCCCAACCGCGAGCGATGGAGGTTGCGATTCCTCCTGGTTCCTGGACTCCGGCGCTAGTAATCACATGTCTGGGCGGCGGGAGATCTTCTTCGAGCTGGACACTGGCGTGCGCGGCTCCGTCAGGCTTGGCGACGGGTCCGCGGTGCAAATCAAAGGGAAGGGAACGATCCTGTTCCAGTGTCTGAATGGTGAGCACTTGGTACTCTCTGAAGTGTACTACATTCCCCGTCTTTGCAGCAACATTGTGAGCTTGGGCCAATTGGACGAGAACGCCTACGACACACACATCAGCCAAGGCGTCCTTCAGCTGCGAGACCCGGGCGGGCGTCTGCTCGCACGCGTGCAGCGCAACCATGGGCGTATGTACGTGCTGAGCCTGAACGTGGCTCGTCCGGTCTGCCTCGCCGTACACGGAGGTGAGGATGCGTGGCTCTGGCACGCGCGGTACGGCCACATTGGCTTCGAGGCGCTTCGGTCGCTCGCGCGCGAAGACATGGTTCATGGCCTGCCACTCGTCGATCAGGTGGATCGGCTATACGAGGCGTGTCTTGCCGGCAAACACCGGCGAGCTCCGTTCCCTCGTCAGGCCCTGAACCGCGCCGAGGACGTACTCGGGCTCGTGCACGCGGATCTGTGCGGGCCGATCACGCCGCCCACGTCGGGAGGGAAACGATACTTCCTCCTGCTCGTCGACGACAAGAGCCGGTTCATGTGGCTGCGCCTGCTCACGACCAAGGACGAGGAAGAGACGGTGCTCCGGCAGTTCCTGGCGACGGCAGAACGCGAGTCAGGTCACCACCTGAAGACCCTGCGCACCGATCGCGGGGTTGAGTTCAATTCCTCGAGCCTCGGCGAATTCTTCGCAGAGCTAGGTGTGCACCGGCAGCTCACCGCCCCCTACATGCCGCAACAGAACGGGGTGGTGGAGCGGCGCAATCAGACGATCGTCGGCATGGCGTGGTGCTTGCTCAAGGCCAAGGGCGTCCCAGCACGTTTTTGGGGAGAGGCCGTGACCACGGCAGTATACCTGCTGAACCGCGCAACAACGAAGAGCGTCTCCGACATGACACCGTATGAGGCTTGGTGCGGCCGTCGGCCCAACGTTCAGCACCTCCGCACCTTCGGGTGTGTGGCTCACGTGAAGGTGACGCGTCCGAACACGAACAAGCTCGACGATCGCAGCATGCCCATGGTGTTTCTTGGGTACGAGCCCGCATCGGCTGCGTACCGCGTCTTCCATCCGCCGTCAGGCCGCGCCCACGTCTCCCGCGACGTCGTGTTCAACAAAAACACGTCGTGGGATTGGGGCGCCACATCTCCTGCTCGTGATGAGGGGCTTGAGTCCTTCATAGTCGAGCTTGAGCCCGTGGCCACGACGAGCGTGCGGGTGGAGCCAGCGTCTTCCCCGATCGGGCGCCACACGGTGCCTGCGCCCGACGCCGAGCCGTCCACGCCACAGAGCGCGATCACCGCACCCACTCCTACATCCCCGGCGTACGGAACGCCGATCTCGACACCCACAGGTGTTGAACATGCGTCACCACCATCTGGCGCATCAGAAGCACTACATGGCGCGGAGGCGCCGCGCCGGTACCGCACGCTGGAAAACATGTGGGACGCGACCGAAGAGGTGGAGGCCAACTACAGCGACAACGAGATGTGCATGCTCGTGGGAGAAGAGCCGGCCTTCTTTGCTGAGGCAGAGACGGACCAAGGTTGGCGTGCTGCAATGGATGAAGAAATGAGCAGCATCACCACCAACCGCACATGGGAGCTTTGCAAACTCCCGGCCGGCCACCGGCCGATCGGCCTGAAGTGGGTTTATAAACTCAAAGAAGAATCCTCAGGGTGACGTTGTGAAGCACAAGGCGCGTTTGGTAGCGAAGGGCTATGTCCAGAAGCACGGTGTGGACTTTGAAGAGGTGTTCGCGCCGGTCGCACGCATGGACTCGGTGCGCATCCTCGTCGCGCTCGCGGCGCACCACGGCTGGCAGGTTCATCACATGGACGTCAAGTCCGCGTTTTTGAACGGCGACTTGCAGGAGGAAGTCTACGTGCAGCAGCCACCGGGGTACGCTGTGGACGGACAGGAGGGCAAAGTTTTGCGCCTCCGCAAGGCGCTCTACGGGCTTCGCCAGGCGCCGAGGGCCTGGAACACAAAGCTGGACGAGAGCCTCTGTGCGCTGGGATTCAAGCGCTGGCCATCGGAGCACGCGGTGTACCGACACGGCACGGGCGGCTCTCTTCTCATCGTGGAGTCTATGTGGACGACCTCATCATCACCGGAGCGGCAAAGCCTGAGATCGACACCTTCAAGCAGCAAATGACCACGCTGTTCCGCATGAGTGGTCTGGGTAAGCTCAGTTACTACCTCGGCATCGAGGTGAGCCAGGAGCGCGATCGGATCATGCTCGGGCAGGCAGCATACGCCAAGCGGCTCTTGGAGCGTGCAGGCATGGAGGACTGCAACCCCAGCAATACCCCGATGGAGGCTCGGCTCAAACTGAGCAAGGAGAGCACCGCCGCCCCGGTGGACAAGACGATGTACCGCAGCATCATCGGCGGGCTGAGGTACCTGGTACACACTAGACCCGACATCTCTTTTGCAGTCGGGTACTTAAGCAGGTTCATGGATAAACCCGCCGCCGATCACTACGCCGCGGTGAAACACCTCCTGCGGTATGTGGCGGGGACGTTGGACCGCGGCTGTGCTTACGAGCGCGGCGAAGGAGTACTGCAGCTGGCCGGCTATAGTGATTCTGATCACGCTGGGGACACGGACGACAGGAAGAGCACAACGGGGGTGTTCTTCTTCCTTGGCAAGAGCCCCGTGAGCTGGCAGTCGCAGAAACAGAGGGTGGTGGCGCTCTCGTCGTGCGAGGCCGAGTACATGGCCGCCACTGCCGCTGCGTGTCAGGGGATTTGGCTGTCGCGGCTACTTGGCGAGATGCTGAACAAAGAAGCTGTGTGGCCGAAGATCCTCGTCGACAACAAGTCGGCGATCTCCCTGGCGAAGAACCATGTCTTCCACGACCGCAGCAAACACATTGAGATCAGGTACCATTTCATTCGTGAGTGCGTGGAGCAGGGACGCGTCTTCATCGACTACGTCAGAACCAGCGAGCAGCTAGCTGACACTCCGACGAAGGCACTTGGGCGTCTCGCCTTTCAGGAGCTGAGAAGGAGGATCGGTATGGCTGAAATAATACGTAAACGCCAAGATTAGGGGGGGTGATTTGTTAGCTAATCTAGTCGTTGTGTTTAGCTTAGTTTCTTTTCCTTCTGAAAATAATCGCATGAGCCGCGATATGTGCGTGCCATGCATGTAGTTTTGCATGGGCTTGAGGGCGGACGTGGTCACGTCGAACGGCTCGGTAGTTTAGCAGGTGGACTAGGTGGCACGATCAGCCCTCGTGGGATGGCGCAAGACCTGCGGATCGTGGCGCGTAGTTAGGATCTCCACCGGCATCTCTTTCCTTGTAACGAATAAGTAGCAGAGAAAGACAACGGGAAAAGTCGCAGAGTTTGCACGCGACGCAAAAACCTTGTCTCCTCTATGATCGTGAGTTGCGAGAGTCTTGATTCCTAACAAGAACCTGGTTGATGTTTTGGGCCATCTCCCTCTTTGTACTTCTCGTTCCATTTGTAACCCTTTATTCCTTCCAAGCGCAATGAAGACCAATGATCCTGCCTTTTCGTTAAAAAAAAATCAGTTTAGGGCCATCTCCCTCTTTGTACTTCTCGTTCCATTTGTAACCCTTTATTCCTTCCAAGCGCAATGAAGACCAGTGATCCTGCCTTTTCGTTAAAAAAAATCAGTTTAGGGCTACCGTAGGCATCAACCAGACGTAATACACTTCAGAATGTTAATGCAAAATCGGCATCCACTCACATACACTGAGTAGTATCAAGTATCAGCAGGGCTAGATTATTCACTTCTTCAATTAGACAAGTTAAGGTAAACAACTTCATCAGCGAGATAGTTGTGCATGATTTATCATAAGGCCGTTCCCTGCCTCTCCGGAGTGACTTTTATGAGGGCAATTAACTTCGAGACGTCTCGACTCCATTGCTAGTTTTCCTGACGGCGCCCCTGGTAGCTATCGACCCACCGCAGTGCACTGATGTTACAATTTATGAGGGCAATCCCAATAGCTATGATTAGGCTGCAGTATGATGGTGTGTGGCTCCTCAGCGACTCACTGGCAACAACCAAGGTGGTCTTATTCAGTAGCGAGCCTGACAATGAAAAAAATTGTCAAAATGAGGAAGCATATCACGAAAGGCAATATTGGTTAGTACAGAAATCTGATCTTACAGTTATAGTCTAGCCAACCCATGCGCATCTTCTCCAAATCATACGTGAATATCCTATCACGTAAGACAAGATCTGACACAAGAGGGGCTAATCAGTTGGAAAGAATAATATTGTGCTTAAGATCTCATGATTGGTAAATATAATTAGTTGCTAGTTCATTCAACAATACGGTAATGCTTACAAATTTATTTACTAGTTAGACAATGTTTGCATGGGCGAATTAGTCGGTGTTCCTATCAGCATAATATCATCAGTACAATATCGAGGGTCAAAGAAAAACTAAGAGTCAAAAGCCGTGATCACTCTTCCAAGAATGTTGCTGGCTTGTGGACTGTGATTACTAATATCATCAGCTTAAATCATTTCAAGCCACCATGACAGAATAGGAGTCTTAGATCTTATTGCAAGATGTGCAACTTGAACTTGCTAATTCAGTCGATAGGTTTATTGAAAAAGGTAGATGACTAACCTCCTAGAATAGTGGCATGCTCATAACCCTTGAACCTCTTGCTACTTTGAAAGCCAATGCACAATATGACTTGGTTGTCCTGCAAATTAAGATATGATATTGCTTACCGTACGTTAGGAGAATCCCCAACCCCAAAAGAAATCTAACCGGATATGAAATTATATTTTTAAAAATAAGGTAGCATCAGAAGGTTACTGGAAGGTGAGATACAGCCTTGCGCACGAGATAGTTCGCCGGACGGACTGTCAATGGAACACCACCCTCAAAATATAGTGTCACTATTGGAAATTCAGATATATTGCTGTGAACAAATAACAAAATTAATTGTCAAGTGATTCAACATTTTGAAGTACGGACATTAATTAATCTCCTTGTGATAAAAAACCTTTTCCAGCAAATAAAACATTCATTTCCCGTTATGACACTATAATTCATAGAGGATGGAGCAGCATTAATTATCTGCAAATACAGAAATATAAACTATTACGACTGTCATATAGTACAATAAAATTATTGAAGTAGTGTCTTGGTTCTTTGACAACAAAAAACTCACCGCGTTAATAGTTGGATCATAAACTCCATCTGGAAGGTATGCTAAGGATGTTCCAGAATCTGCAAATGTTCCTTGTGTCTTTGATGTTGTAAACAAGGAAGAATCAATTGGGACATTTTGACCATTGACAGAAATGCTCTTCATATTCACGCTGTAACGAGGCCTGTACTTTATCAGGAAAAGTTATTGATATAGAAGGACTCAGGAGGTTCCATTGGAAACCGTAATCCACATTCCATTATGCAAATAATATAGCTGTATTGGTTGACTCTGACCACATAGGTCAACACAAGTTCCTTAGGTAAAAAGGAATATCAAGTCAATTATTTTCCTAAATCTACACTTTACATTTTAAACTGAATGTTGTAAATATAAATTCTAACTTATAATTCAAAAATAATAGATTGTGTAAGTAAATTTAACTAAGAATTGACTTTTCCAATGGCAATGCGGTTGTGATTGGCTAAATCTGTTACTCCCTCCATCCCAAAATAAGTGTCTTGAGCTTAGTACAAATTTGTACTAGAGCTATTACAAAGTTGAGACACTTATTTTGGGACGGAGGGAGTATTATTTCTGCACCACCAATTTCTATCCTCCATACTTAAGACCAAACATGGAAGGAAAATTGCAACACAGGAACAAAACAGAGTCATGTGGAATTCTGAAGTTGAAAAGTATGTAATCAAAATAATTATAGGAAAAGAACTTACTGTGATGAAACAAGTGGAGTAAATACAAATCCTGGCTCTACTACTTCACCGAGAACAAGAATTCCACCACCATCATCTGAACTTGTCAGACAATGAGAGAAGGCATTAGGAGACACCCCTTGAGAGATCAGTTGCAACATAATAGACGGTGCATCCTTTCCAAACCCCATAATTCCATCTTGTTGCAGCGCCCCTGACTGCGAGTTGCTACATCTGTGGAAAAAACTTAGTTAAATATCATAAGTTGATAATTAGTAGTAACAAGTTTCTTATAACACATTAGCTCACAGGGAATTTATAAGATACATAACTGAAAAAATAACTGTACCCAAAAACGACAGTGGCAGAAGAGCCGGTAGCCCCCTCACTTCCGTTTCCCATGACGGTGTCGAAATGCATTATATCAGACACATAGTAACCTCCTGTGGTAGTTCCATCGGCATACGCCTGCCAGTAACCACATTGATTGGTTGTAGTGCCCGTGGCTTGACATATCGAATTCTTTGATTTCATAGCATGTTTACACATGTCATCAGAGCATGATATGTTGGTCGACGTTGAAGAGTTGTTGGGGTTGTACACCTCCAAAGTGTCCTGAGAGAAGTACAATGATAACACATGATTACAACGCAAGGTAGAGAAAACAGTCTGAAAGTAGATGCATTTTCCTGTCAGATTGACTAGAAATTGGAGAATATTTGCCTTACATAGATGCGATCTGACGTCATGGTGCAAGTAACCCACGTGATGTCGCTACCAGTGTCAAATTGCATGGAATACCGTTTCGATGGGTTGCCCAAAGTCATGAAGGTATAGTAGAGCCTGCAGGTTCAAACTTCAGAATTTAGATACAATGACAACATCATAATGTCATAAGAGGAAGTTGATCAATCACAACACAGTGATAAACCATAATTGAAGAGCAAAGAGACATTCGAAGGGCGAAAGAATAGTTTATTTTGTGTTCGCCGTGCAGACAGAACAAAAGAAATGGAAATGGTTGTCTAGTATCTTGGATGACATGGGTATAAAAGCTTACTAGTTCAATGGTAAAGATCTTGGTGATGAGACCACGCCAGCTACACAGGCAAGGCACCAAGCTAGTTTTGTGATACAGAGAAACCATGTTGGTTCAGATTGCAGTATTCTTTTGGATGGACGATTCGACCATATGTGAGCAGTGCAGACTGTCGACATAAGGAAAGGAAACACTAACAGTCCCAACTAATTCAGAGAACAATCCACACAAAAGCCACCGAGCAATCCCCCTGTGAACTGTGATGCCACAACTTCCTGCATACCACTGCACTGATGAAACGAAACAGGTCTGTACAAATTACCAAACACAGTATGTCACTATTCTACAGTATGTCAGCTACATTATCAAACACAGAACTACATAAGTGGTTGTTTGGATAACTCGTATTTGAAAGTGCATGATGTCTTTTATGGCAGTATGACTGAAGCTCTTGTATGTGAAGGGGCTGATCCAGGTGGCTCGAATGAGCAGAATGTATATTCATGTAGTCCCAATTTAAAGCCTATCCAGATCTTTCTTTCTTCCCTAGCAGAGAGTAAAAAATGCTCCCGAAGGACAACAACTTGGTCGACCACTCTGTTTCCTTTATGCAGGAAAAGGATGTGGTCAGAGATTTTGGTTGCTTTTTTCACATGCTCGGCTGATCGATCAGGTTGAAATCGGCAAGTAACAGCTATTCAGGTGGGCAGGCACAGAGTTTCAGAGATGATTGGATTGTTAATAGTGCGTGCCTAGTTTCGTTTCTTGCAAACACATCCTTCAAGCAGAACTGGATATGGCACTGGTGATGTTGAACTAGAGCACAAACAATTGTTCTTCAAGCAGAACTAGAGCTGGATACATACTGATAGCACACATCTTCAGACAAATACAGTAGTAGACCGAAAGGAACACCTTACTCCACTGATTACATGAACTAGGCGGCCGCAACCGAAAGGGGATGGTTGGTGTTGGTCAACATTGGGGAAACCAAGGAAAACGACTGGCAGAGTGAGGGTTTCAGGCGCATCAGTGCCAATAATAGTGAGGGTTACCGCCGGCGAGTCGAAGAAAAGGCAGGCAGAGCAGAAATCTTACCCGGGCATGCCCTCCAAGTCGAAGTCCGGCACGCCCCTCGGCGGCCTTGAGAAACGCTCCTTGTCCAGGTTCTGGAGCGTCTCCAGGGACGACGCCGGCAGCGGCACCGTGCGTTGGAGCAGAAGCGCCGGCCTCCACGCTGCCGACTTGGCCACAGCAGCGGCGGCAGCGGACAGGACCACCGCCACCGCCATCAACCCGACCGCCGCAGCTGGCTTCATCGACAAACCCCGGCTGCAGAGCAAGAGCATCGGCGAGGCGATGGGTGCTGCACTGTTCCAGATGCCCGGGGAGCGATCGAGCGCCACTCTTTCCTAATATTCTTCCCGGATTTCTTTTCTGGCACACGGCTACTTCCTTTATTACTCCACAGTCCACACACGTACGTACACAACGCAGGTCCCTCAAGAAAAAAGAAAAGCCGGTTTTTTTCTATGACACGGGCTTGCGTAGGACAGGGGGTAGAAGGAAACTTTAGTTTCCGAGATGCTAAGGCCATGTTTGGTTCGTAAGTTTTAGGACTTTTTTTAGTCCCAACTTATAAGTCTCAAGTCCCTAAAAAGTCCATACTTGTTGGGACTTAACATGGACTAGAAGACCATATTACAACTATAAGTCCCTATAAGTCCCTCCTTGAGAGTCTTACTTTATAAGTCTCAAATGCCCACTTTAAGTTTCTATAAGTTCCTCATGTTTGATTTAGATGGGACTTATAGGCGGTGCTTAGGAGAGATATAAACTCTTCTTCTCGCTACAATCAGACGCTACTAAGCACATATGCCAATGTCGTACACAAAATTTATACTCATATGTCTCTCTTGAAGCACGGGTGTGTAAGCACCCAACACTGTACAAGGCCTCAAAGACACGCGCCACATATTCAGTTCGTTAACGTGAGGAGAAAATTGGCGACGAAAAACGCGACCGTTTCTCAGTTTGGTAGACTATTATTATAGTGGATCACAATCATTGGTGATGAGGTGGATATTTTGCATGTTAAGATAAATAATATATAGTGGAATTAACTTTTAAGTTATATGGGATGTCACTTATAACAATAAATATAATCATTTTCAGATAATAAAAACAATATAATATACCCGTTTTGGATGCAATGTCACTTATTATACGGAACGTAAAACCTAATCTAAGCGGACTTCGGACGGCTCCGTCGTGCCCATGTCTGTAGGCATGTCTGGCGGACGGCTGGGCCCCTCAAAGTTTTGGTCCGGTCGTCAGAGAGGTAGAGTAAGACCTGGGACAAGAACCAGCTCATTGGATTCAAGGCGCCGTCGTCTCCCATGCCCTACTCTTCCTTGTCGGAGTCTGGAACCTTCACGGTGGCGGTGAACATGGGATCAACTATGGATCCGAGCTAGGAGGAGTCGGCGATGTCCACCACGACACGGTTTGGGCGTCCGGGCTGGTGCACCATACGGGGCGCCGGAGGATGCGAATCCGCCTCGCCCACATTCACTCACACGAGGCGGTTCACCTCTGTCTCAGCGTGCCAACGAAGCGGTTGCGCATTCGATGACGTGTTCGGATGCCAGACGGAGCGCACGGTCTTCGGTGACACAGCAGCAACACACCTGGAGCCGGATCCATGCACCATTCGGGCGGACTCAATGGATTCTCGCCGGAAGGAGTCTGAGCACTGTCGTTGGGTGTCCTCCTCCTAGGAGCGATGGTGCGCAAGGCAGATGTTCGTTTCCTCCTTGGGGCCGCGTGAGATGAGCTGCCATGCCGGAGAAGATAGGAGACCGACAGACGGGAGCTTTTGGGTTGAGAGAGTGGACTAGAGCGGAGTGGAGTGGAGTGAAATGCGGCTAGGATTTCGTCCGGAGGTGCGGATAGGGTAAATTTTATGTTGGGTCGGGTGGGCCAGCGTGAGGCAGATCAAACGTGGTAGCGTGCCCGGACTCCCCATATCCGCCCAAGTTTGGGTTAGATATGAGGAGTGTCCGTGAGATAGGGCATTTGTGCCTGCTATGAAGAGGCCGGTTAGGTGGCGTTTTTTTTCGTCTGGATAGTGACGTTCTGCCCGCCCGGGCGTTTGGATTGGGTAGAGGGAGTTCGGTTGTAGATGCTCTAAGTAACTAATCTTTTTTCCAAAAACCGAAGTAACTAATCAAGGTTTTCCTAAGTAACTAATAATATAAGAACCTAAACATTTGTCTGCCATCAGGTAAATTGCACATTAAGTGACAGTAAGCGCGGCATGCAGCCTGATGCCCACCTCAGGTTTGGCGATCACTCAGAATTACTGGTTTTATCAAAATATAGTCAAGACGCTGTATATTACTACCTATGTAAACTAATGTAAGACCTTTTGGTGCGAAAAGTTCATTCTGCACCCGAGCTCTGAGCTCGGGTGAACAGTAAATTCAAAAAACATTTTAAAAATGTTCAAAGAATTTCTTTTAGGGTAAACTTTAACAAATGTTCTAAGGATTTGCAAAATTTCAGCTCGAAATCACATTTGTGGTAGCCATGGCAAAACAAAATAAAATCAATACTATGAAAATGCTACTTTTGAAAGCATTTTGAAGTACTAATTTTCTTTTTCTTTTTGGCACGACCTCCACAAATGTGATTTCGAGCTGAAATTTTGCAAATCCTTAGAACATTTGTTAAAGTTTTTCCTAAAAAAAATTCAGATTTTTTTGAATATTTTAAAAATATTTTTCTAATTTACTGTTCACCCGGGCTCGTTTGAGCTCGGGTGCAAAAACTCCACTCTCCTTTTGGTGTGACCCGGGGTCGCCTCGCCCAGGGCGGCTCGGGCATCCCTTGCCTAAACGTAGCGCGGCGGGCCTTCTTCCATCCCCTTGTTGCCGCACCGCCGCCGGGTGAAGCCCGTGGCCTTCCTCTCGTGGCGGCATCTGGATACGGTGGGCACGTATGCGGGTAGCGCATCGGCGTGCGCTAGGACGCGAGGTTCTAGCGGTCGACGGCGGGGCTCGACTGCTGGATGGAAGCGGCGGCTATCCCTGGCGATGGGTCTTGCCCGCGACGGTGGGATGCCTAAAGGTGTGGATGGCGCGCGCTGGCTGGGGGCACGGTTGCCGCGAGCCATCGATGGACTTGTTCTAGCATGCGTGTGTCCTCTAGCGGGCCGGATGGACCTTTTCCAGCATGGTCTCCCCTCGGCTACGCGCAGGGCCTGGCGGCTGGCGCGGTGGTGGTGATCCTGATTCTGACTAGTTGTGAATGTATTTTGCACATACAATTCTAACTAAACTTAAATATGCATTATTATTTTCTTCTGTCGCAACGCACGGCCATTTGTGCTAGTATGTATCAATAAACAGAGGTTTTCATTTTTGTCACATATGTTCTGTTCTTATTTGTTTCGCCGATTGTTGGGACCGATCCTATGTTCTGATGTCGTGAGACGGTGGGAACCCAATCAGCGGATTTGTATATGGAAAATAAAAGGTCAATGTTCTCATATATTGTTGATTTTTTTACTCAACTTGGTGAGGGCAGGGTGCTTCTGCAGTTTCATGTAGTTAGGGAAATTTCTATCTCTACTACTTTAAACATTCGTAAGGTTCCTTTGTTCCTTTCTCTGCCAGACATAACCGTACGACAATCAGTTCCCCTCCTCCCACCATGTCCCTCCATTGAATTTTCATCATGTTTTTTGGAACGAAGAGGCTCAAGAAGAGTCCGGCTTTGAATTAACAAAGCCATCAACCGGCCAGAATTACAAAAATTACAACCACGAACCATACAAAGGAAAGAAAAACGACAAAGATACAAAGGCGCTGGGAGACTGCTCACATAACACTGGCCCGGCCCTGAGGGGGGGGGGGG
>LR738715.1:16082628-16106901 GCA_902687465.1 Secale cereale | reverse complement strand
AG
Source organism: Secale cereale (assembly GCA_902687465.1). Classification (NCBI taxonomy): domain Eukaryota; kingdom Viridiplantae; phylum Streptophyta; class Magnoliopsida; order Poales; family Poaceae; genus Secale; species Secale cereale. The sequence goes on along the minus strand of LR738715.1, from coordinate 16,106,899 downwards.
GGGGGGCGACCGCCCCGGGCCCCCAAAATTCAGGGGCCCCTCTTGCAGGTAGCCTACAGGCTAGTGCTAAACAAACTATGGGCCGTTGGTTTGGGAGGTAGCCAGGCGTGGACACAGGAAACCTAGCGATTCAGACGGCGTCCTTCATCAACAATTATATTGCGGAACTGGGAAATTTGAACGAAGGGACAGATAGCGCACCCACCAGACCTGCCACTTCACAACTACAGAAAAGATGGTTACCTCCTCCAAATGGCTCTGTGAAGTTCAATGCAGATGGGGCAGTAGGAAGATCACGGAGAGGAGGCGCGGCAGCAGCGATATGTCGCGACCAGGATGGTAACTACCTTGGTTCGTCAGCTTTGGTGTTCAACGGAATCACTGATCCGTTGGTTTTGGAGACGTATGCTTGCCGGGAAGCGCTCGCGCTTGCTGATGACTTGGGTGAGAGGAAGGTGTGCATCGCCTCGGACTGTAAAGAGGCGATAAACGACATCAACAGAAGAACTGGAGGCCCCAACGCGGCAGTAGCACATGAAATAATGAACCATTGCAATAGTTTTATTTTGAGCTCTTTTGTGTTTGAGCGTAGGTGTTTTAATTTTGAAGCTCATAACCTTGCTAAGTTCGCTTGTAATTTAGACGTGGGTAGACATGTCTGGTTGGGCTACCCCCATAACCCGAACCTTGTACCTATGACAATTTCCTTGAATGAATAAAGCAAGCGAGATTTCTCAAAAAAAAAAAGGAAACCTAGCGATTCTTCGTTAGCAATCTACAGATCCTCTGCCGTATTTTTTTCTCCCTTAATCTCTTTCCTAATTTCGAACGGCAGTTCACCGTCTCACCAATGCAGATCTCTATTCATCGGCGCCCCGATCGCAAGACGGAGTCGTACGTGACGCCGCTTTCTGTCCTGACTCCAGGCACTGGACATGCACGCGAGATCCAATCCAAGTCGAAAAGCTAAAGGACGATCCAATTCATCCATGGTACTACCTCCGTCTAGGTGAATAAGTCATTCGCGTAGTTCTAGGTTATCGATTTGAGGAATTAAATATGTGTTATATGTCATGAAAAGTATATCACTAGATTTTTACACGGATGTAGTTTCTAGATATATATTTTTTGTCACATATAATACATATTTAGATAGTTAAATCGTCGACCTAGAACTACGCGAATGACTTATTCACCTAGACGGAGGTAGTATATTATTACCCCTACTGCAGATCTCTATTCCCGGGCGTCCCAAATCCCTATACGTTTTGTACTACTGATTAAGTAATTTATCCATTGCATACATGGTGGGTAGCTGGCACCGATCAACATTTGATGTCATTTGTATTTACTTGCAGCACGCTGAAAATGAGTTGATATAATCAGAAAGACGCTTTTGAGAAACTTTGAAGATTAACGATGGCGCTTTGTTGATCCCAAATGGTGAATTCACGATTGTTGTTGAGGAAGGGAAACAAATTGATGGGAATTCTGAATCTGGACAGAAGGAAAATATTCTTTGATAAAAATGTAAGTCGCCCTGACAATATAATTATTTCAACAAACAGGTGCACAAGCACAATGTGCTAGCGTTGATGATCATCCTGAGGTTTATCATGCTATTTGCAGTGTATATAACTGTTGTATCGGTTGAAAGAAGCTTTACAAATATGGAATTATTGAAGAACTATTTGAGATCAATAAAGGCCCTAGAGAGTTTAAATGGTTTGGCAAAATTATGCATCGAGAAGAATTATTTGATGAGATAGACATCGAGATAAGTAACTTGACATCGAGGAATGTTAGAATTTGTTTGCAGGTAACAAGTAATTATTTCATATATATATATTGTTTTTCATGTGTTTAAGGGTTCATCATTAACATTTCGTATATACATATATCCATTATTATTACTATATTGTTTATACTAAGGGCCCTGAGTTTTGGTTTCGCCCCGGGCCCTCAAAACCTCAGGACCGCCCCTGATAACCCACATCCAGCTAGATACCAGATCAACATGAAGCTAATAGCTAGGAGATGCTAGGGACCTCTTGCACGCACACGGCCAAGGGGAAGGCAACTGCCAGCTCAGGAAACGACGACGATGAGAGGGAGGCCGCACAGCCAGACAGGTCCATCATCAAAGAAGGCCCTTGCCTCCTCGCCTGGCTCGAAAGGCGTCGCACCATTGAGCGATGGACTAGTTCACCCTAGAACCTGCCTGGATGGCACCCAAAGAAGCCACAGGAGCGGAATTAGGCGTTCCTGACATGACGACGATGACTCACCTAGAGCCAAGCAGACCCAGAACCAAAGACCGGGCAAGAAAGAGGGTGAGCTGCCGGGATGAACGACAGCAGCAAGGACCAAGACGAAAACTCAGAAGATTCGGCTCCCTCGGCGAGCTGGCGAGGACTGAGGAAACCACCAGCTCTCCACGCGCCTCCACCTAATTTTTTGATCAACTGGTTTTTTGTCCCACCTTGTCATAATTAACTGCACTGTTCCGTATGACCTTCAATCACATTAATTAACTTACCTTTTGCACCACATCATCAATTTCACCTTCATTAATTTACCTTTTGCGTCCATTTCATATATCACGTTCTTTACTTACATTATGACCAGTTTGCATAATTTAGGTACCATGCATGAGACATCTTACATTCTTTATTATTGTGGTAAATTTAGATTATTCCTGTATTGACTCACATGCGCGCAGATCATTTTTTGGAGATACACACACATTTATCCCTATCGCGTGCGAATATGAGGGCTTAATAGCATCATTGTGTTCTCGCAAAAAAAAAATAGCACCATTGTGTACTAGTGCTCACTCAAGTCATGATCGAGACAACACGATGCGGATGGCGAGCTTGTCCACGTCATCCAGCTCCATGTTGCACAAACAACGACTCCTAGTCCGCGGGGTTATCGTGGCCGCCGGACGCTACGCTGCTCCTATCACTTCCCATGGATTAGAAGTGGAGTGGATGGGGAGAGGACGAGACAGGGAGAAGTTGAGTGGGGTGAGCGTTTGACTGTGGTCTCGGGTGCGTCTGGGTGGTGATTTCCATGGGGTTCAGAGGCCAGTCCCACATGGCAGATGGGCCCGGGTTCTTTCAGGCCTCCCCATACCTGCCCCATATTTGGGGTGGGGTTGAGTGGTCTCGTTCAGCCTGGATGTACACGCTCAGTTTTAGGAGGTCGGCTGGGTCACGGTTTTGTGACTGGTAGCCCGCCCGGTCAATTTAGGGAGTCTAGCCGTAAATACTCTTAGAGGACGCATGGGAGCCCACTAGTTTGCGCAGCCCATTACTGTCTTAGTGATTTTTTTTTGTGATTTTCAATGATTTTTTCAGGTTTCAACGACCCATCAATTTTCCACCCAAAATTAAAGGAATCTACATAGATAAAAACAAGTTCTCAGCTCAAAAAGATATTTGTGATGTCTAAAAATACTTCAGCATTTTCAAAGTAACAAATTTAAAGAATGTCTACTAGTTTATAAAATGTTCCTAAATTATAAAAATATTGGTGAATTTAAAATTTTCGAATTTGTCAAAAAAAGGTGAATTTTAAAAAATATTAATATAAATTGTTTTCCCCAGTGTTTTCAAAGCTGTCTGAATTTCAAGAAATGTTAACGAATTAAAAAATGTTAATGAATTTCAAAAAATATTGAATTTTATCAAATGTTTGAAAGTATAAGATTATCTGAGAATTGATATTTTTGTCCATTAAAGGAATTTTCACGAATTTAAAAATGGTCATGAATTTAACCTAATGAACTGGGACTTTGCAAAAATGGTCGTGAAATCTAATAAATGTTCATCAATTACAAAATATTATAAAATTTTAAAAATGTTTGTGAATGTAAGAAATTTTCATAAATTTAAAATAAGTTCCCTATTTCTTAAATATGAATTTCAAAAAATATTCCAGAAAATAAAAAAGTTAAAATTTGAAAACTATTCCTGGATTTCGTAGAAACTTCATGAATTTGAAATTGGAAAAAGTTAATCGAAAAAAGAAACAAAGCAAAAAAAATGTAAAATACTGAAAGAAAAACGGCAGAACAAGAAGAAGAAACGGTTTGAAATGGGAGGCATTGAGTCGCCTCATATGCGGGGAATAGTGGAGTGGGGTGACAGACGCAGATTGGTCGGCTTGCTGGCTCTGTTTTAATAGTATATTTCAATACTTTGTTTATTTGCACAATTTCCTCAAAAAGAAACATTTTTTATTTGCAGGTAAAAACATAATGTAGTATAAAATTTTCATTTCGTAAAAAAATGTATGAAACAATGGATAACATTTTATATCACAAGGAAAGAACTATTCACATATCATATGAAAACTATTTCATTACTGACTAAAATTTATTCATATCGGCTAACAATACTACTTTTGCAAAGAGTGATACTTGACGTCTCTTATACCCTCGCATCCGTTTGCAGGCGATGCCGAGGAACCATAGCTCTAGCATTGCAAATGCTCCATCCTTGACTCCTTCTCACTATCACGGATGCCTACCACCGTCGAGGGAGGCCCACTTATTCACCTTTGAAACCTTGTAGGCTCATTACCTTGAGAGGAATACTCTATTACAGTGTTATTGAATTTCGGTTAACAATATTACTGAATTTTGATTAATATATAAATGAGTCATCTCTACTTCTACTTAATTTGTCTTCTTAATATATTATTTTTGTCTTCTTTCATAAGTTCACTATTTTTGCTATGACACTACCTTACACTCTTGTGTGTGCTGGGTCAAGACACTAGTTGTCGCGATCTCCATAGCAAATTCCCGCCCTGGAGAAGAAAACATCGAAGAGAGCATGTGAACCCCCCAAGTCCGTCCAGACAGAGCAGGCGAGCAAAACTTTCACGCGTTCCTCGAGAAGGCCAAGGCGGGCCAACATTCATCACTCATCAGTTGGAATTGATTCGAATCCGTAAGACAAGACCATTGAACCTGCAGAAGAAGAAGCCAGACCTTGAAGAACAAGATCCGGCAACACACCATCGTCCACACGCCTCACAACAATACAAATAGGCACCTTTGGAACGAAGGTGAGTCAGGAGACCTTACTCCTACCATCTTCTTGTCACCGCCGATCAAAGACCAAACCCTAATTTGACTTCTTACTCTACCACCACCGGACTCACGCACAGGGGTCCTTTCCCACTCCCGTCACCAGAGTGACAAATGAAGGGAGAGAGGGCATGTGGTCTTGCCGAGGGAGGGGCTAGATTAGCGGTGCCCTGCCCCTAGGCCATGGAAACAGGAAGGAAAGTACGTCCGGAAGCCTAATGAGTCCTCGAGACAAAAATACATGTACACCTTTGTACGGGTGTTCTTCCTTGATTTTTAGAAATGTGGCGCTTGCCCGGTCTTAGACCGAGGCCCTTATATAATAGTACAACATGTCCAGCAAGTAGCAACATAAAAAACGTTCGAGGCGATACATGCCTGAAGGCGGGTACATAGCGGCACAGCGTTGGCCAAACATGTGTATTTGTCAATTTTGTTTAGCAAGTTTTGGCAGGCACACACGCCTGCACATTCTAAATGGATGTTAGAGCAAATCTCACGATGACATAAAGTTTTATTTACGAAGGTTTTTAATTAGGCAAGCGAATTCTGTCAATTGCGTGAATATTTTCTCCTGGCATAGACAAACATTTTGCTCCCTTGGTCCAAAAATAAGTGATATGACTGATGCATGCACATTTTTTATACAGTACCACACTTCATATTTTTAAAAGTCTTTTATGTGCAAAACATCTGCATAAATACTTATATCCATTAAACGTTTGGGAGCTCTTTCCAATATTAAAAGAAATAACCATTTTTCGAAAACGAGGAATACCCTCGGCCTCTGCATCAAGACAATGCATACAACCGTTTTATTATATTATTGCACGGAATTGAACAAAACAAATAGTTGGATCCACCCGAAGTCACCTTTATGGTAACTACTGTCACCGCACCGACAATTTTGATGACGTGCCCTAACTGCATATCAACACACTACATATATTCCGGTGGCCTCAACAAGCCGCCCGCTGGCAGGCCGAGAGCACCAACGGGTCTACCTAGACCCTCTGCGCACCGCATACACAAGCTCTAGGACCAGTTGTCTCCATCTCCCCTTCAGGAGTGACCAACGTATCCACCTCGTCAGACCATATTGTCATCGACGTCACCGTGACTTAGACAACACCACCACCCCGCACGTATCCATCCAGACGCGCCCGTCATCGAAACTCCGTTGTGCTATGCCGTCGAGATCCGCCTTCAGGCTTGCGGTAGATGTAAGACCGCTACTCGTCTTGTCCCTTTCAGCCAGCACTTTGCTCCAAAATGATGCCCCACAACCCCCCGGGAGGGAGAATGACGCCGAAGGCACCGTCGTTGTTCGATCAGGTAGACCCAGATCTAGGGTTTCCCTTGAAACATCCCGATCGAGTAGACGTGACCTACAACGACGATGCCTCGAGAAGGAAACAACATCAGAGCCGCCGCCGTCATCCACCAAGACTGCAGTCCGGCACGATTTTCACCAGAAGCCGCGTCAGCCCGATACTGTGGCTGGCTGGAACCTCATGGTGCTTCGCCATGAAGAGGTATGCCGCTGCCGGTAATCCAGAAGAGATCATCCACCCCTCACCAGACCCCTCATCACGCCGCCGGCCATCCACTTGAAGAACTGACAATGTATCTGGAAGGGAGGGCCGCCGTGATCATTCACCCCTCACCATGGCCTACGCCGGAGACAGCGGCGGAAGGGAGGGCCGCCGCGAGGATCCGCTGCTAGCGATGCTAGGTTTTCCCCCTGGCGGCGACCTGGGGAGGCGTCGCGAGGGGGTCACGTGGGGTGTTGATGTCCTGTCATGGAAAACTCAAAAAGAAATCAACAAACTTAGGCTGAAAAAGAAAAATGAGAGGTGAGAATCTTTTTTTTTTTTTGACAGCGCAACTCACGAGTGGCGATACAAAGAAAAATAACAAAAAATTCATGGCGCCCGCTTGGAGGAGGGCGTGCGTGCGCTCCGTCAAGCAGGAACCCTAGGTGAGCCGTACTGAGCAGCACATTCCCCATTGTCGCCGCTCCTCTGCTAAATCGATGAAACCAGTGGACGCTGTGTGTGCAAGGGCGGTGGCGGTGCTCCTGGCCGCCGCTGCCGCTGCTCTAGCGAAGCCGGCTACCGTGCCAGCGCCGGTGCTTCCACTGCATCGCACGGTGCCGCTGTCAGCGGCGCGGCTGGAGCAGCTCCAGGAGCTGGACCGGGCGCGGCTGGCTACGAGGAGCGGCGCGCCGGAGTTCGATCTGCTGCGCAGGCCCGGGTGAGTTCAGCGCTCTGCACGATCTGCCTACTTGTGGCTTCCGTACGGTTGAATCGGGGCTCAATCGACGGCTGCAGCCTCGGTCTGAAGCTGCAGCATAGTGTGGTTGATCAATCTTCTGGCTTCCCATCGGCTGTAGCGCGTTGTTTCTTTGGATCAGTATAATACAGTGGCATGCAGAGCACATTGCTCTGATTTCCGTGACGATTTTTCTCTGTTTCACAGTATAGGTGTTACCAGTTCGTATGGCTTGAGATTTACAGACTACAAACTAGCAAAGCAAAACAAAGAGAAGAGACAATGAAATCAATCGACTGTATCCTCTCTTCTTTTTTTTTTACTCTGCATCTACAAACTGTGAAACTCTGAAGCCCTTCATCGTCTGATAAATACAGTAGGTGGCAAGGCATTGCCCATACACCACTGAAAACAAAGCTGGAAACTGAAAACAGAGTGGGCCGTTGATCATCCATTTGTATGAGAACACTGATTTGACATGTAATTCTGTGCCCACATCCTCCCCGTGACATGAAATAAGCAGCTAGCCATGACACATTTTGTCCAGGGGGTGTCCTGTGCAGTAAACAGCCTATGGACGAATCTCATCAACAGACACTCTTTCTGAGCTTTCTCTGAATTTGTGAGCATTCTGCAACTGGGATTGTTACTTGTTCCTACAAATCTGAACCATCGTCCGTGGCTTCTCTGTATCCCCGAAACTAGCATGCTAATTTGGTGTCATGCCCGTGTTGGTAATTAACGAGGCATCATCACTAAGATTTTTAGCATATTACTGAGATTTTATACCCACTTGGCATGTAATGAATTTATTTTCTTCTATATCAATGCGGCAAGCGCAAAACGAAACTATTCTTCCCCCCTTCGCATATCCAAGTTAGTTTTTCAGTTTTACGCTACCACTCTGTTCTGAATCTGATTGATCAACTTCATCGTATGGCATTCTTTTGTTATTATTATAGCTGGATTCTGAAGTTTGAATTTACTTGCAGAATGTATTATACCCTCGTGACATTGGGCAACCCACCGAAACAGTACTCTCTGCAATTCGACACCGGTAGCAACCTCATGTGGCTAAGATGCAGCCCCTGCACTGGTTGCCCACCGTCAGGTCAACTTGATGTAAGACGATCATTCCCATATCTAATCCATTGGATTGAAGAAGGCATCTACTTTTGGATTATATTTTCTCTCCCTTGTGATGCGCTCATGCTTTATCATTCTACTTCTTTCAGGCCTCCTTGTACAGCCCCAACAATTCTTCAACGTCATCCAACATATCATGCTCTGATGACATCTGTAAAGAAGCCCTCAAAACAGGGCATTCTGTCTGTCAAGCCTCGGACACTACAAGCAACCAATGTGGTTATTCGCAGGCGTATGCTGGTGAAACTATCACGGAAGGGTATTACGTGTCTGATGTCATGCGTTTCGACACTGTCATGGAAAATAAAAATGAGTCGGCCACCGTCTCTTCTGCCTCTGTCATTTTTGGGTACATTTCTCTTTTTGTCATGCATCTTATGAATTCTCTACAAGCTTATGAACCGTGGGAAACTTATCATTCATAGCTATCAACTTATGATATTAACTACTTTTTGTTCAACAGATGTAGCAACTCGTTGTCAGGGCAAGTGCAAACAGATGGATTTATTGGGTTTGGAAAGGATGCGCCATCTGTCATCTTGCAACTGAGCTCCCAGGGGGTTTCTCCCAAGGCCTTCTCTCACTGCCTCACAAGTTCAGATGATGGCGGTGGCATTATTGTTCTCGGTGAAGTTGTAGAACCGGGACTTGTATTTACTCCACTCGTTCAATCACAGTAAGTTTCTTTTTCTTGGAACTTCTTTGATTATAGAAATTTTCCAAATTCGTATTTCTCCATGGCTCTGTTGTTTCAGTACTGTACTTTTGTTGATTTGTTCCCTGTTTGTTGGCAAGTAATGACAATAGAAATGAGTGGTGCAAATATAGTAACAAATTTGGCCAATCACAATCACATTGCCTGATTTCTCAAAAGAACTTTTGTTGACCTATGTGGCCAATCACAATCACAATCACAACCTCAATGACGTTTCCTTATCTATATTTATAATTTGCTAGAGTGCCTGTGCTAGTTAAACTTTTGTTGACCTATGTGGTAAGAGACAACCAATGCAACTATTTTATTTGCATTATGGAATGTGAGAACTTTTTGGATCCTTTATATCAACCACTTTTCTCGAACTACAGGCCTCGTTATAACCTGAATATGAAGAGCATTACTGTCAACGGTCACATGGTCCCAATTGCTTCCTCTTTCTTTACATCATCAAATACACAAGGAACAATGCTAGATTCCGGAGCAGGATTATCATACCTTCCAGATGGAGTTTATGACCCAGTTATCAGCGCAGTGAGTTCTTAATACGACACTTCTATTCTCTTTTGTTGAACAACCAGTATTTAATCAGTCTACATTGCTTCAATAATTTTATATATAGTACTGTTGATATTCATACTGATTTGTATTTGGCTAATGGCAGATAAAGAATGCCGTCCCAAAGTCCATTAACTATAGTGTCATGAGTGGGGACGAATGTTATATTTGTTTCAGAAGGTAGTTTTCCTAACTTGGAGATTAAATAATGCATGTACTTCAATATGTTGAATTACTTGACAATTTTGTTATTTCTCCACCAGCAATATCTCGTCATTTCCAATAGTGACACTACATTTTGAGGGTGGTGCTCCCATGACAGTGGGGCCGGTGAACTATCTCTTGTTCAAGGGTGAATCGGGACGTCATGTAAACTTCTGATGACATCTTTCTTAAAATTATTCTTAATTGAGGGGGAGGGGCGGTATCAGCCGTAAGTAATATCATATCGTCATTTGTAGGACAACGAAGTCATAGTGTGCTTGGGCTTTCTAAGGAGCAAGGAGGTCGAGGGTTACGAGCGGACCATTATCCTTGGAGGTTAGTTATCTATTGATTGACTGAATTAGTAAGTATAAGTTGCATATCTTGCTATAAGACCTAAGACTGCTATTATGTCACAGTAGCTTGAAATGAATTGAACTTCTCAACAAAATCTCAATAATTCCAAACAATAGTAAACATATTATGCAAGCCAACACATTCTTGGGAGAGTGATCATGGCTTTTGACTCCTTGTTTTTCTGTAACGCTTGGTATTGTACTGATGACATTATGCCAATACGAACACCGACTAATTCGCTCATGCAACCATTGTATGACTACTACCTCGGTCTCAAAATATAAGACATTTTGGTAGGCTAAACTAGCCTACAAGAACTTCTTACATTTTGAGACAAATGTACTAGTAAATAAATTTGTTAGTATTACCCTCACTTTGAATGAGCTAGCAAATAATTGATGTAAATTGTCTGATCATGAGATCCCCAGCCTAATATTTTTCTTACTAACTTCTCTGTCCTCTCGTGACAGATCAAATCTTACATGATAAGATGTTTGTCTATAACTTGGAGAAGATGCAGATAGGTTGGGTAAACTATAACTGTAAGATCCGATTTCTGTACCAAACCAAAATTGCCGAACTTGGTGCTTTCACAATTTGACCACTCATTTGTGTTCTATATTGTCAGGCTCACTACTCAATAAGACCACTATGGTTGTTGCCAGCCGGGCGCTGATGCGTCGCACGACATCATACTGCAGCATACTCATAGTTCTTGCAGTCGGCGTCATCAATAGTAACATTATCGCACAACGTCTCGATAGCTACTGAGGTCCCTGTTGGGGAACGGAGCACGTACGTGTCGAAGGTTAAGAAAGTTGGTGGAGCAGTCAAAGTCACCCGGAGAGGCAGAAGATGGCCTTAGAATAAATCGCACACAACTATCTCATTGCAGAAGTCAATAGTATTGCCTTAGAAGGAAGTGGTTGAGACCACTCATTGTTAGAGATACCTATCAAAATAAGGTAGGTTTGATCGTGCGTTTGCTAAATTTTGCAATGTGTGACCGTGGATGTAGTTTTTGCATTAAATTTCTGAAGTTTGTGTTACATACATCTGGTTGATGCCTATGGAAGCACTTATCACGTTTAAAGGTTCTGAAGTCTGTACTGTATGGTTGGTGCAGCCTATGGTATACATAATCAGATTTGGTTGGACGACAGAACCATTTTCCTATCAAGTTCTCTAGCCCTAACCACAAACCAATCCCACTGCTATGAGTATAACCCAGCTGCCATTTGTCGAGTTGGAAATACTACAAGCAAGATACATTTGCCTCAGTTTTCAGATCAAGACAGTAACTTACATCTAGAGTCCTCCACCCAACCACCCATCCGGTGTTGAGTTCATACAGCTTGTTCACAACCATCTGCGCGATCGTATGACCGACGTTCACACAATGTATAGGAAAATGCCAGTGCATAATTTTTAAATTTGGAAAAAATGTCCTAAAAAGTTAAAAGATCCTCAAGATATTTACAGACACACATCCATGTCCAATCTTATCTAAGCAGGCAACATAGGGGGCAACTAGCATAGGATCTGGCTTTAGGTGAGAACAATGAGATAAATTATTTTTAAATACAGACCATGTTAAAAGATTCTCAAGATATTTATAGACACACATCCATGTCTGATACAACCTCAGAAAGTTCAAGCACCAAATTTAACCTACACGATAGAAAACAAATCCCATGCCTTCTCGAACTCATCATCCGTGGTTTTCACCACCTTGTAGAATTCTGCTATGTAGGGATACCTACAACTGATTTGGATGGCGGTCCAACAATAGGATAGTGTATAGTCATCTACTCCTATTTATGCCGGTTGTGACAAAAAAAAATCCAACTCATTTTCTGGTTTTTTTTATTGAACCACGTACTTCCATTAATAATATGGCTGCATGCATCATTTTGATGTAGAGGCCGGAGGCAACCCTTCTTTACGAAAAAAAATTTCACTCATTTTTGTGTACAACTAGATTTGGGGCGACACTCAAACTTTCACACCGTTAATAAAACAGGGTAGAAATATAAATTAACCACTCGGAAAAATATCTAAGTTATCTGGTTTAGATAGAAGGCAGATAATGTGAAAATGCTGGTTGTCATGTAAAGGAGAAAAAGATCAAAACTGTTCCTTGGGTGTTTTTTTTGAAACGGAGGCAAAAGTTTTGCCTCATCGATTAATTAAGAAGAGAATTCCCTAGTTAATTTACGGAAAACCAGGAAAAAACTAGTACAAACGAAGCACGAACAAACTACTCCCAAGACATCAAACCCCACAACCGCACATGCGACCTGCCAAACTCTCCAAATACACAAGATCCACAACCCCTGCACTGCTACTACGCCAAGTGACTCCCCACGAGAACACCTCGATACAAGACATCAAGCACCTCCCAACCCACACTAGTAGAGAAAGGGCCTAATGTGAAGCACATTAGTTCCGGTTTGTAACTGAACCGGCACTAATGTGATCATTAGTGCCGGTTCCAACGGCTAGGCGAGCGGCGATCATTAGTACCGGTTTGTGGCGAACCTTTAGTACCGGTTCGTGCCACGAACCGGTACTAAAGACGTGGTGGCAGGCTTGTGTCAGGCTGGGGCCCCACCATCACCTTTAGTACCGGTTGGTTATATGAGCCGGGACTAGAGATGCACCTTTCGTCCCGGTTCATATAACCAACCGGTACTAAAGGTCATCCTATATAAACCCCTTCATCGAGACCGAGCGCTCTGTTCTTCCCCTTTCCCCTCTCCTCTGTTTTCTTCCTCTTCCTGTGGAGATCACACTCCATTTTTGCCAAAATTTGTGAAGATTTGAAGGCACGCCATCCATCCAAGTGATCACAAAGGTTAGCAACTTTGTCCTTTCATCTCTCATTGCTAGATTAGCTCTTGCAATTCTCTATAAGTATAGTGATTTGTGGGTTTTATTTTGGGAGAAATTATATGTGGTAGTATTTGATTTCTATGCAATTTGAGGTCAAAATAACTCTTAGTTTGCATATGTAGGTGTGGTTTAATTAGTGGCTTCCCGTCTCCGTCCTAACCACTGTCGATCGCCCACACCGTCCCGTTGCCGGCACCACCTTGTGGTGAGCCACTTGTTCTTATCTTTTATATATAAAAAAAATCATGTTTGTGTGATTTAGATATCTTACTTGTATAATTTTCTTACCCGTACGTTGTTTGTTATACATAGTGCCATGGTTTTGATATCCGTTCCCGTCGGCCCTCGTCCGGTTTATAATTCATATGTGGTATATTCTCTTTTATAACTATTTGTTGCATTTGGTGTTTATGACAAGTTATGCCCATCATGTTGACATAGATATTTTCATCTAGGAGGTATGTGAACCGGAAATTTCAACCGACCCTATTGTCGAGAGGTTAAATTTAGTTGAAAAAGAAAACAAGTATTTGAAAGAGAAATTGAAAAGAATGAGGAGAAGATGGAATTGGAGTTGCATGTTGCTGATGTCGTCGATGATCACAAGATCAAGATGGAGAAAATACGCTTGAAGATTAGAAATATTAGAAAATATGTCATTGATAGTGAGGCTTGGTATCATTATGCTGTTGGATCAATTGTTACCTTAGTTGAGATCTTTATCGCATTTGTTGTTGCATTTAAATGCTTTACCTAGGGAGTTTGTATGTTGTTTTATTTATGAACTTTACGTATGAACTTTATGTATGAAAATATGCCATTGATAGTGTGTATGAACTTGTATTAATTTAATATTTTCGGTGCTAACAAAATGAAGATGAGCCGGCAATGGATGTACGATGACCGATGCTCTCCCCAGTTCATTAATGGCGTGCATACTTTTCTGCTTGTGGGTGAGGCAAATAAGCGGGCGGATGGTTTTATGCCTTGTCCATGTGCTGGCTGTAAGAATGATCAGAATTACTCTAAGTCAAGAACCATTCACGTCCACCGGTTTGAGTCCGATTTCATGCCCCACTATAATGTTTGGACCAAACGCGGAAAAAGAGGGGTTATGATGGAAGACAATGAAGAAGAAGAGGACGACGACAGCTATCCTGGCCATGGGTTCCCTGAATACGATGGTACAACAATGGGGGAAGAAGCTGAGCCGGCAATGTGGGAGGAAGCTGAAGAAGAGGCATCAGATGAGCCCGCTGATGATCTAGGTCGGGCCATTGCCGATGCAAAGAGAAATTGCGCATGTGAAAAGGAGAAGAAGTTGTATTCCATGTTAGAGGATCACAAGAAATTGTTGTACCCGAATTGCAAAGCTCACAAGAAAAAGCTGGGCACCACACTGGAATTGCTGCAATGAAGAAAGGCAAGCATTTCAAAGGTGAGGCTGATCACCGGACGAAGCCTCGCCACCGTACTGGTGATGATGTACATGATATGGTCAACGATTTGAAGGTAATCTTTGGAAAGGGTCCGGGCGAACAATCTGTTCCCAATGACGCCAACGGATGCGCACTCATGTGGAAGAAGAAATCTATATTTTGGGACCTGCCCTATTGGAAAGACCTAGAAGTCCGCTCTGCAATCGACGTGATGCACGTGACGAAGAATCTTTGCGGGACCCTACTTGCCTTCTTGGGCGTGTACGGGAAGACAAAAGATACATCGGAGGCACGGGAGGACCAGCAACATATGCATGGAAAAGACAACATACATCAGGGTCAAGCCAGCTATGCTCTTACCAAAGAAGAGAAGAGAATCTTCTTTGAATGCCTGCTCAGTATGAAGGTACCATCTGGCTTGTTGTCGGCTATAAAGGGAATAGTAAATATGCCACAGAAAAAGTTCCAGAACCTAAAGTCTCATGACTGCCACGTGATTATGACACAGCTACTTCTGGTTGCATTGTGGGGGCTTCTACCAAAAAATGTTTGATTAGCCATTGTGAGGCTATGTGCATTCCTCAATGCAATCTCTCATAAGGTAATTGATCCATAAATCATACCAAGGTTAGAGAATGATTTGGTGCAATGTCTTGTCAGTTTCGAGTTGGTGTTCCCACCATCCTTCTTCAACATCATGACGCACGTCCTAGTTCACCTATGTGAAGAGATTAACGTTCTGGGTCCTGTATTTCTACACAATATGTTCCCCTTTGAGAGGTTCATGGGAGTCTTAAAGAAATAAGTTCATAGCCGTGCTAGGGCAGAAGGAAGCATCTCCAAGGGCCATGAAAATGAGGAGGTCATTGAGTTTTGTATTGACTTTATTCCTGACCTTAAGACGATTGGTGTTCCTGAATTGCGGCATAAGGGCAAACTAGGTGGAAATGGCACGCTAGGACCGGAACAAACAATATGTATGGACGGGCATTCTCTCACTCATGTACACTACACAGTTCTACAAAATTCTGCCTTGATGGCGCCGTATATGGAGGAGCACAAGAATATTCTACGCTCGAAACACCCGGAGCAGTCTGACGACTGGATTACATGTGAACAAACGGGGACTTTCGCCGGTTGGTTTGCAGACATGTGCCATGCATGACGCCGCTGTTGAAGATGATCTGTACTTTGAAGGAAATATGCCCTAGAGGCAATAATAAAGTTGTTATTTGTATTTTCTTATATGATGATAAATGTTTATTATTCATGCTAGAATTGTATTAACCGGAAACTTAGTACATGTGTGAATACATAGACAAAACAGAGTGTCCCTAGTATGTCTCTACTAGACTACTGACCTGGCGTGTCATGCCAGTTTGCAGGTCATGCCTGGATTGCTTTCTTGTTTCGGTGTGTTCGCGAGCTAGGATAAACATTCCAGCCAGAGTCCCTGTGGATTGGAGTCCATCATCGCCGTTCGTTGTTTCCGCTGCCTCGAGTTGTTATGCTGCTTGCATAGAGCGACTGTGGTTGGTGTAGCGTGTCGTGCCGGTGTTATTCCTTGTTGTATCGGAGACTTTGTATCCATATTCGTGTTGTAATAGAAAGCTGGTTTGTTCTATGGTAAGCAGTTCCGTATTCCAGAAGACTTCACCTCGATCTCTGGGCTGGAATACGGGGCGTTCCGGTTTCTCTGAGCCGGGGTGCCATAGGCTTGGTATCAGAGCAGGCCTGGCTGCAGAGCGTCCTAGTCCGCTGGAACGTTAGAAAATGGTAGTATAGGGTCTGGTTGTTGCCCTTGCTTGCTGCATTTGGTTCTTGCATTTGTTTGCTGCATATAGTCTTATTCGGTTATGTCTAACCCCTTTTTAGTGCGTAGATGACGGTCAACTTCCATGATTTCAGTGCCATCCCCAGAGTTTCCGGTGATGTTCCTATTGATTTCAGTCCCACTCCTGCACCTCTCAGCTTTGCCACCCTCCTTGGAGACATGTGGCGTAGCATTTATCCCCTCGGAGATCAACCCCAGTACCAAGTATTCCAGTCTTCTGCCGGAAGAAGCATCCTGGAATATGTTGCTCATGTCCATCTGTCAGCCCCTATTCCTGTTGGTAAGCGCACCTATAGTTTCCACGGTGGTTACAACGCTACTCCCAAGCGTGCCGTTCAGCTTGCCGCAATGGCGGGAATCACCGGTCTTCGTCATCAAGAGAGCATGATGCAAGATAATCGCGCTTATCAATATTATCCCACCATCATCGAGAATCCTAGGTGAATTCTGTTTCCTTCTGTCAACCCTCAAGATGACCCAGCTATCCACGCCATGTCTCGGTTACATGACGGCCAAGTGTCTTCTTATTTCCGAGTTAGTCCGAGATGCCATTCGAGCCCGGAGATTGCTTGGTGTCACTTTACCTCAGTCTCTGCCAGCTTCTCAAACCCCTCCGCCTCGTCCATCCGGAGTTTCGGAGTCAGCCGTCCCGCTAGCTATTTCGTCAGCTCCCGAGCATTTTCTCAAGCGTAGGGTGTAGTCATTTGTGTAGTGCATGTGCATTTGCTGTAGTATTATGCTTGTGTGTGCCTGTGTGAAATAGTTTTGTAGTTTGTTTGCTATGTGCTTTATTTTGCTTGTTTGCTGTGTGGTTTGTGCAATCGCTCGTTTTCTCATGCTTCTTTGTTTTAAATCTTCGCTGTTACCCCCTTATCGAAAGTGCTCATCGACTGACACCGGATCAGAAGAAGAAGAAGAAGTGAGAAGTAGAAATATGCACCAAGGCACTCAGCTAAAAGCAATGAGATTTTCAACCGACAGCAGTGTATTGCAGACATCCGGTCTAGATACAAATTATCTTCTGCTCAGACTTTCAGCAACAAATACATGTCAGAGATCCACCCTTATTGCAGCAGGAGAACAAAATTGGATCCAAGTTCAACATGCATTTCAATTCAGAGGTGTGGTCAGTACACAAAGATTAATTCTGCTATGGGTCAGTTTTGAAACATGCGGCAGCCAGAAGTCAGTTCACATATGCAATGAATTTAGCGAGGACAGTCAGACAATTCTTGTCATACAAATAATCAGCAGTCGGAATGACAAGAATACATATATGTTATTTGGTTCCCAAAGAAAATCAGGCCAGTCCTTCTCCACAAATTATCTGCGAAGCGTACAAGGCAAGATTCCTCAGTCTGCATCAGTAAGGTATGAATGGATTTCCGTGCATGATATTCAGTCTTCTTCAGTAAGATTCTGCACAAGCTTCTGGCATAAGGTACCGAGTCTTTCCTAGCATGTCTTTTAGGGAGGAAGATTCTGAGGTATGGTACCCAGCCTTCCTCAGCAAGCTATCCGCCGAAAGCTCCGAGCACAAGCCATCCAGTCTTCCTCAGCAAGATATCCCGGTGGTTTCCAGTGCAAGCTACCCAGTCTTTTTCAGTACGACACTCGTACAAAAGATTAAACAATAAATTGTCAGCATACGACAGTTTATTTCAAGTGTCAAATCTGCAACGGTTAAGTCAAAAATGAGAATCAGTCAGAACAAAGGTATGATGGCAGAATATTGCATATGACAACACTAAGGGACGCGAAAATAATCAAGGATATATAATGCCCAGTCTTTCGGTTAAAAGTCCAGACACAGAAAATAATAATGAAGGATCAAGGCCCACAATACAGTAAGGATCTCGCATCAGGAAAACTTGCTCAGTCCACAGTATGCTCAGAACTGACAAGCATCGAATACCCGAGTTTATCACGTCCGACCTCACGATAGCTCAACATATTGACCTCAGCAAAGCATCGCACGGACAGTCATCCCCATGGATATACCGACAAAATAAAGAATTAGTGAGCTGGTGCATTTTTCTATTCAGACACATCAAGCAACAATCAAACCTCCGGATACTCGAGACTATGAAGCCAATCAATATAAGTCAGAAATTCCTGCAAGACGTCAGAATCCATCAAAAGAACAGGTATGGTTCATATCACAGTTTTGAAACCAGAAGGTATGCCTATATATTCGAGCGACACGATGCCTGGATAAAAGAGAATTCTTTGTTCCATGGGAAGGTATTCCCAACTCCGTGGAATATTCTCGATACTCGATATCTCCCTCAAGGATCAATATCGAGAAGGACACGTATGTCAGAATGATAATCTTTCGGACCTCAGCTAAGTCAGCAGTATGAAATAAAAATTTGAGACAGTATGAACAGGAGCATATCAGGCAAGCCCGGTCAAAATTTCAGGTACGATAAAGCAAACCACCCTAGATCAAGGCAGTCCGTCAAATCAAATTTAGTGGAAAAATTATATGGGAACATAATGTGAGAGTGAATAAAAGAAACCCAAGTTGGAAACGGTTTCTTCAAGTCAGAATATTTACTTGTTCCCTAAGCACACAAATCTCGAGGACGAGATTTCTTTAAGGGGGGGAGGTTTGTGACAGCCTGGATTTTGCCCTTTAATTTTTCTTTTAATTTTCTTGGATTTCTTGATTTTATTTGTTTTTCTGTGGCTATGCGGTTCTGAAACTTGGGAAGATCATATCTTCCTAGGTTTTATAGTGGCTTGGCATCCTCCTCATCATCCCAAGACCCTTTCATTTTTATCCTTGACCGAACCCAGTATTCTTTTTCCAAGGAATATTCCATTTCTATTAAAGGAATAATTCTTTTTGCCCTAGGTTGTGAAGCAACCTATATCTCTGTAATTCTAAAAATTCCCAAATAATTCTCATAAATTGTTTGGGTCCTATCTTGCTCAAATATGGAAAAACCTTTCATTTCCATGTTCAAAGATAATCCTCCAATAATCATTTTCCTATTCTGCCCTAAATGGCACTTTGTGAAGCAAGTGATATTTATCTCTTCCCAATTGACTCCAAACTTTGTGGACATCTTTTCCTGTCCATATCATTGCCTTGTGCCAAACTTCAACTTCATTTGCCTAGTAAATATTTTTTCAGAAATTTTCCAAAGTTTCTATCCAGAAAGGAACTTTGTGAAGGAAGTATATTCCAGGCATGTCCAAATGAGTTGAAACTTTGTCACATCCTTCATTTGACCAAATCTTGATGATCTACCAAATTTGAGCTCATGGAGATCTTCTATGTGAGCTCAGCTTCAAATCTTGGTTTTTGGTACGATTTTCATTTTGTGAAGCAACCCTATTTTACCTTGCTTCATTTGAGCTGAAAATTTACCAGGACATTCTTACATATACATCTACTCCCTCCAACATGTTTTGGCTCCATCCTCTTAGCCATTTACCCTCCATAAAGTTTCCTAGTCTCTGTCTAGAATGGAGCTTTGTGAAGGAAGTGCGACTTTGGTAATTCCAAATGGCATGAGATTTTTACAGCAGCTCCATATGGTCAAATAATCCCACTCCACCAAATCTCAGCTCATGACACATAAATATGTGAGAGCAACATCATAGTGCCCCAATCTGTCCAGTTTTGCCATTTCTACAACAACCTTCATCTAAACTCCTCCTCTTAGTCTGATTTTTGGTGATCTACATCATCTTAGTGTGAGATCATCACCAGACAACTTATTTACTGAGTTACCAAGCTAATGTCCCCACTGCACAGCACAAAGACTTGGCTGTTGGTTTACTTTGGAGCTAAGTGCAAATCTCTTCTTTGCCCCTGGACCCAATTATTTCCTCATTTAGACTAAGGGCACTTAGGTAATCCTACTGGACATGGTTGGCCATGCCAAAGAGCGCCGCTCGTGCCAGTGCGCGTGTTGATCACACTTGCGTCATGCACAGTGTGCGCTCTGGCTCGTTCCGGCCACTATGCTCGTCCTCTCCCTCCTCGTCTCGACCTCAAACGTTGTCCAGGAGCTCGCTCGTGCTCGACTGCGTCGCCCTGAATCGATGCCTCATCGTGGTTCTCCATCAATGCGTCTCCAAAATAGTCACTACAAGAAATATGTCAACTTGTGACCACCACTATTGGTCACTGAATGGTCACAAATTTCCATTTGTGACCTTTTTGTGACCAAAAACATAAGGTCAAAAGTTGGCCGTCATAAACTGACTATAGCGATCTTCTCTGTGAGAAGGTCATAGACGTTTATGACCAAAATATGTCTACTGTCGTGTTTTGGTCACTAGCAGCCTCCCCAGGCCACGTAGGCATCCAGCGTGGCAAGCTGATGTGGCGCAAGATTCAGCCCGGTCCAACTCGGTGTTTTACATGGGCCGAGCCCAATAATTTGGCCTTTTATATATTTTTTTCCCTATTAATTCTGGACAGCCACATGGGCCAGGCCCAACAATTCAACATTTTTATTTTCTGGGCCATTACTATTAATTTTATATTTTCAGCCATATTATTTTTGTGCTGGTCCCACTGGTCAGATTGGTCCCACTTGTCATGCTGATATCACAATTGGACCCACACGTCAGAAATTTCAAAATTTGTCAAACAATTTTCATAAGTGGGACCCCCTGGTCAGGTTTCCATTTCATAGTATTGAAATTATATACACAATCAGTATTTCAAATAGACTATAGAGAAAATGAAATTCATCCAAAACAACACTAAATATTACAATACATAACATGCTACTCTCACTAATGTTACACTCTAGCTGATATTACAATACATAATATGCTACTCTTGCTGATAGGCTTCACGGCTTCTCATTTCATACTTCACCTATGCAAAAAAGAAGAAGAATAAGAACCTGTAGGGAGCATCAAACATAGCTTATACAGTTCATAAGGTCAGCTGACTATTAACGACTTTCCCATAGATTACAAAACACTATGTGTACAAGGCAATTCAGTATTTCAGTTGGAAAGTGTTCAGTAGCAAAACAGAACATGATATGTACTAAACAACTTGAACTCGCAATACGCGACTAAATTGGCTATTAATACAACAAGCATGACATGACAACAACTGCTTGATAGATTCGATTAAACATGTATGAAGCAGCAGCAGACATAGACAACATCATTATATATGAAGGATTATAGATTGCATTACTGGTCAACTAATCTTCCATCTATATTTCTATCAGTAGCACACTAGATAGGCCACACATTTATTCCTACATTATAGTGATGTAAAAACAGATTATGGTGCTTGCCAAGTGAGGTAAAATCAGATTATCAGCAGCACACTAGATAGGCCACACATCTACATTTCTATGAGCAGCACACTAGATAGGCCACACATGTATTCCATTTACATGGTGGTGGCTGGCTAGCAATCATGGCTGCTAGCTGGTAACCAACAAGGTTAAGTTTCAGTAACTGCAAATTGTGGCAAATTGTGGTTAATTCACCCTAGTATGTAGTCAGTACTATCCAAGAATACATGAATGATATATATATATTGCAAACAGACATAGTGTAGGGAGCACTGCATAACTGTCTTTGGAAGTGTATGTCAGCAGACAGAATGGTAATTGGTGTACTCTGCTATTTTACCTACTATACACAAAACAAATTAAATGTCCATGGACTAAATGGTTAACAGATTTGGCACAAGTATTTTTTTAAGTTCTATCCTCACGTTCAAGTGTGGCTATTAAAGCGAAACATGTTTCACATATGTCTATATGCCAAACAATCACTATTTACCTTTAACAAAAAATACACATCATACAGGGTTTTGATTTTCCACCATAATCCTTGGTGAGTGCATACCATTTTCCTTGGTGAGTGCACGAACTAGAAGCAAGGTGAGTGCACGAACTAGAAGCAAGGTTGAAATCTGCATACCATTTTCCTTGGTGAGTGCTGGGATGATCTTCTCTTCCTCCTCCTCAGATTCATCTTCGGAATCAAAATCCATCATGGAAACAGGGGGAAAAGGCAGGTCAAGGAAACAAGACTCAAGTAGCATGGCATAGTACAGAATACATGTAAATGTGTACTCCCTCTGTCCTGATTTACTTGTCTTGGTTTTAGTTCAAATTTGAACTAAAACCACGACGAGTAAATCAGAACTAAGGGAGTACTTGATGGAAGATGGAAGACACATTATTACTAGTATTAGTATAAATAAAAAAGGATATTCATCTCCCTCGGCAGGCTGGAAAAGCTTGTACCCAGAGAAGAAGACACTGGACGTCTTGGAATTGTGTGACAGCTCAAACTCCTTCTCGAAGACGAGGTCAAACTGGATCTGAGGGAAGTTGTCAGTGGAGAGGGTCCCGATGGCTAGCTTCTGGTCGCCGACCTTGACGAACATGGTTGCCTTGTCATCGTTCTTCACTTCGCCAAGGGCACCCAGGAATGAATATTTCAATCATCATCAATGAATACTATAACAGGAACAGTTAACTGAAATATTAATACAAAAGCAGCAGCAGGAGGAGTAGGAGGAAGAGGGAGATACCTGGGAGAGATGGAGAAAGTGGTTGTCCTCAGGTGAAACCTTGACGGACTGGTTAGGCTTAACCTCAAGGCCTGCACAAAAGTTAAACATGAGGAGGAGGGTCAATTACATAACAAATCTCAGTAATTTTTTCATCAGGTAAAGAAAGTGGAAATGAATGAATCATATGCAGTTTAACATGTTTGAGCAGGCAGACAGGCAAAAACACAGGGATGGATGATTAAAAAAACTAAAGGACTTGGGGTTTAGGGTGAATCATACAGTTTTTGCTGTAGATGGCTACTTTTGACATGATTTTAACTGAAATTACAGTTTTTCGATAGACAATGTATTTAAACGATTTTCACATATAATTTGCCGATTATAAGTTAAATAATCTATTCAACACGTTGCTTAAATGAAACGACTGAGTTGTAAGTTAATCATCCATGACTACACATGAATGTTTTCAGCCAAAAAAATGATGTAAAGATGGCAGTAGCAGTACCAGTTCACTGTCAATCACACTAACTAGCAGTAGCACACACACATAAAGTAACCTAGCAAATTTGCAGTAGCACGTACAAGCTCTAGACACCGCTCGAGCTTTCTAAAATCACATACTTATCATCATCAAAATTCCATCTAGACAGTAGCAGTAGCAGTTCATAGACATACATAACACTTAATTAGGAGAAAATAATTTATACCTCCCCAATTTCTTCAAGGCCAAAATTTGCATCTACTGACAAGATGCCACTACTTCGTTCCCTCTCCTACTTCCTTCAAAGGATGTGCTGATCTTAGAGGGGACAACCCAATTAGCCACGACCTTGTCCCCTCCTTTATTTGCTTTGCAAATCTAGCTCAATCTATAGAAGAGGAACCACTAGATGAGCCATGGGACAAAGGAGAACATGGCAAAGCAGAAAATATGGACACTGGAAATCCTCATACCTGGGACCCGCTGTACTATCTTGTCGTCGTCGTCGGAGTAGAATGAGGAGGCGTCCTTGGAGGAGGCGAGGGGGGCGACGAACGGGAAGGAGGACGCTGCGCCCTAAGCGCGGCCACGGCGGCAGACGTGGTGGCGACGAGCGGCTTAAGCGTGCGGGAGAGGATGAGGGGGGAGAATGAGGCCGACGGCGAGAGGATGAGGGCGACGAGGAGGTGACGGCCGCCAGGAGGAGGAGGAGCACGTCGGCGGCCAGCGACACGGCCGTGTATCAGG
>LR738715.1:16065884-16082545 GCA_902687465.1 Secale cereale | reverse complement strand
AAGATAGGGGGACGAGAGGACGAGTGGTGCGGGTTACGTTAGGTCAAGTCAGCGTGAGGAGAAGGGCGTGGGGGAGGCCATGAATGGCGGCGAGCTCCATCGGAGGGAGGTGGCGGCGGCGATGGGCCTGGAAGGGAGGAGGCGGTGGTTGGGTGGTTGGGGATCGAGAGGGTGGCGGCTGTGGGACGAGAGGGGGAGAGTGGATCGGGGGAGAGGAGGGGATCTGAGTTAGGGTTTGGGTGAGAGGGTGAGGAGGTGAGGGCTGCCGTTGGATCTAGAAGCATCCGACGGTGGTTGATACATGATCCGCGTGATATGCCTCTGGACCAATCAGAACGCACCAAACAATCTGAAGACCTTTTGACCATATAAATTGGTCATGATTGATTACACACAAATTTTTCATTCCATTTTTCAATGCTCAAAATGAGTTTTTTTGTGAAACACCTATCAAATATCCGTTCAAATAATGTCATATTTTGTAGAAGTTTAGATCTTAGATTGGCAAACAATATTGACAAAGATAGTTTTATTTCTTTTGCACGAAAAAATAATTTTCCATTTTTTGAATGCCCAAAATAAGTTTTTTTGTGAAGGACCTATCGTATATTTATTGCAAAATTGTACCAAATTGATTTTCTAAAATACTAGGCCATATATAATGCACAATTGACCAAATGGTTGGGTGTCAAAAGGTTCGACCCACCTCTGGTGAAAAAGACAAATTTCGGCCGATCTAGCTGGAAGCGGGTCAAATTTGAACTGCGCATGCCTTATAGTTTGCTCTTTATTTTTTCCAAAAATCATTTCTAGGTACGTAAGTATCTATTTAATCAGAGAAACACCAAAAGTTTTCCAAGATTCAACCACTAGCTAGGAACGGTCATTCCCGCCGTTTTGACCGCATTTTGAAACGGGCATGAAAAACTCAAAAAAATTCAAAAAATTGGAAAACCTTCGCATTGTGTCATTATATGTGACCAAGTTTCCAGGAAAAATAATAAACTTGTAATACGGAAATTATTTTAAAAAATTGTTCTCGGAAATGAGCTATCATGCGTGAAGATTCATGGCTTTCAAGCCAAATGATCAATCTTATGGCCACATTCATGTCATAGTTTGTTCAAATGATCTCATATTGTGCACAAGGGTGCATCTTGGAATGGCAAACAATATTGCTTAAGGAAGTTTTCATTTTCTTTGGACGAAAAATTCATTTTCCATTTTTCGAGTGCCCAAAAGGAGGTTTTTTTGTGAAGGACCTCCCAAATAATTGTTGCAAAATTGGACCAAATCATTTTTTATAAAATACTAGGCCATATTTAATGCACAATTGACCAAATGGTTGGGTGCAAAAACTTTTGATCCACCTCTCGTGAAAAAGACAAATTCCCGTCGATTCAGCTGAAAGCGGGTCAAATTTGAACTGCAGCTGCCTTGTAGTTTGCTCTTTATTTTTTACAAAAATCATTTCTAGGTACATAAGTATCTATTTAATCAGAGAAACACCAAAAAAATACCAAGATTCAATCACTAGCTAGGAACGGTCATTCCTGCCGTTTTGACCGCATTTTGAAACGGGCATAAAAAATTAAAAAAAAAATCAAAAAATTGGAAAACCTTCGCATTGTGTCATTATATATGACCAACTTACCAGGAAAAATAATAAACTTGTAATACGGCAATTCTTTTAAAAAATTGTTCTCAGAAATGAGCTATCATGCGTGAAGATTCATGGCTTTCAAGCCAAATGATCAATCCTATGGCCACATTCATAGCATAGTTTGTTCAAATGATCTCATATTGTGCATAAGGGTGCATCTTGGAATGGCAAACAATATTGCTTAAGGAAGTTTTCATTTTCTTTGGACGAAAAATTCATTTTCCATTTTTCGAGTGCCCAAAAGGAGGTTTTTTTTGTGAAGGACCTCCCAAATAATTGTTGCAAAATTGGACCAAATCATTTTTATAAAATACTAGGCCATATTTAATGCACAATTGACCAAATGGTTGGGTGTAAAAAGTTTTGATCCACCTCTCGTGAAAAAGACAAATTTCCGCCGATTCAGCTGGAAGCGGGTCAAATTTGAACTGTAGCTACCTCGTAGTTTGCTTTTCATTTTTTCCAAAAATCATTTGTAGGTACATAAGTATCTATTTAATCAGACAAACACCAAAAAAATTCCAAGATTCAACCACTAGCTAGGAACGGTCATTCCCGCCGTTTTGACCGCATTTTGAAACGGGCATAAAAAATTCAAAAAAAAATCAAAAAATTGGAACACCTTCGCATTGTGTCATTATATATGACCAAGTTATCAGGAAAAATAATAAACTTTTAATACGGCAATTCTATTAAAAAAGTGTTCTCAGAAATGAGCTATCATGCGTGAAGATTCATGGCTTTCAAGCCAAATGATCAATCCTATGGCCACATTCATGGCATAGTTTGTTGAAATGATCTCATATTGTGCACAAGGGTGCATCTTGGAATGGCAAACAATGTTGCCTAAGGAAGTTTTCATTTTCTTTGGACGAAAAATTCATTTTCCATTTTTCGAGTGCCCAAAAGGAGGTTTTTTTGTGAAGGACCTCCCAAATATTTGTTGCAAAATTTGACCAAATCAATTTTCTAAAATACTAGGACATATTTAATGCACAATTGACAAAATGGTTGGGTGTAAAAAGTTTTGATCCACCTCTCGTGAAAAAGACAAATTTCCGCCGATTCAGTTGGAAGCGGGTCAAATTTGAACTGCGGCCGCCTCATAGTTTGCTATTTATTTTTTCCAAAAATCATTTCTAGGTACATAAGTACCTATTTAATCATAAATACATG
Source organism: Secale cereale (assembly GCA_902687465.1). NCBI lineage: Eukaryota > Viridiplantae > Streptophyta > Magnoliopsida > Poales > Poaceae > Secale > Secale cereale. Next base: position 16,079,706 of record LR738715.1, on the reverse strand, counting down.
GTTTGGTGGCGATACGTCGAGGTTTGGGCGGTGGTCGAGGGCCCCAACTCTAGAGCGCGTAAACTCGCATGCCCGCTGCGTGGTCACCGCGTGAGTGTGGCGTTGCCTTGTGTTCTGGGTGGCCTAGGCATGTCTAGTGGGTTGGCCACTCCCCAGGTAGGTGCTAGGAAGAAAATTACAACGTAAGATTCTCACGAGGAGACCGATCGATGCTCAAACATGAATTAGCAGCCAAGTGTTTGATTAGCGGTACGGAAAATGCACATGGCTAATGGGCGTGAGTTTTGGTTGAGGATGATCAGTTACTAAGAAGACTGTCTTCACAAATTTTCAGCTCAAAAGGAGGAGTCTAGGTGGTACTTGCTTTGCAAAGTACCACACTGGACATAAATACGAATGTTGAAGATGGGCTCAAAATAATGAATGGATTGAGCTGGCATTTGGTGGAGGATAGTTATTTGGGCATAGGAAAGCACTGTAGAAAATGGATACCATTTGGACATGCCAAAGTGGTACTTCCTTCACAAAGTGTTTTTTTGAACAGAATAGGAAAATGAATATTTTTTAATTATTTTTGAACTAGGCAAGGAAGGTTTTTTACATATTTGACGAAGATATGACCCAAAGAATTTATGAGATTTTTTGGGGAATTTTGGGAATGACAGAAATATAGGTTGCTTCACAACCTAGGGCAAAACTGCCACATGGACATGACACATAGGCAAAACTGATGAGGTGGCGCCTAGTCGTAGCAACCCACCACAATTTTCAAGGTTATGACCATCTATACTGGTCATGAACAGCTAGAAATAAGGCAGCGAACCAGTGCTATCTGCTTTGTGACCATTTCGTGTAAGGAAATTATGACCTTTCTGACCAAAATGGTCGTTATAGTTTAGGGTTTGGAGCCCCCCGAACAGCTTTTGACCAATTGGTCTGAAATGGTCATAGATCTATGACCAATTCTTCCAGGGTCACTAACAAAAGGTCATAAGTTGACATATTTCTTGTAGTGAGTGCCCATGTTGTGCACTACCTCTATTCCTCCATTAAAGCTACTACTACTACAGGCATGGAAAGCTGAAAGCTACAACTAATTTTTTGGGTTTTTCTTAAGGTTTTTCTGACACATAAGAAAAAGGCTTAGAAAAGAAAATAAACTAGCATGGATAGTACAATGAAAAAGTATGAGCACCGACAATTAGAATGAGTGTGTGAACATGAATGTAATGTCGGAGAGAAATATGTACTCCCCCAAGCTTAGGCTTTTGGCCTAAGTTGGTCTATGTCCATTGCTGGCCTGGCGGATATCCAAAGTCGTAGTTGGGGTTGTACTGCGATGCAACAACTATTGCCTGATGAGCTGCAGCTTGGAGACGAGCCGCCTCAGTCGTCTCCTTATACTCGTTTGCCTCCTCCCTAGTTATAACATATCTCCTTTTTGCCTGAAAGTTAAAGAAAGTAGGAGCAGGGAGGGCAACATGGACGCTGTGCTGTCTGTCAAAGATTAGTCGGTACTAGAAAAATTGTTCATTCCTCTCAACAAACTGATGGTGAACCATAGCATTATAATCTAGATAAGTAGGAGGTAACTCTATATCATTTCCCTGTATAGGTACATGAAGATAATTAGCTACACAAGTTTCATAAATTCCACCAAACAAATCTCCACTTATACCGTTAAGATGCAACCTTCGTGCAACAATAGCCCCAAAGTTATATTGTTTACCACCTAATACCGTACTCTTGAGGACACTAAGATCTGGAACGCACATGTGACAAGCCTCATCTTTACCGTTAATGCTTCTACCTATAAACAGAGAGAAATAATGTATGAAAGGAAAATGAATGCTCCCTATGGTAGCTTGTGTGATTTCTCTAGATTCCCCCACAGTGATACTAGCTAGAAAGTTTTTATATTCAGATTTGCGAGGTTCATTAACATTGCCCCACTGCGGGAGTTTACAAGCAATATTAAAATATTCTAGGTCCATGGTATATGATTTATCATAAAGATCAAATAAAACAGTGTGAGAATTGCGTGAGGATGTAAATTTAAACCTTCTCACAAAGGAATCAATTAGGTAGTGGTATTGTGGGCACTTATCTGACACGAAGTCCTCAAGATCAGCATTACGCACATATGTGTCAAATTCATCCTTGATGCCTACCTGGACCATAAACTCTCCTGACGGCCATTCACAAGGCCGCACTTGAGCTTCCCTCCGTGGTTCATAGTTCGGCTCACGTATCGCGAGCCTTGGTCCTTGCTTCCTTGAGGAACCACCTTGGTATATTTTCCTATGCATTTTTCTCTGAAAAATTTCTGAAATTTTAGTGACTCAAAATAAAAGTGAACCAAACTCAACAAGATTGATAGCAACTACTCCCATAAGTGCCTAGAGCCTATATCATGCATTAAAACTACTTTTGACCACATAAATTTGACATACAAGCTCAAGAACAGGGTCACCTTAGCAACAAAAATTTGCAATAAATAAAGCACTAGAACAAAAACTAATTGGACCGTTGGAGGAGTCACATACCGAAGAACAATCCCCCAAAACAGTTTTGTCAATGAATCTTTGAGCAAGGAGATCGAAATTGACAGCGAAACGAGCTAGAACACGGGTTTGAGCTATGGGAGGATTTTATTCTGGTGGAAGACAAAGTGAGTGGGTGCTGGAATAAGTGAAGGAGGTCCACGTGGGGTCCACGAAGCAGGGGGCGCGCCCGAGGGGGTGGGCGCGCCGTGGACCCTTGTGGCCAGGTGGTGTGGCCCCCTGGTGTGTTCTCAGTGCCAATAATTCTGAAATATTCTACAAAAAATCATATTTCATTTTCAGGACATTTGGAGAACTTTTATTTTCGGGGTATTTTTATTGCAAGGATAATTCAGAAAACAGACAGAAAATACTATTTTTGCTTTATTTAATCTAAATAACATAAAGTAAAAAGAGCGTATAGAGAGTTGTGCTTTCTAACTTCATCCATCTCATGCTCATCAAAAGGAATCCACTAACAAGGTTGATCAAGTCTTGTTAACAAACTCTTTCCGAATAACATGAAATCGGAGAATTTTCGAATAACACTAGGTTACCTCAACGGGGATATGTATGTCCCAACAATAAGAATATCATATTTCTTCTTGACAGTAGGAAGAGGGAATTCAAAACCTCCAATAGTAATCGTTGCAATTTTTCCAATAGAATTGATACTGTGGACTTGAGGTTGTTTCCTCGGAAAGTGTGACGTATGCTCATTACCATTAACATGAAAATTGACATTGCCTTTGTTGTAATCAATAACAGCCCCTGCAGTATTCAAAAAGGGTCTACCAAGGATAATCGACATACTATCGTCCTCGAGAATATCAAGAATAACAAAGTCCGTTAAAATAGTAACGTTTGCAACCACAATAGGCACATGCTCACAAATACTGACATGTATAGCAGTTGATTTATCGGCCATTTGCAAAGATATTTCAGTAGGTGTCAACTTATTCAAATCAAGTCTACGATATAAAGAGAGAGGCATAACACTAACACCGGCTCCAAGATCACATAAAGCAGTTTTAACATAGTTTCTTTTAATGGACCAAGGTACAGTTGGTACTCCTGGATCTCCTAGTTTCTTTGGTATTCCTCCTTTAAAAGTATAATTGGCAAGCATGGTGGAAATTTCAACTTCCGATATCTTTCTTTTATTTGTAATAGTATCTTTCATATACTTAGCATAAGGATTCGTTTTAAGCATATCAGTCAAACGCATACGCAAAAAGATAGGTCTAATCATTTCAGCAAAGCGCTCAAAATCCTCATCATACTTTTTCTTGGATGGTTTAGGAGGAAAAGGCATGGGTTTCTAAACCCATGGTTCTCTTTCTTTACCGTGCTTCCTAGCAACGAAGTCTCTTTTATCATAACGTTGATTCTTTGATTGTGGGTTATCAAGATCAACGGTAGGTTCAATCTCTACATCATCATTATTGCTAGGTTGAGCATCATCATGAACATCATCATTAATATTCCCACTAGGTTCATGTTCATTACCGGATTGTGTTTCAGCATCAGAAATAGAAATATCATTGTGATTCTCAGGTGTGTCAACAACAGGTTCACTAGAAGCATGCAAAGTCCTATCATTTTTATTTTTCTTCTTCTTAGAAGGACTAGGTGCATCAACATTAGTTCTCTGAGAATATTGCTCAACTCTCTTAGGGTGTCCCTCAGGATACACAGGTTCCTGAGTCATTAATTCTACCCCCTTTAGTCATAACTCTAACATCATTATCATTTTTCTTATTATTTAATTCATTGAGCAAATCATTTTGTGCTTTAAGCACTTGTTCTACCTGAGTGGTAACCATAGAAGCATGTTTACTAATGAGTTTAAGTTCACCTTTAACTCTAGACATATAATCACTCAAGTGTTCAATCATATAAGCATTACGTTTCAATTGTCTATCAACATAAGCATTGAAGTTTTCTTGTTTAACAATAAAATTATCAAACTTATCTAAGAATTGGCTAGCAGACTTATTATGAGGGATATCACCTTCATCAAATCTATGGAGAGAATTTACCTTTACTACATGTGCCGTGTTATTAAGACCATGTATTTCTTCAATAGGTGGTAAATTATTAACACCTTCAGCTTTAATACCCTTTTCTTTCATAGATTTCTTTGCCTCTTGCATATCTTCAGGACTAAGGAATAGAATACCCCTTTTCTTCAGAGTTGGCTTAGGAGTTGGTTCAGGAAGTGTCCAATCATTATCATTACTCAACATATTATTCAATAGCAATTCAGCCCGCTCAACAGTTCTTTCCCTAAAAACACAACCAGCACAACTATCTACGTGGTCTCTGGAAGCATCGGTTAGTCCATTATAAAAGATATCAAGTATTTCATTTTTCTTAAGAGGATGATCCGGCAAAGCATTAAGTAATCGAAGAAGCCTCCCCCAAGCTTGTGGGAGACTCTCTTCTTCAATTTTCACAAAGTTATATATTTCCCTTAAGGCAACTTGTTTCTTATGAGCGGGGAAATATTTAGCAGAGAAGTAATAAATCATATCCTGGGGACTATGCACACAACCAAGAGCAAGAGAATTAAACCATGTTTTAGCATCACCCTTTAATGAGAACGGAAATAACTTAAGGATATAGTAGTAACGAATTTTTTCCTCATGAGTGAATAGGGTGGCTATATCATTTAATTTAGTAAGATGTGCCACACCAGTTTCAGATTCATAGCCATCAAAAGGATCGGATTCAACCAAAGTGATTATCCCAGGATCAACAGAGAAATCATAATCCTTATCAGAAATATAGCTAGGTGAAGTAGCAAAAGCAGGGTCATATTTCATTCTAGCATTCAAAGAATTTTCTTTCAGCTTAGCTAATAGTTTCTTAAGATCATATCTATCTTTGCAAGCAAAAAGATCTCTAGCAGATTCTTCATCCATAACATAACCCTCAGCCACATCAGGCAATTCATATCTAGGGGGAGAATCTTCATCATCACTTTCATCAATATTATCTGTTTCAATAATTTCATTCTCTCTAGCCCTAGCAAGTTGTTCATCAAGAAATTCACCTAGTGACACAGTATTATCAAGCATAGAAGTAGTTTCATCATAAGTATCATGCATAGCAGAAGTGGCATCATCAATAACATGTGTAGGTGTCGCAAATTTACTCATAACAGAGGGTGACTCAAGTGCAGAGCTAGATGGCAGTTCCTTACCCCCCCTCGTAGTTGAGGGAAAAATCTTGGTCTTTTCACCTCTCAAGTTCTTCATAGTGATCAACAGATATAAATCCCAAGTGACTCAAAGAATATATCTATGCTACCCGGCAACGGCGCCAGAAAATAGGCTTGATAACCGACGAGTATAGGGGATCGCAACAATTTTCGAGGGTAGAGTATTCAACCCAAATTTATTGATTCGACACAAGGGGAGCCAAAGAATATTCTCAAGTATTAGCAGTTGAGTTGTCAATTCAACCACACCCGAAATACTTAATATCTGCAACAAAGTATTTAGTAGCAAAGTAGTATGGAAATAACGGTAACGGTGGCAAAAGTAACAGTAGCAGTTTTTGTAGCAATTGTAACAGTGGCAACGGAAAAGTAACTAAGCAAAGAAAAATATGGCCCGATCCAGCAATATCGCGTGAGTGAAGAAGGGCAATGCCGCTTGTAAAGCTCTTTCGTCGAGTGCGCGATCATGACAGGACTCGAGGAAGAAGCCCCGGTGAAAAGCTCGTAGGCAATGGATCAGTGATGAATAATTATGTTGGATGTGATTCCTCATGTAATAGTTATAACATAGGGTGACACAGGACTAGCTTCAGTTCATCAATGTAATGTAGGCGTGTATTCCGAATATAGTCATACGTGCTTATGGAAAAGAACTTGCATGGCATCTTTTGTCCTACCCTCCCGTGGCAGCGGGGTCCTATTGGAAACTAAGGGATATTAAGGCCTCCTTTTAATAGAGTACCGGACTAAAGCATTAACACTTAGTGAATATATGAACTCCTCAAACTACGGTCATCACCGGGAGTGGTCCCGATTATTAACACTTCGGGGTTGCCGGATCATCACACATAGTAGGTGACTATTGACTTGCAAGATAGGATCAAGAACTCACATATATTCATGAAAACATAATAGGTTCAGATCGGAAATCATGGCACTCGGGCCCTACTGACAAGCATTAAGCATAGCAAAGTCATAGCAACATCAATCTTAGAACATAATGGATACTAGGGATCAAACCCTAACAAAACTAACTCGATTACATGGTAAATCTCATCCAACCCATAACCGTCCAGCAGGCCTACGATGGAATTACTGATACGTCTCCAACGTATCTATAATTTTTGATTGTTCCATGCTATTATTTATAATGTTTTGGATGTTTAATGGGCTTTGCTATACACTTTTATATTATTTTTGGGACTAACCTATTAACCCAAAGGCCCAGTCTAGATTGTTGTTTTTTTGCTTATTTCAGGGTTTTACAGAAAAGGAATATCAAACGGAGTCCAATCGGAATGAAACCTTCGGGAGAGATATTTTTGGAGCGATATCTTCACGGGAGATTTGAGAACCACGGAATAGGGAACACGTAGCGTCCACAAGGGTGGGGTCGCCCACCCTACAGGGCGTGCCCCCCTACCTCGTGGGCCCCACGTTTGTCCCCCGATGCCCTCCTTCCTCCTATATATACCTATGCACCCCGAAAACATCAAAACAAGAGAGAAAACCCTAATTCCACCGCCGTAACCTTCTGTTCCCGTGAGATCCCATCTTGGGACCTGTTCCGGAGCTCCATCGAAGGGGGGAGGGGATCTACCACGGAGTGCTTCTACATCAACACCATCGCCTCACCATGAGTTGTGAGTAGTTTACCAGACACCTTCGGGTCCATAGTTAGTACCTAGATGGCTTCTTCTCTCTCTTTGGATCTCAATACCAAGTTCTCCTCGGTCTTCGAGGAGATCTATTCGATGTAATCTCTTTTTGCGATGTGTTTGTCGAGATCCGATGAATTGTGGGTTTATGATCAAGATTATTTATGAGAAATATTTGGTTCTTTTCTGAAATCTTTTATGTATGATTATAATATCCTTGCAAGTCTCTTCGAATTATTGGTTTGGTTTGGCCTACTAGATTTATAGTTCTTGCAATGGGAGAAGTGCTTGGCTTTGGATTCAATCTTGCGGTGTCCTTTCCCAGTGACAGTAGGGGCATCAAGGCATGTATTGTATTGTATTGTTGCCATCGAGGATAAAAAGATGGGGTTTATATCATATTGCTTGAGTTTATCCCTCTACATCATGTCATTTTGCTTAAGGCGTTACTCTGTTCTTATGAACTTAATACTCTAGATGCATGTTGGATAGCGGTCGATGTGTGGAGTAATAGTAGTAGATGCATAATCGTTTCGGTCTACTTGTTACGGACGTGATGCCTATATATAATGATCATGCCTAGATATTCTAATAATTATTCGCTTTTCTATCAATTGCTCGATAGTAATTCGTTCACCCACCATACAATTCTGCTATCATGAGAGAAGCCACTAGTGAAACCTATGGCCCCCGGGTCTATTCTCAACCTATCAATCTACAATCTACTTTACTTTTCTGTTTTTACTTTCTGTTCTTATATCCAAAAATACCAAAAATACCAAACTATCATATCTATCAGATCTCACTTTCATAAGTGTTCGTAAAGGGATTGACAACCCCTTATCGCGTTGGCTGCGAAGTTCTTATTTGTTTGTGTAGGTGCGAGGGACTCGCGCGTGGTCTCCTACTGGATTGATACCCTGGTTCTCAAAAACTGAGGGAAATACTTACACTACTATGCTGCATCACCCTTTCCTCTTCGAGGGAATACAACGCAAGCTCGAGAAGTAGCAAGATGAATTTTTCTGGCGCCGTTGCCGGGGAGGCTTACGCAAAATTCATATACCAAGTACCTATCACAAACCCTTTTTCCTTCGCATTACATTTATTTTCCTATCGTTTTCGTCTCACCCACTTCACCCTTGCCGTTTTATTTTTCCTTCTTTTTGCCGTGTGTTTTCCGTTCGCTTGCTTCTTGTTTGCTTGTGTGTTGGATTGCTCGCTTGTCACTATGGCTCAGAACAATACCAAATTGTGTGACTTCTCCAGTACCAACAATAATGATTTTATTAGCACTCCGATTGCTCCTATTACCGATGATGAATCTTGTGAGATCAGTGCTGCTCTGTTGAATCTTGTCATGAAAGATCAATTTTCCGGCCTTCCTAGTGAAGATGCCGCTACCCATCTAAACAACTTTGTTGATTTGTGTGATATGCAAAAGAAGAGGGATACAGATAATGATATTGTTAAATTGAAGTTATTTCTGTTTTCACTTAGAGATCATGCTAAAACTTGGTTTTCCTCTTTGCCTAGAAATAGTATTGATTCGTGGAATAAGTGCAAAGATGCTTTTATCTCTAAGTACTTCCCTCCTGCTAAGATCATCTTTCTTAGAAACGATATTATGAATTTTAAGCAACTAGATCATGAGCATGTTGCACAAGCTTGGGAGAGAATGAAATTAATGATACATAATTGCCCTACACATGGTTTGAACTTATGGATGATTATACAAACTTTTATGCTGGCTTGAATTTTGCTTCTAGAAATCTTTTAGATTCGGCCGAAGGAGGCACTTTTATGGACACTACCTTAGGAGAAGCTACCAAACTCCTAGATAATATTATGGTCAATTATTCTCAATGGCACACCGAAAGATCTACTAGTAAAAAAGTGCATGCTATTGAAGAGATTAGTGTTTTGAGTGGAAAGATGGATGAACTTATGAAATTATTTGCTGCTAAGAGTGCTTCTTCTGATCCTAATTATATGCCTTTATCCACGTTGATTTAAAATAATAATGAATCTTTGGATGTGAATTTTGTTGGTAGGAATAATTTTGGTAACAATGCTTATAGAGGAAACTTTAATCCTAGGCCTTTTCCTAGTAATTCCTCTAATAATTATGGTAATTCCTACAATAACTCTTATGGAAAGATGCTTTCTGAATTTAAAACTAGTGTTAAGGAGGTTATGAATCCGCAAAAGAATTTTAATGCTTTGCTTGAAGAAAAATTGCTTAAGATTGATGAATTGGTTAGAAGTGTGGATAGAATTACTTTTGATTATGATTCTTTGAAACTTAGATCTATTCCACCTAAGCATGATATCAATGAGTCTCTCAATGCCATGAGAATTTCCATTGATGAATGCAAAGAAAGAATCGCTAGGATGCGTGCTAAAAAAGAGAGTTATATAAAAGCGTGTTCTTTTAGTTATCATGGAAATAAAGATGAAGATCTGAAAGTTATTGATGTGTCTCCTATTAGATCCTTGTTTTCTAGTATGAATCTTGATAAAGATAGGTTTGGAGATGAGTCTACTTTAATTAAAAGGTGTCCCAATGATTCGGAGTTTTTAGATCTTGATGCTAAGATTGTTAAAAGTGGGATTGAAGAGATTAAAACTCTGCATAGTGATGAACCCACTACTTTGGATTTCAAGGGATTCAATTATGATAATTTCTCTTTGGTTGATTGTATTTCCTTGTTGCAATCTGTACTAAATTCTCCGCATGCTTATAGTCAAAATAAAGCTTTCACCAAACACATAGTTGATGCTTTGATGCAATCTTATGAAGAAAAACTTGAATTGGAAGTTTCTATCCCTAGAAAGCTTTATGATGAGTGGGAACCTACTATTAAAATTAAAATTAAAGATCATGAATGCTTTGATTTGTGTGATTTGGGTGCAAGTGTTTCCACTATCCCAAAAACTTTGTGCGATTTTCTAGGGTTCCATGAGCTTGATGAGTGTTCTTTAAATTTTCATCTTGCGGATTCTACCATTAAGAAACCTATGGGAAGGATTAATGATGTTCTTATTGTTGCCAATAGGAATTATGTGCCCGTAGATTTCATTGTTCTTGATATAGATTGCAATCCTTCATGTCCTATTATTCTTGGTAGACCTTTCCTTAGAACGATTGGTGCAATTATTGATATGAAGGAAGGAAATATTAGATTCCAATTTCCGTTAAGGAAAGGCATGGAACACTTTCCTAGAAGGAAAATTAAATTACCTTATAAATCTATTATGAAAGCCACTTATGGATTGCCTTCCAAAGATGGCAATACCTAGATCTATCCTTGTATCGTGCCTAGCTAGGGGCGTTAAACGATAGTGCTTGTTGGGAGGCAACCCAAATTTTTTTTTTTTGTTTTTGCTTCAATTTAGGAATAAATTTTGCATCTAGCTTCTGTTTACATGTGGTTTTGTGTTTTAATTAGTGTTTGTGCCAAGTAGAACCATTGGGAAGACTTTTGTGAAGTTTATATGATCTTGCTGTAAAAAACAGAAACGTTAGCGCTCGCTAGAATGGTCACCAGATTTTACTGGAGTGTGCTATTTTGTTGATTCATTTTGCAGATGATTAATAAATAAATTCCCCACGTTTACCAATTTATTTCAATTTTTTTGGAGTTATAGAAGTATGCGAAAGTTACAGATTACTACAGACTGTTCTATTTTTGACAGATTCTGTTTTTCATGTGTTGTTTGCTTATTTTGATGAATCTATGAGTAGTATTGGAGGATATGAATCATAGAGAAGTTGGAATACAGTAGGTTTAACACCAATATAAATAAATAATGAGTTCATTACAGTACCTCTGAGTGGTGGTTTGTTTTCTTATACTAATGGAGCTCACGAGATTTTTGTCTAAGTTTTGTGTTGTGCAGTTTTCAAGTTTTGAGTATTGCTTTGATGGACTATGGAACAAAGAGTGGAAAGAGCCTAAGATTGGGGATTATCAAGGCACCCCAAGGTAAAATTCAAGGACAACCGAAAGCCTAAGCTCGGGGATGCCCCTGGAAGGCATCCCCTCTTTCGTCTTCATCTATCGGTAACTATACTCGGGACTATATTTTTATTCACCACATGATATGTGTTTTACTTCGAGCGTCATGTATGATTTGAGTCTTCGCTTGTTAGTTTGCCACAATTATCCTTGCTGGACACACCTTTTTGAGAGAGATAAATATGGCCTAGGAATTGTTAGAACACTCTATGTGCTTCACTTATATCTTTTGAGCTAAATAGTTTTTGCTCTAGTGCTTCACTTATATCGTTTAGAGCATGGTGGTGATTTTATTTTGTGGAAATTGTTGATCTCTCATGTTTCACTTATATCCTTTTGAGAGTCTATTAGAACAGCATGGTAATGTGCTTTGGCTATAAAACTAGCCTTAACATGATAGGCATCCAAGATGAATGTAGTAAAAACTTTCATACAAAGTGCATTGAATATGATGAGAATTTTGATACTTGATAATTGTTTTGAGATATGAGGATAGTGATATTAGAGTCATGCTAGTGGAGTTATTATGAAATTGATAAATACTTGTGTTAAAGTTTGTGATTCCCGTAGCATGCACGTATGGTGAACCGCTATGTGACGAAGTTAGAGCATGAGGTATTTGTAGAGTGTCGTCCTTTGTGTGGAGGTCGGGGGCGCGCGATGGTTAACTCCTACCAACCTCCCCCCTAGGAGCATGCGTTGATTGCTTTGTTTTGATGACTCGTAAATTTTTGCAATAAGTATATGAGTTCTTTATGACTAATGTTGAGTCCATGGATTATACGCACTCTCACCCTTCCACCATTGCTAGCCTCTCTTGTACCACACAACTTTCGCCGGTACCATACACCCACCATATACCTTCCTCAAAACAGCCACCATATCTACCTATCATGGCATTTTCATAGCCATTCCGAGATATATTGCCATGCAACTTTCCACCGTTCCGTTCATATGACACGCTTCATATTGTCATATTGCCATGCATGATCATGTAGTTGACATCGTATTTGTGGCAAAGCCACCATGCATGATTTTTCATAAATGTCACTCTTGATTCATTACACATCCCGTTACACCGCCGGAGGCATTCATGTAGAGTCATACTTTGTTCTAGTATCAAGTTGTAAATCAATATAAGTGTGATGATCATCATTATTAGAGCATTGTCCCAAAGAAAAAAAAGAAAAAAAAGGAAAGGCCAAAGAAAAAAGAAAGGCCCAAAAAAAGAAAAAAAGAAAAAGAAAAGAAAAGGGACAATTGCTACTATCTTTTTCCACACTTGTGCTTCAAAGTAGCACCATGTTCTTCATGATAGAGAGTCTCATGTTTAGTCACTTTCATATACTAGTGGGAATTTTCATTATAGAACTTGGCTTGTATATTCCAACGATGGGCTTCCTCAAATGCCCTAGGTCCTCATGAGCAAAGAAGTTGGATGCACACCCACTTAGTTTCTTTTGTTGAGCTTTCATACATTTTTAGCTCTAGTGCATCCGTTGCATGGCAATCCCTACTCACTCACATTGATATCTATTGATGGGCATCTCCATAGCCCGTTGATACGCCTAGTCGATGTGAGACTATCTCCCTCCTTTTTGTCTTCCCTGCGACCACCACTCTATTCCACCCATAGTGCTATATCCATGGCCCACGCTCATGTATTGCGTGATAGTTGAAAGGTTTAAAAGAATTGAATATGAAAACAAGTGCTTGGCTGAAACCGGGGATGTGCATGATATGAATGGTTTGTGTGATGAAGAGGGGGCATAGCTAGACTATATGATTTTGTAGGGATAACTTTCTTTAGCCATGGTATTTTGAGAAGACATGATTGCTTTGTTAGTATGCTTGAAGTATTTATTTCTTATGTCAATATAGACTTTTGTCTTGAATCTTTCAGATCTGAACATTCATGCCACAATAAAGAGAAGTACATTGAACATTATGTTGGTTAGCATTCCACATCAAAAATTCTGTTTTTATCATTTACCTACTCGAGGACGAGCAGGAATTAAGCTTGGGGATGCTTGATACGTCTCCAACGTATCTATAATTGTTTTATTGTTCCATGCTATTATTTATAATGTTTTGCATGTTTAATGGCTTTGCTATATGATACGTCCAAAACGTATCTATAATTTCTGCTTGCTCCATGCCTCTTTTGGGTGATATTGCTATGATATTTATACACTTCCATACACTTTTGATCATATTTGGACTAACCTATTAACTCAGTGCACCCCAGTGCCAGTTTCTATTTTCGGCTGTTTTTGTATTTCAGGTTTTCACGTTACGAGAACTGCCAGGAAAAATCCAGAAAAATTATATAAAAAATCAGCGTTCCAGAAACTTCCGTGCGCCCGAAGGACA
>LR738715.1:15987842-16065874 GCA_902687465.1 Secale cereale | reverse complement strand
GGCGCCCTGGCGGCGCGCCCCCCCCCTGGGCCGCGCCGGGGGGGCGTCTGGGCCCCCCGAGGCTCCTCCGATGCCCCCCTTTGGCATATATTTAAAGCGTCGCCCGAAACCCTCGAAAGAGGAACTCTTTTTCGCGATCTCATCTCTGTTCCGCCGCCGCCGCCGCTTCCAAGATCGGGAGCACCAGGAGAACTCTTCCCGGCACCCTGCCGGAGGGGAGGATCACCTCCGGGAGCTTCTCCACCACCATGGACGCCTCCCGGATGAGTTGTGAGTAGTCTCCCTTGGACCATGGGTCCATGACCAGTAGCTATGTGATGTTCTCCTCCCGTTCTTGTGCTTCACTAATTAGTCCTCGTGAGCTGCCCTACATGATCGAGGCACATATGTAATCCTTATGCTGTTGCTATGATGAGTTTGCTGGGATCCGATGGATTATGAGATTATGTTCAGATTGTGTTTGAGTAATATATTTGATCTACCTCTTTTATATTTATGTTCGTAAGTAATTCTTGCATGTTCTCCGTTGTTATTTATTGCTTTGGCCAAGTAGTAGGTAGTGACTCCAAGAGGGAACGTTATGCTTGATTGTGGGTTCATGCCCCTCGATGACTAGTTTGAGTGACAGAAACATGAGTCTAGGGGATGTGCTGTTGCCACAAGGGGGAAAACAACGGTGCTTGTGCCCGCGGGTGCAAGGATTGTTTACTTTACGCAAAGTTCTTTTAATGCAGTTGTCTGTTGCATTGAGTTTACACTATGGGTGGGACTCGCAACTTAATACCAGCGAGATGTTCTGGATAGATATCTCAAGGTGGATGATTAGTAGTAGATATTGATGGATTTCGGTCTACTTACTTTGGCGTACCGCCCATGCTTTGAACCTCTACCTTTCTTGCAATGTAGTCAGCATTGGTTTGCGCACATGGTCATGTCAATTGCCCAGCTGTAATTCGTTTACCTCACATAGCTGTTTTATCGTCTTTTGGGAGAGAGACATCACTAGTGAACATCATGAGACACCGGTCCATATTACCATCATTGATCACATCCGCTATTTACTTTTCCGCTATTTACTTACTATTGCAATTATACCTATCACTATTATCACTTGCGTTTGATCCTTTGTAAACTACAAGGCCAGAGGGATTGACAACCTCTCTGTACTCGTTGGGAGCAAAGTTATTTGTATCTGTGTGCAGGTCCACGTTGATTGCTAATATCTGGCGCCGTTAGCAGTTGACACCTTCTTGTTGAAACTGGGAGTCTCTGGGAAATCGATCCTTGGTATTACCAAGGGAAAACTTCTGCTACACTGCATCTCAAACCTTACACTTGGGGTAACCAACGAGGGGTGAGAAGCCACCTAGCACTATACACTTTTATATTATTTTTGGGACTAACCTATTAACCCAAAGGCCCAGTCCAGATTGCTATTTTTTTTGCCTATTTCAGGGTTTTACAGAAAAGGAATATCAAACGGAGTACAAACGGAATGAAACCTTCGGGAGAGATATTTTTGGAGCGATATCTTCACGGGAGACTTGATAACCACGGTATAGGGCACATGTGGCATCCACGAGGGTGGGGGCACCCGCCCTACAGGGCACGCCCCCCTGCCTCGTGGGCCCCATGTTTGTCCCCCGATGCCCTCCTTCCTCCCATATATACCTATGTACCCCGAAAACATCAGAACAAGAGAGAAAACCCTAATTCCACCGCCGCAACCTTTTGTTCCAGTGAGATCCCATCTTGGGACCTGTTTCGGAGCTCCACTGGAGGGGGGGATCGACCATGGAGTGCTTCTACATCAACACCATCGCCTCACCATGAGTTTTGAGTAGTTTACCACAGACCTTCGGGTCCATAGTTAGTACCTAGATGGCTTCTTCTCTCTCTTTGGATCTCAATACCAAGTTCTCCTCGGTCTTCGAGGAGATCTATTCGATGTAATCTCTTTGTGCGGTGTGTTTGTCGAGATCCGATGAATTGTGGGTTTATGATCAAGATTATCTATGAGAAATATTTGATTCTTTTCTAAATTCTTTTATGTATGATTATAATATCCTTGCAAGTCTCTTCGAATTATTGGTTTGGTTTGGCCTACTAGATCTATAGTTCTTGCAATGGGAGAAGTGCTTGGCTTTGGGTTCAATCTTGCGGTGTCCTTTCCCAGTGACAGTAGGGGCAGCAAGGCACGTATTGTATTGTTGCCATCGAGGATAAAAAGATGGGGTTTATATCATATTGCTTGAGTTTATCCCTCTACATCATGTCATCTTGCTTAAGGTGTTACTCTGTTCTTATGAACTTAATACTCTAGATGCATGCTGGATAGCGGTCGATGCGTGGAGTAATAGTAGTAGATGCAGAATCGTTTCGGTCTACTTGTTACGGACGTGATGCCTATATATAATGATCATGCCTAGATATTCTCATAATTATTCACTTTTCTATCAATTACTCGAAAGTAATTCGTTCACCCACCGTAGAATTCTGCTATCATGAGAGAAGCCACTGGTGAAACCTATGGCCCCCGGGTCTATTCTCAACATATCAATCTACAATCTACTTTACTTTCCGTTTTTACTTTATGTTCTTATATCCAAAAATACTAAAAATATCAAACTATCAGATCTCACTTTCGTAAGTGACCGTAAAGGGATTGACAACCCCTTATCGCGTTGGCTGCGAAGTTCTTATTTGTTTGTGCAGGTGCGAGGGACTCGCGCGTGGTCTCCTACTGGATTGATACCTTGGTTCTCAAAACTGAGGGAAATACTTATGCTACTGTGCTGCATCACCCTTTCCTCTTTGAGGGAATACAACGCAAGCTCGAGAAGTAGCAATTACTCACGCACGGCGGTGAGCATCATGAAATTGGTGGTGGAGGATGGTTGATGATGACGACAGCGACGAATTCCCCTCTCTGGGACCCCGAACGGACTCCGGATCAGCCCTCCCGAAGAAGATTAAGGTTAGGCGGCGGCTCCGTATCATAAAACGCGATGAACCCTTCTCCCTGATTTTTTCTCCATGAACGTGAATATATGGAGTTGGCCCCCTGATGCCGATTCTTCCGCCAGTATATTTTATTATTTCCAAAACTTTTCTTCGTGGATTTTCAGGTCATTTCAAGAAATTTTATTTCTGCACAAAAATAACACCATGGCAGTTCTGCTGAAAACAGCGTCAGTCTGGGTTAGTTACATTCAAATCATGCAAGTTAGAGTCCAAAACAAGGGCCAAAGTGTTTGGGAAAGTAGATAAGGTTGATCCCATGGAAATCTTAGTGCAGACCTGTCCCAAGGTGTCAACAAAATAGAGATTCATGATACCTCAGTGGAGCTGGTTATGCTGATCTTGCGGGTATACACGACCCACCCCAATCCAATCAAGATGTCCAAAGAGTGCCATATATGCCAATCTTTGTTTTCCTTCGAAGAAGAAGTTTGGAACTCGCCAATGGGTAGATCAAAGAGGGCTGATCACAGGTAGAATGATCACTTCACACGAAGACAACCAGGGCCACCGCCTAACTGGTTATTTTGCGAGACATGAGTTCCCAAGATCCACCATATCTCGATGCCGCCTCCGACGAAATGAGGAGGCCACCACCGTCATGTCCGGGGCCACGGCCCTGATGCCAAAGTGATGCGGGCAAAGCCGTCGACCTTCGTCAAAATGGTACATATCTAGCCCTCCTGGCCAAAACGTGCCAAGATCGAGCTTAACCGCCCCACCACCGCTGTCGTCCACCTGTTGTCGCCCCCTGCCATAGACGCGCGTCCGGTACCACCGCCGCGCATCACCGCAGTTGTAGGAGCGAGGGCTGGAGCCTCCTACACACCCCTTGCTGCAACCGCTGGGAGCTCGCCGCCACCACACCACGCGGGCTTTGCCCCGCGATGCCTCCTGCGGCGGCAGAGGGAGGGGAAGGGATGTGTGGAGGAGGGCTTGAGGAAGCCGACGGTCTACCTAGTGTTGCGCGGCGCCATCGCACGGAGGAGGTCGTAAGGGTGAGTTAGGTCGTGTGTACAACTTTGTAATATGACTCGGTGGGAATAACCGGAGCATGCATCTGCCGGAACGACTCGTCTGTGGTGTAGTTTACTTTGCTGCAGCGGATACCAATGGAGGCTATCAAGGAATAAGGAAGCTTTTGATACGTCTCCAACGTATCTACTTTTCCAAACACTTTTGCCCTTATTTTGGACTCTAACTTGCATGATTTGAATGGAACTAACCCGGATTGACGTTGTTTTCAGCAGAACTGCCATGTGTTGTTTTTGTGCGGAAATAAAAAGTTCTCGGAATGACCTGAAAATTCACGGAAAATTAATTTGGAAAATATACAAAATACCTGCAAGAATATCCAGACGAGGGGGCCCACACCCTGTCCACGATGGTGGGGTGCACGCCCCCTACCTTGTGGGCCCCCTGGTGCTCCACCGACGTATCTCCGGATCCCATATATTCACTTTTGGGGAGAGAAAATCAGAGAGGAAGAATTATTGCGTTTTACGATACGGAGCCGCCGCCAAGCCCTAATTTCTCTCGAGAGGGCTGATCTGGAGTCCGTTCGGGGCTCCGGAGAGTGGAGATCGTCGCCATCGTCATCATCAACCTTCCTCCATCACCAATTCCATGATGCTCACCACCGTGCGTGAGTAATTCCATCGTAGGCTTGCTGGACGATGATGGGTTGGATGGGATCTATCATGTAATCGAGTTAGTTTTGTTAGGGTTTGATCCCTGGTATCCATTATGTTCTGAGATTGATGTTGCTATGACTTTGCTATGCTTAATGCTTGTCACTAGGGCCTGAGTGCCATGATTACATATCTGAACCTATTATGTTTTCATGAATATGTGTGTGTTCTTGATCCTATCTTTCAAGTCTATAGTCACCTACTATGTGTTATGATCCGGCAACCCCGAAGTGACAATAATCGGGAACACTCCCGGTGATGACCATAGTTTGAGGAGTTCATGTATTCACTATGTGTTAATTCTTTGGTCCGGTACTCTATTAAAAGGAGGCCTTAATATCCCTTAGTTTCCAATAGGACCCCACTGCCATGGGAGGGTAGGACAAAAGATGTCATGCAAGTTCTTTTCCATAAGCACGTATGACTATATTCGGAATACATGCCTACATTGCATTGATGAACTGGAGCTAGTTATGTGTCACCCTAGGTTATAACTTCTACATGATGAATTGCATCCAACGTAATTTCCCATCACCGATCCAATGCCTACGAGCTTTACCTATATTGCTTGTCGCTTATTTACTTTTCCGTTGCTACTATTACAAAAACTCTAAAAACACTATCGTTACTTTTATTGCCGCTACCGCCACTATCATATTACTTTACTACTAAACTATCTTGCTGCTGATACTAAGTTTCCAGGTGTGGTTGAATTGACAACTCAGCTGCTGATACGTCTCCAACGTATCTACTTTGCCAAACACTTTTTCCCTTGTTTTGGACTCTAACTTGCATGATTTGAATGGAACTAACCCAGACTGACGTTGTTTCAACAGAACTCCCATGGTGTTGTTTTTGTGCAGAAATAAAATGTTCTCGGAATCGCCTGAAAATCAACGGAGAATTATTTCATAAAATATAAAAAAATCTGCAAGAAGATCTGCACCAGGGGGCCCACACCCTGTCCTCGAGGGTGGGGGCGCGCCCCCCTTCCCAGGGTCCGCCCCCCTGTCTCGAGGGCCCCCCTGATGCTCCACCGACGTATCCCTGGGTCCTATATATTCCGTTTCGTGGAGAAAAAAAATCAGGGAAGAAGGAATTATCGCGTTTCACGAGACGGAGCCGCCGCCAAGCCCTAATCTCTCTCGGGAGGGCTGATCTGGAGTCCGTTCGGGGCTCCGGAGAGTGGAGATCGTCGCCATAGTCATCATCAACCTTCCTCCATCACCAATTCCATGATGCTCACCGCCGTGCGTGAGTAATTCCATCGTAGGCTTGCTGGACCGTGATGGGTTGGATGGGATCTATCATGTAATCGAGTTAGTTTTGTTAGGGTTTGATCCCTAGTATCCACTATATTCTGAGATTGATGTTGCTATTGTTGGGGAACATAGTATTTTAAAATTTTCCTACGATCACGCAAGATCTATCTACCAGATGCATAGCAATGAGAGGGAAGAGTGTGTCTACGTACCCTCGTAGACCGGAAGCGGAAGCGTCAAGTGACACGGTTGATGTAGTCGAACTTCTTCGCGATTCAACCGATCAAGCACCGAACGTATGGCACCTCCGCGTTCAGCACACGTTCAGCTTGATGACGTCACACGAGCTCTTGATCCAGTTGAGCTTCACGGGAGAGTTTCGTCAGCACGACGGCGTGGTGACGGATATGATGTATTTACCGGCGCAGGGCTTCGCCTAAGCACTGGAACGGTATGACCGAGGTGTGTTTCTGTGGAGGGGGGCACCGTACACGGCTGGAACAATTCAACTTGTGTGTCTTTGGTGCCCCCCTGCCCCCGTATATAAAGGAGCAAGAGGGGAGGGCCGGCCGGCCTCCTATGGTGCGGCTAGGGCAATCCTACTAGGAATAGGATTGCAATCCTATTCCTAGTAGGAGTCCACCAAGAAGGAAGAGAGGGAAAGGAAAAGAGGGAGAGGTGGCGCCCCCCCAATCCTAGTCCAACTAGGATCCCTAGGTGGGGCGCCGGCCAGCCTCTATGTGCTGCCTCTCTCCTTTCCTCAAGGCCCACTATGGACCATCCCCCCTCGTAGGGGGTTCCGGTAACCCCCTCCGGCAATCCAGTTAAATCCGAAACTTTTCCGGAACACTTCCGGTGTCCGAATATAGTCGTCCAATATATCAATCTTTATGTCTCGGACATTCCGAGACTCCTAGTCATGTCCGTGATCTCATACGGGACTCCGAACTACCTTCGGTACATCAAAACTCATAAACTCATAATACCGATCGTCATCAAACGTTAAGCGTGCGGACCCTACGGGTTCGAGAACTATGTAGACATGACCGAGACTCATCTCCGGTCAATAACCAATAGCGGAACCTGGATGTTCATATTGGCTCCTACATATTCTACGAAGATCTTTATCGGTCAAACCGCATAACAACATACGTTGTTCCTTTTGTCATCGGTATGTTACTTGCCCGAGATTCGATCGTCGGTATCTCTATACCTAGTTCAATCTCGTTACCGGCAAGTCTCTTTACTCATTCCGTAACACATCATCTCGTGACTAACTCATTAGTCTTTCGCTTGCAAGGCTTATTGTGATGTGTGTTACCGAGATGGCCCAGAGATACCTCTCCGACACTCGGAGTGACAAATCCTAATCTTGATCTATGCCAACACCACGAATGCTTTTGGAGACACCTGTAGAGCATCTTTATGATCACCCAGTTACGTTGTGACGTTTGATAGCACACAAGGTGTTCCTACGGTATTCGGGAGTTGCATAATCTCATAGTCATAGGAACATGTATAAGTCATGAAGAAAGCAATAGCAGTAAAACTAAACGATCATAGTGCTATGCTAACGGATGGGTCTTGTCCATCACATCATTCTTCTAATGATGTGATCCCGTTGATCAAATGACAACTCATGTCTATGGCTAGGAAACATAACCATCTTTGATCAATGAGCTAGTCTAGTAGAGGCATACTAGGGACATACTGTTTTGTCTATGTATCCACACATGTACTAAGTTTCCGGTTAATACAATTCTAGCATGAATAAAAGACATTTATCATGAATAAGGAAATACAAATAACATCTTTATTATTGCCTCTAGGGCATATTTCCTTCAGCTATGACTTTGCTATGCTTAATGCTTGTCACTAGGGCCCGAGTGCCATGATTTCAGATCTGAACCTATTATGTTTTCATGAATATATGTGTGTTCTTGATCCTATCTTGCAAGTCTATAGTCACCTACTATGTGTTATGATCCGGCAACCCCGAAGTGACAATAAACGGGACCACTCCCGGTGATGACCATAGTTAGAGGAGTTCATGTATTCACTATGTGTTAATGCTTTGATCTGGTACTCTATTTAAAGGAGGCCTTAATATCCCTTAGTTTCCAATAGGACCCCGCTGCCACGGGAGGGTAGGACAAAAGATGTCATGCAAGTTCTTTTCCATAAGCATGTATGACTATATTCGGAATACATGCCTACATTGCATTGACGAACTGGAGCTAGTTCTGTGTCACCCTAGGTTATAACTTCTACATGATGAATTGCATCCAACATAATTTCCCATCACCGATCCAATGCCTACGAGCTTTACCTATATTGCTTGTCGCTTATTTACTTTTCCGTTGCTACTATCACAAAAACTACAAAAACATTATCTTTACTTTTATCGCTGCTACCGCCACTATCATATTACTTTGCTACTAAACTACCTTGCTGCAGATACTAAATTTCCAGGTGTGGTTGAATTGACAACTCAGCTGCTAATACTTAAGAGTATTCTTTGGCTCCCGTTGTGTCGAATCAACAAATTTGGGTTTAATACTTTACCCTCGAAAACTATTGCGATCCCCTACACTTGTGGGTTAATAGCTGCTAATACTTAAGAGTATTCTTTGGCTCCCCTTGTGGCGAATCAATAAATTTGGGTTGAATACTTACCCTTGAAAACTGTTGCAATCCCCTACACTTGTGGGTTATCAGCTGTCTTGAAGTGCAACTCGGATGTTGTCCCCCTCCTTCCCTCAATGTACCTTGGTGGCTGGTCAGAGCCCAACATGAAGACATAGCAGCCAATTTAAGTTTTAGGCAGTCGACTACGCAACAATAGTAGGTACTCGCCGGTAGATCATGTGGGTAGATGCCTAGTACACTAAAGCCCAACAGTTGGTGGAAGGGAGCACCCTTATGCGTGTCCGGGTTGCAGACAGAGAAGCAGCTGGTACACCATCGTTTGAACGTGGAGGAGTCGCGCGCACCATGAAGCGGCGCGGGGGCTGCTGTCGGCCGACATGTCACTTCAATTCCTGAGCGCCAGTGAGATGTCGCATCGCTCTGAGCCAGCATGAATGCGACACTGGTTCTTTGGAGCAGCGTTGTACGCTTCCAGCGGGAAAGCGCGCGGGCGGGTGAGGATTTTTGGGTGGGACAGGGCAATCAGAAGCGGGCGTGGCAACAATCTGGACGCCGCAAAGCTCCCCCTCTCCCTAGTTTCTTTCCGGTTTGCTGGGAAAATCATGTCGAGCTGGTCAGCAGACTGATACATGCTCGCGTTGGGTAGCAAAACACGTCCGGACCAGTCGGCGGACCGATACAGGCATGCGTTTGATGGCAAAACATATCCTGACTGCATAATTCGAACAGGTGCGGGCGGTTTGAGGGTCGACATTGGAGTCCAATGGCAACCCGCAAATTTTCTTCCTCATCCGTCTGCGGACAGGGTGGACCAGTCCACGGACATAAATGCGGGAGACACCATCCAGCGCTAGCTGCATACATTTTAAACTATTTTTTCAGCAAACCGGATGAAAATCTGGCAAAACACGACCAGGTTTCATACAAACATGATGTATTTCATACAAACCGGACTAAAACGGTTATATTTTGGACATATTTTAACTAAAAAGGTACAACTATGTGCATGTACGGTCGCCCGGAACTCCACTCTCACGACACTGATATACTACACGAGTCTACGGCCGACCGCACTGGATCCCTTTGCCTTCCCATGTCCGAAAACCTGCTCACGGACCGCTGAGAGTCCTGGAGGCATATTCTTCCCCCATATCTTCCCTTTGTTCGACTATGCCGCTCATCGGAGTGCCAAAGAGGGTGCTGCCATAGGGAAAGGGTGCTTCCATGAAGCTAAGGCGGGTGCCCAGGATGGTCTTCCTGGGACCCAAACGGCGGCGGCCTCCCGTGTTCTACTTCTTCTCGATAATAACAGTGGGTGTTGATACGTCCAAAACGTATCTATAATTTCTGCTTGCTCCATGCCTCTTTTGTGTGATATTGCTATGATATTTATGCACTTCCATACACTTTTGATCATATTTGGACTAACCTATTAACTCAGTGCACCCCAGTGCCAGTTCCTGTTTTCTGCTGTTTTTCTATTTCAGGTTTCCCCCATATTAAAAGTGCCCTAAAAATTCCGGGAAAAATACAGGAAAAATCAGCGTATCGGGAGCTTCCGGAAAAACCAAGGCAGGGCCAGAGGGGAGCCTGGGGGGGCCCAGGCGGCCACCCGGCGCGGCCCCACCCCTGGCCGCGCCAGGGGGGCGCCTGGGGCCCCACCTCCTCCTCTGGTGCCCCCCTTTGGCATATATTTAGCACGCGTCCCGAAACCCTCGACGACGGAACCCTTTTTCGCGATCTCATATCTGTTCCGCCGCCGCCGCGCTTCCAAGATCGGGAGCACCAGGAGAACTCTTCCCGGCACCCTGCCGGAGGGGAGGATCACCACCGGGAGCTTCTCCACCACCATGGACGCCTCCCGGATGAGTTGTGAGTAGTCCCCCTTGGACCATGGGTCCATGACCAGTAGCTATGTGATGTTCTCCTCCCCTCTTTGTTCTTCATGGATTAGACCTCATGAGCTGCCCTACATGATCGAGGCACATATGTAATCTTTATGCTGTTGCTATGATGAGTTTGCTGGGATCCGATGGATTATGAGATTATGTTCAGATTGTGTGTGAGTAATATATTTGATTCACCTCTTTTATATTTATGTTCTTGAGTAATTCTTGCATGTTCTCCGTTGCTATGTATTGCTTTGGCCGAGTAGTAGGTAGTAACTCCAAGAGGGAACGTTATGCTTGATTGTGGGTTCATGCCCCTCGATGACTAGTTTGAGTGACAGAAACATGAGTCTAGGGGATGTGTTGTTGCCACAAGGGGGAAAACAACGGTGCTTGTACTTGCGGGTGCAAGGATTGTTTACTTTACGCAAAGTTCTTTTAATGCAGTTGTCTATTGCTTTGAGTTTACACTATGGGTGGGACTCGCAACTTAATACCAGCGAGATGTTCTGGATAGATATCTCAAGGTGGATGATTAGTAGTAGATCCAGATGGATTTCGGTCTACTTGCCTTGGCGTACCGCCCATGCTTTTGAGCCTCTACCTTTCTTTGCAGCATAGTTAGCATTGGTTTGCGCACATAATCCTGTCAATTGCCCAGCTGTAATTTGTTTACCTCGCTTAGCTGTTTTATCATCTTTTGGGAGAGAGACATCACTAGTGAACATCATGGGACCCCGGTCCATATTACCATCACTGATCACACCCGCTATTTACTTCCTGTTCTTATTTCCTATTTGCAGTCATACCTATCACTATTATCTCTTGTGTTGATCCTTTGTAAACGACAAGGTCGGAGGGATTGACAACCTCTCTGTACTCGTTGGGAGCAATGTTATTTGTATCTGTGTGCAGGTCCTGTCAAGCCAAAGTTTCTGGCGCCATTGACACCTTCTTGTCGACCCTCGGAGTCTCACGGGATTCGATCCTTGGTATCTTTGCCAAGGGAAAATTTGCCGCTACGCTACATCTCAAACCTTCCAGTTGGGGTAACCAACGAGGGGCGAGAAGCCATCAAGCAAGTTTTCTGGCGCCGTTGCCGGGGACTCCACTCTTCAAGATAGGGGAGTTGCACGCTATCTTTTACCTTTGCTTTTTAGTCTTGTTAGTTTACCTTTCAGTTTTTGCTTTAGTGTCTTCTATCAAAAATCACAAAAATAGTTATCTTACTTGCTGCTATGGGTTCCACCGAGAACACCAAGTTGTGTGACTTCACTAGTCATAACAACAATGACTTTATCTGCACGCCTATTACTACACCTGCCACTTCAGCACCTTCTTATGAAATTAAACCTGCTTTACTGAACCTAGTTATGAAAGATCAATTCTCCGGTGCTGGAGATGATGCTGCTTTGCACTTAAATAATTTTGTTGAGCTCCGTGATATGCAAAATTACAAAGAAATAGATGGTGATATTGTTAAGCTTAAGCTTTTTCCTTTCTCCTTGAGAGGAGGAGCTAAAATCTGGTTTCAATCCTTGCCTAGGAATAGCATAGATTCTTGGGACAAGTGCAAGGATGCCTTTATTGGGAAGTACTATCCCCCTGCTAAAATTATCCAACTAAGGAGTAACATAATGAATTTTAAACAATTGGATAATGAACACGTTGCCCAAGCTTGGGAACGCATGAAATCTCTTATCAAGAACTGCCCTACTCATGGTTTGACTACTTGGATGGTTATCCAAACTTTTTATGCAGGCTTGAACTTTACCTCGCGGAACTTGTTAGATTCGGCCGCGGGAGGAACCTTTATGTCAGCTACACTTGGTGCTGCCACGAGACTTCTCGATGAGATGATGACCAACTATTCCCAATGGCACACCGAACGCGCTCCAACAGGTAGGAAGGTAAACTCTGTCGAGGAGATTTCCTCCCTAAATGGAAAAGTTGACTTGATCGTGTCTCTACTTTCCAAGCAATCTTCTATTGATCCTCACGATGTTCCTTCAAATTCTTTGATTGCTCAAGATCAAGTAGATGTGAACTTTATCTCTAGAAACAATTTCAATAACAATGCTTATAGGAGTAATTTTGGTAGCAACCCTAGACCGTTCCCCTCTAATTCCTATGGGAACAACAATGCTTATCCTAGCACCAAGAACTCCACCCAAAGAGATAGAGACATGCCTAGTTATGAAAAACTTCTAGAAATAGAGAAGGCCACTAAGAACTACATGCACGCCCAATATGAACAAAACAAGACCTTCTCGAGGCAATTAGATGAGCATACTGCTATCTTGCAAGATATTGGTAGACAACTGGAGAGCCTAAATATTGAGATTTCTAACCTCCAGACTAGGCTCACTATCACTGAGACCCAAGTTTCCAATATGTCCCACACACAAGCCACTTTGATAAACCAAATGGCAGCTAAACCCGAAGTGGTTGCACCCCTGAAGGAGGAAGAAGATAGAATTAAGAGCCTTCCTACCCACCACACTGTTGCTACTATCCAAGTTGTTGAGGATATCCAAACTCTTAGCACCCAATGCACTCCTGGTCCCATTGGACCTATTAATGGTGATGCTATGACCTCAACCGTAGAAACTCCTATGACCATAGAAGCTACCAAACAAGTGAGCCTAAAGGACACCACTACCACTTTACTTGATAGTAGTGACCTTGATTTTGATAATTGTACCCTTTCTGAAGTTATTGATTTTCTTCACAAGATGTCTAGAGATCCCCACACTAGCACACTTAACCTTGCCTTCACGGAGCATGTCACTAGTGCTCTTATCAAAGCTAGGGAGGAGAAGCTTAGGGTAGAAGCCTCCATACCTAGAAAGCTAGAGGATGGTTGGGATCCTATGATTAAAATTAAGTTGAATAACTTCTCTTGCTATGCTTTATGTGATGTTGGAGCTAGTACCTCCGTTATGCCCAAAAGAATATATGATATGCTTAAATTGAAACCTTTTGATCCTTGTTCTTTTGGTGTCCGTCTTGTTGATTCTTCCATAAAGAAACCTTTAGGGAGGATCGATGATGTTCTTATCATTGTCAATGACAATTATGTTCCTGTTGATTTTACTATTATGGATATTGAATGTGAACCTTCTTGTCCAATTGTTTTGGGACGTCCTTTTCTTCGCACCGTTGGTGCTATCATTGACATGAAAGAAGGGAATATAAAATTCCAGTTTCCTCTCAAGAAAGGGATGGAACACTTCCCTAGAAAGAAGATTAAGTAACCTTTTGAGTCCGTTATACAGGCTAGCTATTCTTTTACCCTTGATAAAACTTGATCCTTTCTTTTTGCATCATGCCTAGCTTAAAGGCATAAAAGCAAGCGCTTTTGGGAGGCAGCCCACAACGAATAAAGTTTTATTTTGCTTTTGTTGTGTCTTGATGGTTGTTACTACAGTAGCATCATCATTGTATCTTTTCTTTTCAGCTTTGTGCCAAGTTTAGCCTCTGATTGCAAGAAAGTTCAAAAGTTGTGACGCGCAGTCCAGAAAACAGATTCTGTCCTTGGACAGAAAAATTCGTATAAAATCACCAGATCATCTTTTTGATCTGAATTGTTTTGACAACGTGCTCTATACAATTGGCTTTCATGCGTCTGTTCTGAGTTTTTTGATTTGGGTTGCAGAAGTGCCCCGAAAAAATTATTTACTACCTGCTGGTCTGTTTTTCACAGATTCTGTCCTCTTTTGCCTTTTCTTCGTTTTGCAAACCTTGAGCTTGCTTTTTTTTTCTTTGCAAAAACCTTTTGGCAATCTTGAGAAACAGTAGCTCTTCAAGATTATCCTTACTTCCAGCAAGGAAAAATTATTTTATTATGGGTACTAACCTCGCTAATCAGATTATGATGAGTTATGTATGAAGGGAGTTTTCAAGTGTGCGAGGGAAGATGATAAAAAGATTTAGGAGGGTCAAACGCTCAAGCTTGGGGATGCCCCCGTGCACCCTCAAGAAATATTCAAGAAGACTCAAGCGTCTAAGCTTGGGGATGCCCCCGTGCATCCCCTTCTCCATCAACGATTATCAGTTCGTCTTTCGTTCCACTATATATCACTTCATGCGTTATGTGCTATACTTGGAGCGTCTTGCTTTTAGTTTCCTTTTTAGTTTTCTTTAGCCTTGCTTGCTGTTCATAACAAGTTGGATCCTAGCTTTCTTTGTTTGGGAGAGAAACACGCTCCACTTCAACCTAGAACACAACATAGGATTTTCATGCTTATCTTTGCTGTGTGTGTTCTTTATCTTTTCATAGCTGCTGTCATGCTTAGCTCTTAGTTTTCATGCTTATCTTTTTAAGAGCTTTTGTTTAGGTTGTTGCTTATCTTGTTAAGAGAGTTGGCTTCTGTGGCACTGGTTCATGTGTCTATGATAAAAATGCTATATGCATAATGGTGCTTAGTAGTTCATGTTTTCTTATGATTAGTCTCAAATAGCTGGGGGTTCTTAATGTGTTATTGAAGTACCAGCATGATTTGTTTGCCTATGATGTGGTATGGTTTAGTGATATCTTCCTCCAAGAATTTATTTTGATTGACTTGGCATATGCTCACGCATATTTAAGACTGTAAAGAAAGTCTATCAAGCCTTGATGATCTTTAATTTCTGAGTAGTGATATAACTTCCATGCCCGATTCGATGTTGCTTTGTCGCTCTGCATGATTATGGCCATCATTGCTCTCTTAATTGGTCGCTCCCAGTCTTTTGCTAGCCTTCACCTGTACTAAGCGGACTGACTGCTTGTGCATCCAAAATCCTTGAAACCAGTTATGCCATATGAGTCCACCATACCTTCCTATATATGGTATTTACTTACCATTCCTAACGAAGACTTTCTTGTACCATCTCAAAATTATTCAAAAGCATTTATCGTTTGTGCCTCTGTTTTAGCCCATGAGGAAGTAGTAGTTAATTCATGATCTTTTTAAGTTGGACAAGTTTCACCCCGGGATTGCATGTCTAATCTGCAAACCCCTAATACGAGGAGGAACTGGCATGAGTGCGCCCGGCTCATAAAAGATAATACAACAAACAAACCCTCCTTCACGCTTTGTTCATGAGAAATCAGAAAACTTTTGGCAGTGATAAACAAAGGAGATTAAGGGGATGTGATCGTCCCCGTGCGGGAGCCGTTCCTCGAAACTTGTCCAGCTCGAGAAGTAATTGGGTTATCTACTAACATTCGTTGACGAAATATGCACCTTCAAAAATAATCATTTTTACCTCTGTTTTCAAAACCAAGAGCTCTGGTACATGTTTAGTCTTTGTTTCCAGCCACGGGTTTTCAACCTTGCCATCAAAATCCACGGTTCGAGAGTCTCCACCTTCTTTCTTCAAAGCACCAGCTATTGAGAGCATGATTGTCATTCTGAGTGTAATGTGCATTGTCCCAAAGTACCATTGTCTTCTGCATAATTGTGATATCACTTATTCTGAAATCATTGTATCTAGTCGTCACTTAAACTTCGGAGGTGCTCCTGCATTTATGTTTTGCTTCACTAAAGGGGGCAAGCGAGGTATCACTTTGTCATGTTTGCACACCATGCTCACTACAAATCTATTGGGTGTTTCAGTATCATATTGTAAACTTTCAGTTCTTTGTGATATTCTCATGAGGCAACTTAATTACTAAAGATTCATTATCTCAATAAGCATTTGTCATGTGATTGTGAAAGACTCTTTGGTAGCATGTCACCACAGAAATTATGCTTGTTATCATTTACCTACTCGAGGACGAGCAGGAATTAAGCTTGGGGATGTTGATACGTCCAAAACGTATCTATAATTTCTGCTTGCTCCATGCCTCTTTTGTGTGATATTGCTATGATATTTATGCACTTCCATACACTTTTGATCATATTTGGACTAACCTATTAACTCAGTGCACCCCAGTGCCAGTTCCTGTTTTCTGCTGTTTTTCTATTTCAGGTTTCCCCCATTTTAAAAGTGCCCTAAAAATTCCGGGAAAAATACAGGAAAAATCAGCGTATCGGGAGCTTCCGGAAAAACCAAGGCAGGGCCATAGGGGAGCCTGGGGGGCCCAGGCGGCCACCCGGCGCGGCCCCACTCCTGGCCGCGCCAGGGGGGCGCCTGGGGCCCCACCTCCTCCTCTGGTGCCCCCCTTTGGCATATATTTAGCACGCGTCCCGAAACCCTCGACGACGGAACCCTTTTTCGCGATCTCATCTCTGTTCCGCCGCCGCCACGCTTCCAAGATCGGGAGCACCAGGAGAACTCTTCCCGGCACCCTGCCGGAGGGGAGTATCACCACCGGGAGCTTCTCCACCACCATGGACGCCTCCCGGATGAGTTGTGAGTAGTCCCCCTTGGACCATGGGTCCATGACCAGTAGCTATGTGATGTTCTACTCCCCTCTTTGTTCTTCATGGATTAGATCTATGAGCTGCCCTACATGATCGAGGCACATATGTAATCTTTATGCTGTTGCTATGATGAGTTTGCTGGGATCCGATGGATTATGAGATTATGTTCAGATTGTGTGTGAGTAATATATTTGATTCACCTCTTTTATATTTATGTTCTTGAGTAATTCTTGCATGTTCTCCGTTGCTATGTATTGCTTTGGCCGAGTAGTAGGTAGTAACTCCAAGAGGGAATGTTATGCTTGATTGTGGGTTCATGCCCCTCGATGACTAGTTTGAGTGACAGAAACATGAGTCTAGGGGATGTGCTGTTGCCACAAGGGGGAAAACAACGGTGCTTGTACTTGCGGGTGCAAGGATTGTTTACTTTGCGCAAAGTTCTTTTAATGCAGTTGTCTGTTGCTTTGAGTTTACACTATGGGTGGGACTCGCAACTTAATACCAGCGAGATGTTCTGGATAGATATCTCAAGGTGGATGATTAGTAGTAGATGCAGATGGATTTCGGTCTACTTGCCTTGGCGTACCGCCCATGCTTTCGAGCCTCTACCTTTCTTTGCAGCATAGTTAGCATTGGTTTGCGCACATAATCCTGTCAATTTCCCAGCTGTAATTTGTTTACCTCGCTTAGCTGTTTTATCGTCTTTTGGGAGAGAGACATCACTAGTGAACATCATGGGACCCCGGTCCATATTACCATCACTGATCACACCCGCTATTTACTTCCTGTTCTTATTTCCTATTTGAAGTCATACCTATCACTATTATCTCTTGCGTTTGATCCTTTGTAAACGACAAGGCCGGAGGGATTGACAACCTCTATGTACTCGTTGGGAGCAAAGTTATTTGTATCTGTGTGCAGGTCCTGTCAAGCCAAAGTTTCTGGCGCCATTGACACCTTCTTGTCGACCCTCGGAGTCTCACGGGATTCGATCCTTGGTATCTTTGCCAAGGGAAAATTTGCCGCTACGCTACATCTCAAACCTTCCACTTGGGGTAACCAACGAGGGGCGAGAAGCCATCAAGTGTGGAGTGTTGGCCGCCACCTCGTCGACATCCACGCATGATACGTCCATTTTGCATCATGTTTTCCTACTTTTAGTTATAATATTTTTATGCATAATAATGCTTTATTGAGTAATTCTAATGCCTTTTCTCTCATAAAATGCAAGGTTCACACAAGGAGGGAGAATACCAGCAGCTGAAATTCTGGACCTGAAAAAGCTACGTCAGGCCACCTATTCTGCACAACTCCAAATAAACTGAAACTTCACAGAGAATTTTTATGGAATATTTAATAAATATTGGAGAAAATAAGTACCAAAGGGGACCCACCAGGTGGGCACAACCCACCTGGGTGCACCAGGGCCCCCAGGCGCGCCCTGGTGGGTTGTGCCCTCTTCGGCCCACCTCCGATGCCCATCTTCTGGTATATAAATAATTTTGACCTAATAAAATAATTAAGGAGAGGACTTTCGCGACGGAGCGCTGCCGTCTCGAGGCGGAACTTGGGAAGGAGCACTTTTGCCCTCCGGCGGGGCGATTCCGTCGGGGGAACTTCCTTCCTAGAGGGGGATGCCAATCTTCATCAACATCTTTACCAGCACCATTCATCATCACCAACAACCCTCTCATCTTGGGGAGGCCAATCTTCATCAACATATTTACCAGCACCATCTCCTCTCAAACCCTAGTTCATCTCTTGTGTTCAATCTTTGTACCGGAAGCTCAGATTGGTACATGTGGGTGACTAGTAGTGTTGATTACATCTTGTAGTTGATTACTATATGGTTTATTTGGTGGAATATTATATGTTCAGATCCATTATGCTATTCAATACCCCTATGATCTTGAGTATGTTTATCACTTGTTAGTAGTTACTTTAGTTCTTGAGGTCACGGGAGAAATCATGTTGCAAGTAATCATGTGAACTTGATAGGTGTTTGATATTTTGTTGATATGTATGTTGTGATTCCCTTAGTGGTGTCATGTGAACATCGACTACATGACACTTCACCATATTTGAGCCTAAGGGAATGCATTCTGGAGTAGTTATTAGATGATGTGTTGCTAGAGTGACAGAACCTTAAACCCTAGTTTATGCGCTACTTCGCAAGGGACCGATTTGGACCCAAACATTTAATGCTATGGTTATATTTTATCTTAATACTCTTCTCGTAGTTGCGGATGCTTGCAAGGGGGTTAATCATAAGTAGGAGGTTTGGTCAAGTAAGAACAACACCTAAGCACCGGTCCACCCACATATCAAAATTATCAAACTAACGAACACAAATCAAGCCAACATGGTGAAAGTGACTAGATGAAATTCCCGTGTGCCCTCAAGAACACTTTGCTTATTAAAATAAACCGTTTTGGCATGTCCTTTGCCACAAAAGGATTGAGCTACCTTGCTGCATACTATTTACCATTACCATTACTTGCATGTTACTTGCTCGTTACAAATTATCTTGCTATCAAACTATCTATTACCGACAATTTCAGTGCTTGCATACATTATCTTGCTGAAAACCACTTGTCATTTCCTTCTGTTCCTCGTTGGCTTCGACACTCTTACTTATCGAAAGGACTACAATTGATCCCCTATACTAGTGGGTCATCAACACATGCGACTTCTTTCTCTTCGTGCATGGCGCAGCTACACGCGCTTCGATGGCGGATGGCGTGGTCGAAGGCAGTGGATGCGGCAATGCCCGTGCCACCATGCTCCCCACCGTGCTGGCGTGGAGCAACTCGCCACTCTTCATCAAGCTGGCCTAGAGCAGAGAGTTGCTGAACCACGCGCCTGCTAGGGGCGACAGCTGTCTCCGTCGGGCTAGGCGAGGGAGCTCGAGCAACGAGTTGCATCGCTCGTATCTGGGCTCTGCGGGCCACCCAGTCGGCTTGTATGCCGGAGAACTGCTCTTCGAAAGCCATCAGACGAGTGGAGAACATGATGCAGGAGGGTATGGGGGGCGGCAGAGTGGTGCGATTCTTACCCAACGTGTGGCCTCGTTTAAATAGAGGACGGGCGGGAGAACTTGGTGATGTCGCTTAAAGCTACATCGGTATTTCCCCAAAGAGGAAGGGATGATGCATCACAGCAGCGGTAGGTATTTCCCTCAGATGTGAAACCAAGGTTATCGAACCAATAGAAGAACCAAGCAACACAGCGTAAACGGCACCTGCACACAAATAACAAATACTCGCAACCCGACGTGTAAAAGGGGCTGTCAATCCCTTTCGGGCAACAGACGTGATAGAGTTGTAAATATTGATAGATTGGATAATAAATATGATAAATTGCAGCAAGGTATTTTTGGGTTTTTGGTTTAGAAGATATGAAAATAAAAGCAAAGGCAAATAGATCGCAAATACAAATATATGAGAAAGAAGACCCGGGGGCCGTAGGTTTCACTAGTGGCTTCTCTCGAGAAAAAATAGCAAATGGTGGATAAACAAATTAGTGTTGGGCAATTGATAGAACCTCAAATAATTATGATGATATCCAGGCAATGATCATTACATAGGCATCACGTCCAAGATTAGTAGACCGACTCCTTCCTGCATCTACTACTATTACTCCACACATCGACCGCTATCCAGCATGCATCTAGTGTATTAAGTTCATGGAAAAACAGAGTAATGCATTAAGAACGATGACATGATGTAGACAAGATCCGTTTATCTATGGCGTTAGATATGGATCTCGTCGCTTTATCCTTAGTGGCACGATACGTATGTGTCGGTTCCCTTTCTGTCACTAGGATCAAGTACCGTAAGATCGAACCCACTACCGGGCACCTCTTCCCATTGCAACATAAATAGATCAAGTTGGCCAAACAAAATCCAAATATCAGAGAAGAAATACGAGGCTATTAGAGATCATGCATATAAGAGATCAAAGAAACTCAAATAACTTTCATGGATATAAAAATATAGATCTGATCATAAACTCAAAGTTCATCAGATCCCAACAAACACACCGCAAAAAGAGTTACATCGTATGAATCTCCAAGAGACCATTGTATTGATAATCAAGAGAGAGAGAGAGAGAGAGAGAGAGAGAGAGAGAGAGAGAGAGAGAGGAAGCCATCTAGCTACTAACTACGGACCCGAAGGTCTACAAAGAAATATTCACGCGTCATCGGAGAGGCACCAATGGAGGTGGTGAACCCCATCCGAGACGGTGTCTAGATTGGATCTGGTGGTTCTGGACTCTGCGCTGGCTGGATGAATATTTCGTCGACTCCTCTAGGGTTTCTGTAATATTGTGGTATTTATAGAGCAAAGAGGCGGTGTGAGAGGCCACCGAGGTGGGCACAAACCACGTGGGCGCGCCATTGGGGCCTGGCGCACCGTGATGGGTTGTGCCCCCCTCGGGGCACCCCCTAGGTGCTGCCTTGGCCCATCAGGTGTCTTCTGGCCCATGAAAATTCTCCAAAAAGTTTCGCGGTGTTTGGGCTCCGTTTGATTTTGATTTCCTCCGATGTAAAAAACATGCAAAGAACAACAACTCGCACATGGCACTATGTCAATAGGTTAGTACCAAAAAATGATATAAAATGACTATAAAATGATTGTAAAACATCCAAGAATGATAATATAACAACATTGAACAATAAAAAAATTATAGATACGTTGGAGACATATCAGCATCCTCAAGCTTAATTCTTTTTCGTCCTCGAGTAGGTAAGTGATAAAAAATAGAAATTTTGATGTGGAATGCTGCCTATCATGTCATATCATATTCTTTTCTTTATAGCATGGACATTTGGACTTTTATATGGTTCAAAGCAATAGTCTAGTTTTGCCATAATAATTTAGATACTCAAGCATATCAACAAGCAACCATGTCTTTCAAAATATCAATGCTAAAATAAGTTATCCCTAGCCCATTATGCTCAACCATTGATCCATTCATAAAACACACTCATATATTAGTTACACCCAATGCTCAAGTACGATCATAGTGTTTCCTAGTTGGTGCTTGTAAGAGAAGATGGAGACTCAAATTCAACAATAAAAATTGCATAAGTAAAAGAAAGGCCCTTCACAGAGGGAACTAGGGATTTGTAGAGGTGCCAGAGCTCAAAGCTTTAATTGAGAGATAATTTTTTTTGGGAGGTATACTTTTCCCACCAACAAGAACAACTTGAGGTTCCCAACACACTACTAGGGAAAACACTAGTAGTAGCACGGGTTTTGAGGCTACCAGCAGCGCGGGTAGCCGCACTACTACTACGACACTACAGTTAACTGTTAGTAGTAGCGCGGTCCTTACTCGCGCTACTACTATCGACTATATCAACAACGTTTTTCCTGAATGCGCTACTATTAATTAGCTGTAGCGCTTTCCTACCCCCGCGCTACTGCTGTATCTTTCATCATTTTCCCCCGCTTCCTACCCCATTTCAGTTTCAATAAACTGCAATTTCCAAATAGTATGTACTACTAGATATCAATTTCCAGTTTCAATAAACTGCAATTTCCAAATAGTAGGTACTACTAGATATCAATTTCATAAAGCATCAAGCAGTAGTAGGTAATCTTACAGCCACACATATATAGCAGTTCTACTAGGTATATATAGTCATACAACCACACACATATGTAGATCCAGATGATATCGACGACGATCATCATCCTCAAGCCAGGGCGGTGGGTGTTCCTGATAGTAATTAGGATGGCCTGTCCAACACGAAGATTCTTGCCAACGAGGAATCTCTTCCACCCAACCGGGTTTAAGTGTGTGCGACCATCCGTATCCATGCGGTAAGTACATGTGGTGACGGAGCCCCTTGCGGTAAGGCGTAGTCCAGCTGAGCCTTCTTCATCAGGCTCAATACGACAACTCACAAATATGCTCTTTGGCAACTTCTGAATAAGAAAAACATATCAATTAATAAATAGTCTTGCACATACTCTTGCAAACATATTTCTATTAATAGTTCCTTGGATTCTACACTAATAAGCATGTGATCGGACTGACACTAAAGCATACCATCGACTAGATTCCACATAGCATATCATTGGACTCTACACTAAGCATATCATCGGATAATTTGCATTTGTAAGTATAACAATAAAGCATACATATATCATCAAATGACTACAGTTGGTATAACATACCATATCATGCCGATCGACCATGCTACTTGTCAGGCGGGTCACGAATGGCACCCCGACAAAGTCATCACGTGGCGGAATTATGTCCCATAGGTTGCACACCTCCTCCTTGCTCAGCCTCATTCTTTGAGCTACGATGGCTTCATGAAGTGGGTCCTCATCATCTTCATCGAGTGGGTCCTCATCATCTTCATCATCTTCCACCAGGTTGATATAAATGACAGGCAACTTGGGTCTTTCTGCTCCGAAGGAGAAGCTGATCAACTCACCACCAGTAAGACGCACGCGGGCGAGGAAACGGGCCCATCCAACTCCTCCAATCTGTGCATATTGCGTCCTTTCTCGACATCCATAGTGTAGGGCCCCCTAGGAGCCTCAAAAGTCACAATGTCTCCCGTCAGCTTGTTGAATTTCAACCTCACATTGCATGGGACGATCTGTGTAAAAAAAGCAAAATGACACAATGCAGTAATGCCAACACTAAAAATAAAATAGTTGTTACATTTCATATAATTTCTTACTGCCGCATGACGAAAACTCGGTTGGAAGTAGATGCCGAACAGCTTGCCAGTTGCAAGGCTGCTGGCGCACCTTGACTTGCACAGTCGACATGGTGGTGGTGGTGGCGCCATTTTCCTAAAGTAATATGAGCAAAGGATTAAAAATATCTACCAGATCACGGTACCACTTACCAAAACATTTCAACTAAATTGGTTTCCAAAAAATAACTTATTACCAAAAAACAAAAGCATCTACCTATCCATGTACGGAAAAAATAACAATAAAAGGGTGCATTTCTTTCCAAGCATCTAGCTATCAACTAGCGTACTAAATTAACTAAATCAAAATATTCTAAATCAACTAAATCAACTAGCCTACTAAATCAACTAAATCAACTAGCCTACTAAATCAACTAAATCAAAATGTTCTAAATCAACTAAATCGAAATGTTGCATATGAACTAGCCTACTAAATCAAAATGTAGTAGGGAGGAGGGGTTGTGGATGAAGGAGGGAGGAGGGAGAAGGAGGGGCAACTGGAGGAGGGAGGAGAGAGGAAGGAGGGGCTACTGGAGGAGGGAGGAAGGCGGAGCGAGGAGGGGCCGGCCGACGGCAAACAGAGGAGTGGAGGGAGGACATAGGAGGAGGGCGGTCGGCGAAGTATTACCGAGTCCAGCGAGGAGGAGGAGGTGACGGTGGCGCAGAGGGAGGAGGGGTAGGCAACGACGGCCGGCGGGGGCGAGGGCGGTCGGCGGGGGAGGACCGGCACGGGGGGTTGGGGAGATGGAGTGAGTGTGAGTGGATCGGAGGAGGATAGTGAGGGTGGAAGATAGAATGAATTAGCAGTAGCGCGCTATAGGTAAAGGCGCTACTGCTAAACGACCTAGCAGTAGCGCCTTTCAGTCGCACGCGCTACTGCTAAATGACCTAGCAGTAGCGCCTTTCAATCACAACGCACTACTGCTATGTGTTAGCATGTAAAAATAAACATAAAAAATACATTGATCATCAATTATCTTTTTGTGTATAATCTGATTTGTCAATATGAGTCCTCACCGGTTTAACCGGTGAAGACTCATATTGCGGCCACAAATTCTACATATGCAGTTCAATGAAGACCAAGTGCTTGTGATAGTATGAGAAGTAACATAGTAAGAGATCAAAGAAACTCAAATAACTTTCATGGATATAAAAAGATAGATCTGGTCATAAACTCAAAGTTCATCGGATCCCAACAAACACACCGCAAAAAGAGTTACATCATATGGATCTCCAAGAGACCATTGTATTGATAATCAAAAGAGAGAGAGGAAGCCATCTAGCTACTAACTACGGACCCGAAGGTTTACAAAGAACTACTCACGCATCATCGGAGAGGCGTCAATGGAGGTGGTGAACCCCATCCGAGATGGTGTCTAGATTGGATCTGGTGGTTCTGGACTCTGCGGCGGCTGGATGAATATTTCGTCGACTCCTCTAGGGTTTTTGGAATATTATGGTATTTATAGAGCAAAGAGGCGGTGCGGGAGGCCACCGAGGTGGGCACAACCCACCTGGGCGCGCCAGGGGGCCTGGCGCGACCTAGTGGGTTGTGCCCCCCTCAGGGCACCCCCCCCCCCCGGTGCTGCCTTGGCCCATCAGGTGTCTTCTGGCCCATTAAAATTCTCCAAAAAGTTTTGCAGTGTTTGAGCTCCGTTTGATATTGATTTCCTGCGATGTAAAAAACATGCAGAAAACAATAACTAGCACTTGGCACTATGTCAATAGGTTAGTACCAAAAAATGATATAAAATGACTGTAAAATGATTGTAAAACATCCAAGAATGATAATATAACAGCATGAAATAATCAAAAATTATAGATACGTTGGAGACGTATCACTTGGCCGGTGTTGCTTTAATGCTGGCCCGCTCATGAACGAACGTGTGGCCGCATTATGTTTCTCGGCTTACACGCGGGTTTAATGGAGACGTATGAATGCGGCGACGAGGCTAATGAGGAAAGCAAGCAAGAAAGAGGGAAGGAGCATCTGTTTTGGAGCTCGTGAGGAAGACGACTATGGAATTCAGATTTCCTTTCTCTGGAAGCAAGTCAGTCCTTAATTAATGATAGGAAAGGAAGGAATTGCTCTTAGGCTTGTGAGTCTTTTTATCATATGGATGGGTCGTATAGCACTTACATGGTCTTTTGGCATGAAATTGGGTACTTTTCGTCTATGGCGAGATGGAAGTTACCTGCAAAGAATGCTAATTTAGGACTGTAAATGTGGAAATCGTATCGATCCACCGAAACCGCTCTTTGGAATGGAATGCATGCTCAGCTGGGCGTGTTGCGGCGCCCTCGGCTGGGGCGCCGCTTCAATGGCGGAGGCAGTGAGAGTTCGCGTCCGCCTTAGCCGTCTTCAATACGGAGCAGCGCGCTCTACAGCGGCATGAATGTGGGCAGCTGATGCTGGACAGGAAGCGCGTGCAGGAGGGGGAGGGGTTTTTAGTACGCTAGGGCGGTCAGAAGTGGGCTTGAGATCGGTCCGGGCTCCCGCAAACCTCCTCCACTTTTATCTCCGGTTTGCAGGAGAAATCGTATCTGGACCGATACAGGTCGGCGTTGGATTGCTTCCACGGTTCA
The DNA here is from genome assembly GCA_902687465.1 of Secale cereale. Lineage (NCBI taxonomy): Eukaryota > Viridiplantae > Streptophyta > Magnoliopsida > Poales > Poaceae > Secale > Secale cereale. The sequence continues at coordinate 16,039,702 of LR738715.1, read as the reverse complement.
AACAGGTGCGGGAGGTTTACGGGTCGGCTTGCAGATGCCCCAAGACTATTTATTAGGCTGTCGCTTTCCTTTGGCATCATCTGGTCATCTATTTACAGATAAGAGACAAGCCAGCTGCTGACCCTAAAATAAATCACTTGATCCTGAAAGCAATAGTGTGCATTTGGATGAAATGGTTTTCTTTTTTCAGAGTGTTAGAATAAATCCGAGGCATACCGTTGATTATCCGAGGATCAAGAAATCACACGAGCACGACACCGAGATTTGTTAACGAGGTTCACCGATATGGCTACATCCCCGGGGCTTGACTACGGGCGCTCCTCCCCGTGACACCGTCACAATACCGCACACCGGCCACCCGGGCACCGGCACATGCCGCCGGCTCCCCCTTGCGCGCCTGTGCTATTATGTTGGCATAGGTTACATCGTGTGTCTACCCTCGCTATATAAGAAAGGTCTAGGATATAAGTGTCCTATTAGGACACGACTCCATATCCTATCTAAACACAATACAACTACAAGTCCAACTGTAACCTACCTTGTACACTATATTCGACACAACTCTAACAAACTCCACCTTGGCGAATATTCTCCACCACCTTGAATTCGTCAATGTGTCAAACTTCCATGTACATTGGACTTGAGCTTATCCCATGAGCACCGCTGCTACTCCAAAGACTCCATGTGACTCCACCTGTAACTTGTAGTCCCTTCTTTTCTTGACCACGGTCAACACTCGAGCAAAATTAAGTTCCACATTACTCTAGTTAGTGCTCCCAACTTCCAGAGTATCAATCCAACGCCATCACACACTGATCACTGACCTGCGTGAAAGTGAACAACTCACATATTGGGTGTCACACATAAGAGTTACCTGAACTCAACATCACCGCTCCTTTCTCGACCACCTGTCTGAAACTTGAAGGAATTTCCCCGTTGCTTGTAGTCATCCCGAATCAAATTCGCAGTTGTCTCACCACATGTATGACCACCAGAGCCCTGGCCCGTCTTCATGTCCGTGCATACCGCACGCCTCGCCGCTATTACCGCGTCGAGCCTCCGCTGTCCCGGTCGAGTCTCAAGGGTCTCGAAACCACACCACTCAACCCCCACTGCAGAGTACCACCGATCATCACCGACCGATGACGAGTTTCACGCTTACATCAGACCACTGGGCTCCAGTCCGAATTACGTGTCACTCGCTTTTCCCGCTGAAATAGGCTTCGATTCTCTGGATCCTTACACCGCAGCCCCTCAATCCAGCTCCACCTTCAACATGACTCCATGGTAGATGATCAGTCCACCCTCGTGCCCCGTCGACTTCAAGCTCCGTGTGCACACCACCTTGAATCAACTCCGCACCATAGTCTTGTCGAAGCCACACAAACCCTCGGGCCTGCGTCACGTGTTTCCACGCCCCAGAAGTCGGTCACCATCAGCATCACGCTCCTATATCGACGTCGCCGATTCCACCACCGTCTTCTGTACCAACCGACATCCAAGTCGATCCGTCAGACTATCCAGTCCGATCCAGGCTCCCAAATCATCTTCGGCAAATTCTAATCCATCACGTGATACTTCCATCTTAGTTGACTTGACTAACCGCAACGCCTTCAAGCATCCTTGTCGTGCCAACAAATCCTCACCCTGATCTGCCATAACCCAAAGCTTCCAGTTCCGTTGAACTTCTCCACCTCAAACCTAGTACCCGTTGGCGCCATGGTTCTTTGTACGGCTGACCTTGAGAAAAATTATATGAGCTATCTCCGCAATGCCGAAGTACACTAGCAAAACCCACGTTGTCTCGCCTCCATGCACTAGTAGCAATCCGCCAAAAACAATTGGCCTTCACGTGATCTGCTCTTCTTTGGCTCAAACCAAGACGCTAGCTATTGCCTTGTCAATTCCCTACTAGTTCTATCAATTGATATTTTCCTTTGCCAATCTGACCAGCTTTTGCCTCTGTCTCGTGCTACGGTGACCTAGCCCAAGGCTGCTCCTTTCATTAGCGTTGCCAATGCATGTCTCCGTCTCAAGCACGAGTTCCCCCAGGACTTGGTCCTGTTTCTTTTTTTGTCCAAAACAAGTCCGGTTTCGCTGTTTCCGATTGCACCGAGATAACATCGCTAACCTGCACATGCAGCGTTCAGGTGTGCGTAGCCTTGCCCTGGCCCACCTCCAGCAGCCTGCTTGAGTCCGTGCTGGACCGCACCTTGGCCTTATGCCAGCGCACACGCTGCTGCTTCCGATCTCGTCGACTCCGACTTCGGTTCCAACTCAACGCTGCTTCATGCGATCGTGCTGCTGTGCCGATTCTTCCGATTGCATCATCGACGGTCCGTCCGCGACATCAATCTCCTCTTAGATCAACAATCCACAGCCTCCGAACAACCTAGCTCATGATACCACTTGTTAGAATAAATCCGAGGCATACAGTTGATTATCCGAGGACCAAGCAATCACACGAGCACGACACCGAGATTTGTTAACGAGGTTCACCGATATGGCTACATCCCCGGGGCTTGACTACGGGCGCTCCTCCCCGTGACACCGTCACAATACCGCACACCGGCCACCCGGGCACCGGCACATGCCGCCGGCTCCCCCTTGCGCGCCTGTGCTATTATGTTGGCATAGGTTACATCGTGTGTCTACCCTCGCTATATAAGAAAGGTCTAGGATATAAGTGTCCTATTAGGACACGACTCCATATCCTATCTAAACACAATACAACTACAAGTCCAACTGTAACCTACCTTGTACACTATATTCGACACAACTCTAACACAGAGTTATCCAGTGGCCATGCCCGATCATTGCTTGATTTGGCCAAAAGAAATTTGCTAGTCACCCTCTGCATGTTCCAACGTCGTCCCTTGTGGCTGCACATGTGTCAGCAAAAATAAATAAATAGTAGTATATCAGAGCCTGTTGGCCTTTCAGAATTATGACCTTCAGCCCGGGATGGCACCGGCGCTGAAAGTGGTTGACGGTGACAATGGCGTTCTTGGCCAAGTTGCCGCGAGGCACGACCTTGGCCTTTGACGGGCCATGTCACTCTGCTCTGTAATGACGAGTCAGACAATCTTCTCTTCACAAAAAGAATCTATTTGGATTTCTCACAGCTTGGAGCCGTTCTAGGTGGAACTGATCGCTACTTACCAGTGCCAAGTTCAGTAAGCACCTCCTCGATGCGCCCTCTCGTCTTGAAAATATCGAATATTAGACAAAAGAAAAAGGTAATAATAAGACCAGGCATGCGGTTAGCAAACTCAAACTTCGTTTTATTATCAAAAAAATGACGGTTCAGTTGAGACTTGAGATGGAGTGATAGTCCTTGAGAAATATTCAGTTGGGCTCATGGTTGAATCTATCTGTGTAGCGCTATCTGAGTCACTCAAAAGCCCTTGAGAATTCTGAAAGCCCCTAATCCAAGAATCATAAACTCGTGCTAAATTCGAAATATGACGATTTCAGTGTAACCGAACACAAGTACAAGTACACCATGCCCAGCAGGCATTGGATTGTTTTTCCCCTCCTTTCTTTTTTGGCCTCTCCTCTGGCGATGATATTGACCCAAACGCTTTAGCTCCAAGAAGCTAAATTCTGTAAGCTAAACGAGCGACCTCGGCTCAACTCCATCAAAACATATATCTGGAGTTTGCCCTTTTTATTTTTGTATAGGGATTGATACTAATTTGGCTTGCACCGGCCATCTGTCGTGGTCAATGTCGTCATCGTCTGTACAGGAAACATCAAGCCTTTAAATTCAAAGCAGGTTGAAGCAACCAAGCAATGCATGTATTGAAATGAAATAATGAATACAAAATAACCCTAATTCATCAAAAAGAAAAATGGCAAGCACTCAGTAGACTAATTAAAGGAGCCGGAGTAAGGGATGCTGATGGACAAGATTTGTTAAAAAAGCTTAATACGAGATACTGATGGACGTGTGTAATAACTACACCCTTCGTCCCATAATATAAGATGATTTTGCAGTTTGAACTGCAATTATATTATGGGACAGAGGTAATACGAGATACTGATGGATGTATGTAATAAGGCTAAACGTACCTAAGGTGGTGCCTACAAAACAACACATTATTACCTTATTGGTAACAATAGAAGAAAAAAGACTACACTTGCATCACCCCCAATAAACTCACATACTCCCTCCGTCCCAAATTACTTGTCATAGAAATTGATAAAATTAGATGTATATAGAACTAAAATATGCCGAAAAATCCATTTCTGCGAGAAGTAATTCTGGATGGAGGGAGTATAATATATTCAGTACTATTAAGGAGTGGCCAGTGTTGCTCACCTTTCAGATCATAAGGTAGTTCTCATTCTCTTTACTGGAAGATCGCAGCAATCAGGTCGGAACCGGCGCTCATCATCGCTCATACGTCGTCTGCAGCACAACATAATGAACCCACCTAATCAAATCCATGACAGAACCCATCTAATACGGATGCACCAAAAACATGAATGTATGGAATCCATGTAGAACTAAAGAGAGGGGAAATGACTTAAACGCCTATAAACACCGAGAGTTAGGATGTGTCATAAGTCTTAAGTTCGATTGTTTATGTTCAAGCCTGAATGAAAATGTTCCTTCTTTCCATTAGACAAACATGAACTGGCTTCAACGCCCTACTTCCTAACAGTAAAATCTAAGATCAGACAAGATAGCTTAGTTGATCAATGATTTCTGTTTTCTTAAATCATGTCAATAATAGTACCAAAGATATATCTGTTTACGCATACCAAAGAAATCAAGTAATTCATACGGCAGGATTCACAACTTCAATTTTTTTTTACAAATACCTGTCCTTATCCTACCACGTATATTCAGGAAAATAGTGCTTGTGTAAGTAGTGTACGGCTCACAATTACAACCACCAAATGTGAAACTACTGCCATGACCAATGAAAGACAGGTGTGGATAAGCAAACTGGAAAAATACTGCTCGTGTATTCAGGACGAAACATACCTATATCGTTCCAGCTGTCGCGCGGGTACCCCAATACGGTGTGCAAATTGAACCAAATTTTCAAAAATTACACTTCCTTTCACAATAACATGCCTGCTCTTGTCGTAGAAAATATCCATGCCAACAAAGTTGCCATCACTGTCGAACAGTGGCTTGCCATAATCAGCCTTTGCACATAAAAAGAGCGAAAATCAACAAGACATTATTCATTTATTAATTAATTTACTTATTTCCTCTACCATGTAAAGAACTAAGATACAAACTGACAACATACCTTGCAAATCACATACCGGGAAGGCGGTGAACCTTTATTCAGAATCTCTTTTACAGTCGTCGCTCCACCAGAGTCATTAAAGTGTATGGCTACTACGACAATGCAGGGCTGAATTTCGACCCCATGGCGGAGATGTACTTCAGAAACATCAAGGAGCCCCGTCACTTTGACAAAAGCAGCCCCAACAATCCCGTGATCAATTTCACATTCCTCCAAGCACCCAGGGGCAACATTATTAAATGCATCGCGGACTTGAATCTGAAATGACGCCAAACCAAGAAGAGAAAAGAGAATTACCACAATTAACTTAAAATGGACAAGAAAACAAGCAAAACGGGAAAATAGTTACCAACCTTCATGGCAGTGCTGGATTTTATTTTGTCCCGGACAGCTGCAGCCAATTTTGCTGTGGTCAACACTTTTGTGCAAGATGGATTGTGTTCTATAAAAACACAATGGTGTCTCCTACAAAAGATCAAAGGTTAACTACTAGTGCAGATGTGTATTCAGGGAATTCAGAAGCTTAAAAAAGCAAGATCACCATCAAACAAGTATATCCAGACGACACCACGGGCCAATTTGGATGGAGCTTCACCAGAACAGTTGGAGACAACTCGAGCAGAGCCACTAGAGCTGCCATGTCCGGCAGTATGAGTAGCACCTGAACCTACTTAAAATAGATATAACACAAAACCACAATTGTAACTTTGTTCCTTCTCCCACGCCGAGTTGTTAAAAACGTGAGCAAAAGCAGATAAAAAAAAAGTGACCAGCTGACCTGGAGGCAATGACGACTCAGTCGAATTTCCAACACTAGTGCAAGTCGTTTTGTTCTCATTTGAGCACGGCTTCCCGTCAGCCTTGCCTGTTTTCACCTCCTCATTTGTACTCCTTGAGGGATCATAACCGTGGCTCATAGATGTCGACATCTTTCCAGATCCTAGAGCAGGACGAAATCAATGCAAAATTGTGATTAGTAGCGAGGAAAGCAGAGGGTCGTAAGTCGTAGAGCTTTGCTACAGCTACGCGCGGATTTGTACGGACCATGCGCTACGGACAGATGTGGGATTAAAGGATTGGAAAATCACAACGACTGGCCCCACCATGCAAATCAGAGGGGGCGAGAGATTGGTTCAGAGAAGTAGTCTGTAGGCTGCGGCCTGTAGCTTGTGTAAGTCGTAACACCAATCATCTCACATGCTCCGTAAACTAATATAAGAACATTTAGAATACTAAAACAGTGATCTAAACACTCTTATATTAGTTTACAAAGGGAGTAGTTTTTACTTCAAAGCATATGATGGTTATTGAATTAGTACAAGCCTTATGGTTATAGGCCTCCTTTTTGAGCCCGGAAACCTTCCAAAATAGGCCGTGTATGACAGGAACTCATGAGATCGCGGTCGCCTTCCTGTCCGCGCATCCGGCTAGCTAGGGTTAGGGTTCGGGATTGAGGGCAGGGTTAGAGGGAGGCCGTGCATGGGTGTCAGCCGGCGAAGCAGCGGCTTGTGGGCGGGGAACCGCTGGATGTGGGCGGCGGAGACGGGTCAGCGCTGCAGCGCTGGCGGCGTGGAGCCGCCGAAGACTGAGGAGGAGGAGCAGGGTGGGTCGGGGCGAGGGAGGCGTGGAGAACTTATTGGAGAGGAGAGAGATGGAGGACGAAGTCGCCGTCGTCGGAGACGAAGGACGAGCGGAGGCGACTCTCGCCTGTATAGGTTGGACACAAGTTCTCTTGTCGTGAGCTTTTCTTTTGAGAAGGGGGAGACGATATCTCTATCTCTACTGTACTATCTATCTATCTATCTATCTATCTATCTATCTATCTACTACTATTAAACAAGCAAACATATTCTTCTCTAAACGCACTACGTCTAACGTACACACAACAATCCGCAGCAATTAGAGCCACCTGATCAGATTCAGTCAATTAGATCTAACCGTCAATATAACAACATGCGTCATCATAAGTGCATTTAGCAATTTTAGGAGACGGACGAAAACTCTGCCATCCCCATGCGCCCCGCAGCCGCGACCCCTAGAATCACGCACGAAAAATAGAAACGGATCCCAATCGGAGGCGACCCCTGCAATCACGCCCGAAAAAGAGAAACAGACTCCAGTCGGATCGCCTCACCCTCAACCGAGCGTTGCGCCTCCAGCTTGTCATCGCAAGACCTCCATTGGTGTGATCCTCCTTCCCCTCCTCACCTGATTTCGTCCTTGCCATCGAGTGGTCTTCAAGGGGACGCCGATGACTCCACTACTCCTCCGATGGTGGTTGTGGAGTCGTCTGGAGAGGCGGGGAGCAGTAGTGGCGCATTGGCGTACCGACCGGGAGCTGCCTCGCGCTATGGTTCCTCCCCACACCCTTGATGCGCCTCATCTCCCTCTCGCTGCATCCCTCCCATCTATGGTGTCTCTCCCAGTGGTGGAGGCATAGCAACGGGCGATGCCTGTTGTGGCGCGTGTGCAGCCCGACGGGCCGAGGGGTGTGGGGTCGATGGCCGGAGGTCAAAGGCGAGCGGGGGCTGCGGCCGGGGGTTCGCGTGCGGTACGCACATGTTGTCTGCTGGCTGTGTGCGTGGTGCACATGCGGTAGTAACAGCAGCCACGACCTTTTCTCTGAATTTGCATCGACAACAGGAATAGCAGGGTCATGGGCAAGATCATCAAATCGCTCTGAATTCTTGCCGGTTCAGGTTCTTCCCATGCACCGGCTGATCGAGGTGGTGAAGCACATGCTGGCCGTGTGGATGGACCTCGGCAACCCCGGCTTTGTCAATGTCGCCGGCAACGCGTCCGAGATGATGTCGCCGGAGTTAGCCGGAGTTCTTGTCTTACTATGTTAGTCTTCTGAACTACTATCTCTGAATTTATTTAAGGTTACTTCTCACATCTCTGTTCTAAAGTAAATGCATCTTGTCTTTCTATCTTCTGTACATATATATGCTACAACATGTGTCTTGCTTGTTATATGGATGTGCAACAGATTTGTGCAACAAAGAATGGTTCCTGTGCAAGGAAGCATAGAAGATATGAGGCAAAAAAAGAAAGAAAATGATCAAGGGTAGAATAAATTCAGTGTGCACTTAGAATAAATGTCGTATGGGTGTTTAAAAATCTTCCCTTTATGACTGTTTGGAAATCTGAAGTATCAAGAATGTTCTATTTATATATGATTGTTTAGTATGAGGCACAAAACGCGCTTGCTGATATATACTCCAATATTTGAAATCATGCTTCGAATTTTCTCCCTCCCAATGTTATCTCCAATATTTCATGTCAAACCTGAACCTGAATATCCAAAACCATTTTCATTTGTATCCGCTAGTAGGATAAATAACTGCTCCAAATTCATCAAGCCATCATCATTCACGGGTTTAATTTGCAGGTAAGGAAAAGTTGATTTCTTATCATATTAACAATTTACAAGTGAACATGTGTATAGATGATGTTTGCATTATTTTGTGAGAATTATTTAGGTGCTCTAAAAGAATAGAGGTACAGTTCTGAAAGAATAGATGTCGATCCAAACCTTGCTTGAGTGCAGGTATATAATGTCAATCAATAATTTCTTATTTGAGTGTCAGAAATGCTTTTTGAGTGAATCATTGCCAGGGAGTGCTTCTTATTGCCATGTATATGTAATGACAGGTTGTACTTATACTCTGTCTTCCTCACACAGTTTCATGAGTCCAGCCTAAGCAGACAACTCGTACAACAAAACATAGTGAACAACTTAATCTCTTATATGTCTAACTATACGGATATAGGTAACACAACATTTATTTGTTTTCTATAACTTTACTACACATATATGTATGAGTATATCTTCACTTTGTTCCACACCCCTCTTTTTTATATAGTCATGTGCCATTTTATATTTGTACAACTTGCATGGATAGAAGTGAAGCAAGTCTAGGATTCACCATGATGACGTACATTCTAGGATTCACCATGACGTCGTGCATTATGAAAAAACGTAAACAAATTCCTATGACTTAAGAAGTTAAGATACATTTACTGCTAGCGGAACAATGGAATGGAGTGTACAGTCTTTCATACTAATTATTCATGCTGATGGAATATTCATCCTTCATGCTTTGCAGAACAATGGAGTGGAATGCACAAAGTCGGTAACCTCATGACAAGAAGGGATAACCTTGGTTGGTGAAGAAGACATACTTAGTCCACTCCTTGCTCTGCTTACTAATGATATACGAAACAGCAAAATACTAATTCTTTTGTTTTATGTGCGTGCAACATTTTGGATGCAGATGCGGACCAACATCTTTGGCTCCACTATTATTGATGAAAACTGGATGTGGTGAGTGTCGTTGAAATTTTATCCATTTTTCATTTTCTTCACATTTTTCAGTAGAATGACTATTCAGGCAAGATTAGAAAATAGAGAAATTGGTTCCATAACGTTTGGATTTTGGAAGCTTGTCATGCACTGCAAGTTTTACATGTTGATAAGTTGTCTTGCACATCAACGAAGTTATTGAGGCAGTGCTTGCATACATATATTTGGTTTTATTGTAAGAGCACTCTTCATAAGTCTTATTTTCAAGGCCGAGAAGGTGTTTATCTTGTAATAATAACTTGATTTGATAGTGCAAACTGGTTGAATTATCAATGTACATTTGGGCATAGAGCATGAGGATGTATGAAACTTCTGAACACTTTCAGATTATCTATAAATCAGCGGTCTTGGCCACTTTTGAAAAGCACGTGGTACAACTAAATTGTTGAAAGTGCGGTTCTACATTAAGTACCTACTGAAATTTTCAGGTTGCTGGACAAACTAAAGTTACAAATAGTATGCCTCATTTTGGCTCTTGTGGCAGGAGAGAGATAAAATAAATCTGCCATCAGTAGGCCAGTTCCAACACTGGATGGCAAGGCAATGCTTTGTTTGGAAATAATTATTTGCTTGAAGGAGTTAGAAGGCGGTGCAGCAGCTGCAATTTTCACCTCACTTGTGCTAGCCTTTTTTTTCCTTGAAGATTTGTGCTAGCCAATTTGGGTATGGGTGATGCTCACGGAAGCCATTCTATGTAGCTCACGGACTGTCTTGTCTATATAAGTCTTGATGTAGCTGATGATTGAATCATGGAATGCTAGGATTCCACAAAAGGAAAATGTGTGTGCAAGATTGATACATTTTGTGATGGACGGATTAGTAGATTTATCTTCTTCTTTTACAACCTGTGAGAACATTGAATAAGTGAAACAATAGACATTATTGACCACAAATTCGTAATGGTTTATCACTATTGGAAACACAACTTGAGTGGCGTTGAAACATTGTGTATTTTTTTATTTCATATATTTTTGGAAAAAAAATCATGTTTTAATTATATATTTATTATGAAATTGGTTGAGGCTTGAGACGTGCGTTGCACGTGCATACTTACTAGTAATAAATAAAGGGCTATTCCTCTATAGTTTGGAAGGTTTCCGGGCCCAAAAAGGAGGCCTTTTCTCTTCTTCTTTTGAAAGGTATATATAGGAAGTGCGGTTTGCCAGCTGTCATACCGCCATAGAGAGAATTCTTTATTTAATAAATATATATTGTCTTAATTCTTTTTCTCTATTAACATTTGGAAAACTTGCTCTTCCTTATTTACATTTTGTGAGACATTCGTCCGTTTTGATGGATGCATGGCAATGGGTAGGATATATATGGGCAGGTTCAACCTTCCTCTATCGAAAGCCATACTCATAGAAACTTTCAATACCCACCCAATACCCATGGGCATACCCAGTAGGTATCCATTGGGTACACTATATAGTATTCAAAATCTTAAAAGGTAGAAAAATGAGTTCAAAATTCAAGTGATGATGGTAGATCAGTATAACACGGATGCGGCCTCCTCCAGTGGGTGGCCTCTTGGAGGCATCAGGGAGCATGAGCAACAGTTGGTGCAAGCCCGACGCAGTGGGAGGCGGTGATGGGAATTGGGGATCACTGGATCGAGAGTTTCACAAGAGTTTCACCAGACGAAATGAAGATTTTACTCCTAGGGCAACTTGTGGCCAGAATTATTCACCAGACGAAAAAAAAAAGCAATACCTTTTTCCAATCGAGACAACAACGTTGGATGTTATCATGTAACCTTCTTTTTATTTTTATATAAAAGTACACAAAGAGCATGCACACATGCCCACACAACAACGCACGCATGCATAAAAATAAACGAACACCACAGTACAAACACAACGTGTGCATGCACATATACTCGGGGTGCGTGGAGACGTGCGTCGCCGCATCCGCTTGCCCACAACTACATCCAACACCATCTCAGGAAAACTGCAATACCTCTTTATAGTCGTTGCTCGATGAAGGGCCAGTTCTTTTGGTGGCTTAAAAAATAAGTCGCTTCCTCCCCAGCTTTTCCCATAAGCTGCCTCTCTTAGTCATTGAAGCTTTTAAACTAGTTATGGGATAATTAATTTAAAAGCCTCGACAAATTTATGAGACGACTTATTTTTTAAGCCGCCCTAAAGAACCAGCCCGAAAAGCCGGAGTCTAAGACGGCCGCGCTTCGGCCCTAGATCGCCTGCGAAACGCACACATGAACACATGTGCGTATGGAGTACCCTCATCGCCACCGTCGTTGTTGGATCGAGTACCATGCATGAGCGAGCAGGAATGCGTCGACGGCGACCGGCCGAGCGCAAGATGAACATGACTGTCAAGGGCGATGGAAGGGTTTGCTGTGGCGAAGCACATTCGCAGGCACGGACACATACACACATTAGCACACCGCATGCACACAACCACACATCACAAGTTAAGAAACCACAGACAACACACACTCTAACACGTACGCACAACCCAAATGCAAAATCATAAATAACACAAAGCACACATTAGCACTGCACGCACTAGCAGTTACAATTGGTTCACTGACGTCCGCGGTGATTTTAAGTGTACCAATGAAAAATGGGTCTTTTACATCTATCTCCCTAACTCGAACCCACTACTCACATTTGCCCCTAATTCGAAAGCCTGCTCAAAAATGCCCCTCCGCCGTCATGTCCCCTTATAGAATTGCCCTTCCGTGCCGTTTCCGTCCAGTCAAGGCTGTTTGACCGGTAAGCGGCCGTTTCTTAGACAGTTTGCCCCTCCGTCCTTACACATGGGCCCAGGTCACCAGATCACTCACTCTCCCTCTCTTTCTTCTTCCCCGAGCCGCTCGCTCTCTGTTTCTCCCCCAAATCCCCTCCCGCAACTCGCAACCCTAACCCTAGCTTGCTCGATCCCAACTCGCAAGGCTCGATGGAGCTTCGGATCTGACTCCGTGGCGCACTCTGCTAGGGCGTGAAGGAGACACCGGCGACAGGATGGATGGGGACAACAGTTGTGGTGGCGGCAGCGGCGAACGAGGGAGCACACCGCAGCCACAGAAGTATGCTTCGGCGGGGTAAGTTTCTCTTCGAATCTATTGCTGTCTCATGCCGTTTGTAGTTGTAGTTTGATTCGTTGTTGTAGTTGAATTTGTTGACCTAGTTCATAGTGCTCATGGCGTTGGGATCTCTCTCTGTTTTCCATGGTCATCGTAGGATGGACCCCGATAGAGCAGTTGGGATGGAATGTAGAATGGAAACCACACTTCTAGCTAGTGCTGGCACAAAATCATCCAGTACAGGATTCTCCTTTCCTTTTGTTGCTGACAATCAATGGACTTTTAATCAGTTTAGATCTGCGTTATGTGCTCAATATCCATGGGGTCTACACGATGCAGTGGAATTCAGGTACTGGGACATTTCAAAATCAGCTTGGGTCCCTGTCCAGTGTGATGATGAGCTTGGTATCATGTTTGCAATACATGATACTTTCCCTGCTAAACTAGAAATCAGTGTCATACAAAGGAAGAGAGGAGAGACAGAGAGCAGAGGAGCAAGATCTCAGTCTAGGTCTAAAGGTAGTACCAGCCAATCAAGGGGCAGAAAGAAAACAACAACTCTTGTGTCTGCCAGCAGTTCCATGCAGGCACCAGGAACACCTGTTGTAGAAGTATCTAGGCATGCAGGTCCCTCTCATAGTAGAGATTCAGGTGACCCCTACACTGAAGAGGGACTACCAGATGATTGGCCAAGTGATGATGAGGATGAAAAGTTGTTTCCACAGTTTGTAACAAGGAAGAAAGGCAAGGAGAAAGATGATGATGATGAAGATTATGTTCCACCCCCTGAAGGCATGTTTGCTGAGGCAGGTGAAGATGAGAAGGAGGAGGATAGGGACATGGGATACTCTGAGACATCTGATGAGGAAAGACCAGATGTGCAATACAATAGAGATGATCCTTCTTTGAAACAGGGGACAATTTTTTCCAGTGCTATAGACTGTAGAAATGCTCTTGCAACCTTCTCAATAAAGACTCAAAGTGAATTTGTGATAGACAAGAGTGACAGTACTAGGTTGACAGTACATTGTGCTTATAAGAGGTGCCAATGGAGGATGCATGCCTCCTTAATGAGACATAGCACACTGTTTCAGGTATTAACTATAGCAACTAACATTGCATTTGTAGTTAGCAACATTGATACTGTATTTTTTTTGTTTGTTGTAGCACATAGGGTCTGAAATGTGATGCTGATGTGTTTGAACTTTCATGCATGCAGGTTAAGGTGAACAAAACAGCTCATACATGTCCCAGTGTGAACAGGAGAAAAAGATTGAGGTCAGCTAAGAGTAGATGGATTGGTGATGCTGTGAAGACCTGGGTTTTAGAGGATTCAGAAGTGGGACCAACAGAATTGCAGAAAAATTTGAAGAAAAAGTATGGCCTGGCAGTTCCATATATGAGAGTATTCTATGGGAAGCAAATGGCACTTGACAATATCTATGGTAAGTGGGTTGACTCTTTTCAGTTACTGTATACTTTCAAGGCAGAAGTGGAGAAAGCATCTCCTGGCAGTGTAGTTAGCATTGATAAACACACTGTACAGTACAAACTAAATGGGAAAAGTAGACAGAAAGAGTGCTTTAGAAGAGTTTTTGTTTCTTTCAAAGCTTGCTGGCAAGGTTTTTTGAATGGATGTAGGCCTTATCTTGCAGTAGATGCCACTGCATTAAATGGTAGATTTAGAGGGCAACTAGTTAGTGCATGTGCTGTGGATGCCTGCAACTGGATCTTCCCAGTTGCATATGGAGTTCTTGAGGGAGAAAATATAGAAAGTTGGACTTGGTTTTTCCAGAATTTAAGAGAGCTCATAGGGCACCCACCAGGTCTTGTTATCCACATTGATGCATGCAAAGGCCTGGAGACTGCAGTGGAAGCTGTATTCACAGGTGTGGAGCACAGAGAATGCATGAGGCATTTGGCTGCAAATTTCACAAAAAAGTTCAGGGGGAAATTCTTTGATGAAAATTTATGGCCATGCTCACTGACATATAGCTTAAAGAAACACAACTACCATCTTAGGCAGTTGTACAGTAAGGCTGGTGTGAAAGAGTACTTAGAGGAGCATCATAGCAAGCTATGGGCAAGGTCACTGTTCAATGAGTTGTGTAAAGTAGATTATGTTAATAACAATCTAGCTGAGTCCTTTAATTCAAAGATTAAAAAATGGAAGGGTATACACATTGTGGACTTGCTAGACAAAATAAGACAGTTTATAATGGAAAAGTTTGATCTGAGACAGCAGATTGCAGCTGGAACATTCATTGGCCACATCATAATCCCCAAAGTCATGAAAATGCTTCATGCAAAATCTAAGGATCTTGATATGGAGATAGTGAAGAGAAGCACATATGAGGCAGAGATCACAGCAGTTGACAAGGAAAAAAGAGAGTGGAGATATCCAGTAAATTTGGAAACTAGGACTTGCAGTTGTAGAAAGTGGCAGTTAACTGGACAGCCTTGCATACATGCTTTGTATTTTATTACTTCAATGAGAGGCCCAGTAAGTGAGATCGATCAATATGTACATGAGTACTTTTCTGTTGCTAAGTACAATGCCACTTATGCTGAAAATTTGCCATCAATGGAGGGCAAACAACAGTGGGATGTGGTGGATCCTGGGTTTAAATTGTCTGCTCCATTGCAAAACAGGGCCCCTGGTAGACCTAGGAAGACCAGAATTAGGGCAAAATCTGAGGGAAAAGGACTTGGAGGAAGGAGAAAGAAATGTGGCAGGTGTGGAAGGCTTGGCCATCGTGCCACTAACTGCAAGGAATCCATTGACCCAACTTTTGGAGAAGAAGACCACTGGGGGCTGAAAATGCAATGGATGACCATTTAGATGCTGAAACTGATGCTGACAATGAGAAAGAGGAGGATACTGAGGCTGAAAATGCTACAGAGCTTGAAACTGATGCTGAAAATGCTACAGAGCTTGAAACTGATGCTGCAATTGCTACAGATGCACCAACAGTGTCATCTGCTGTAAGGTGCAATAGCTACATATATTATCATATCAATTTTTGCTTCATTTAATGTTGTCATTTAATTTTTTTGCTTCATTTAATGTTCTCATTTCAATTGTAGCCCAAGAAAGAACTACAAAAGGGCAGCTGAGAGAGGGATGCCACCAGCCAAGAAGAGGCTAAAGTCTACACCAGCTCCTACAGTTGGTTCTGTAACTGGAAGCAACCAGCTTAGCAAAGAAGTGGGCAAAATTGTGACCACAAGGAGGAGTTCAAGGCTCTTAACTACTCCTGCTAGCAACACCCGGAGCAAGAACATCCTACAGTAGAATCTGTTGCTGGAATCATGCTGGAGTTTATGAACTTATGTAGTGTTGTTTTTGTTGTTTAACAACTATTTCTGAACTTGTTAGCTGCTATCTTAAGTGTGTCATGCTGGAGTTTATGAACTTATGTAATGTTGAACTTGTGAGCTGCTATCTTGCATGTGCAATGCTGAATTCATGTTATTTTGTGAGCTGTTATCTTGTGATCTTCTAGTTTCAAATATTATCTCAGCTACTATCTTGTGAGCTGCTATTTTGTCACAACAGATCATTTGAGCAAATATTTCATTCCATTCCCAAATCACAACATTGTTCTGGTGATAACACAGCAGACATTACAAAGATAAATCCATTTAGTATGAATTATTAGACAACCCACAAACAAATGTGGCCAAAATGCTAATACCAAGAACTATGATAAATCCCCAAGCTTGCATAAGCTCGTTCCTCTTCTTCAACTTCATCTTCAGTTTCTTGTTCTTCTCGGTTAGATACTGTAGGGAAACGCAGCAGAAAATAAAAATTTCTGACCTACGCACCAGCCCAGGACCACTATGAAGACTGCATACAAGGTTTGATTTGTTTTGCTACCGACTCGTAGCGCAGCGGAAGAAGAGTCGATGACGATCGTCGGTGCAGATCCCCGCAGCTAGGATTTACAACCTCCCAACCGCGAGGATGTATACCCTCATCCGCTCCTCGGACAGCCCTCCGGGAGACGGTCGAACAGTCCCCCGGACGGTGTCGCGGACAGCCCTTCGGGAGGACCTTCGAAACTCGAACGGTCACTCGGACAGCCCTACGGGAGGACTCACAGAACTCGGACCGTCACTTGGACAGCCCTTCGGGAGGCACTCTCAAAACAGCCCCTCGGGCACAAAGATCGAAACTACAACCTCTCTACGGGGTTGCACACATACGGTGTCATCTATCCGGCAGGGCTTCGCCGTCCAGAACTAGTTCCTGCCGGAACCCAGACAGCCTTTCGGCTCTACGAAACTCTTTTCGTGGGAGGGAGAGAAGAAGCCAGATCATTGCATGGCATGTGTATGAGAGAGCAAGGAGTGAGTGTGGAGGGCTGCCCCTCCACCTCTATTTATAGGCCAAGGCAAGGGGTGGGGTGGTGGAGGAAATACCAAATTACCCATGCTACATGTCCCACATGGAAGGGTAAAAAGGTAACACAAGGGGGGCACCAAGGGGACACTCCCATGGCAGCCCAACACCTTGTCCCCCCCATGGGGGGGGCCCCCCAACAAGCCACCAACATGTCTCCATGAAACATGCATGCTCCCTAGACAAAAAGCCACAAAACATGCAACCCCCGATTCGTGGGATCTTGTCCCCTCGCGCTGAGACAAGATGTTTTCCGCGAAACTTTTTTTTGAAAGATTCCAGAAGGTCCCAGAACATTTCCGGTACCCTCTAAAATTATTCTGGGCATGATCCGAAACATTTTCGGTGCTGTGGTTTTTATCAGCGGAAAGCATTAACAGCGGTTATGGCAGTTTCGGAACATTTCCGGTTTTTCTCTCTGAAAATTCCCAGAAGTTCCCAGACCAATTCTTGCACCCTCTGATAATTTCCATGCGGTGCCGAAACCCTTTTTGACCTAATAATATATTCCGAAACATATTTTCGGTTTTACCGAAACTCTTTCGGTGTTCTCTCTCCGGAACTCTTCCGTTGTCTCCGAAACTTTTTTGGTGATTTTCTCTCAGACTCCCTGTCTAGTATTCAGCAGATAGATGACCCTTAAGCGTGTGACCCTATAGGTTCGGTGAAGTATAGACATGACCCGGAACCCCTTCCGATCAATGATCAACATCGGAGCCGTGGACACCCATATTGACCCCTATACCCACACGAATGAATATTCGAGTGAACCTCCAGTTGCTGTGTGCTATTCCTTTTGCTTCGCGATATGTCACAAACACCCGAGGTGAGATTTATTGCATCCCCGTGGGCAAACACTTTGTCCACTATGCAAGTTACCTCGTTACCGGTTTTGTTCTCTTTTCTCGTTTTCGTGTTCCGGCATCCCAGTGATCAAATCACCCTGTGTCTGGCCAGACGATGATGGATACCGTTACACCGAGAGGGCCCGAGTATATCTCTCCATCGTCGGAGGAGCAAATCCTAATCTTGAGCTATCTCGTTACTTGCCATACTTTTCCATGAACCCGTAAGCCGCCGTAATAGCCACCCTTTTACGGATGACGTTTAACAAACCCCAAAGTTCATGAAGCAAGCATGAAGAAACTCGATACTCTCATGGTCTAAGGAATTATGCAAACATTAACTTCCTGTGTTATTAACCATTAACTTGTGACGAAAGTATCTCATAGCATAACATCAATCGGGTCGATTCAACACAAATGTTCCTATAACATTGTGCCCTCAAAATTGCTGGCATAGACATGCCCATGATCAGGAAAACAGAACCATCATGCAACACTTGAGCTAGTCTTAGAGGCCAGACCAGGAATACATTTTATCGTTTATTATTCCACACGTGCATATGAGTCTTCCTCCGAGCCTCGTTTTATTTGCAGAGTCGAGAACCATAGCAGTTATAGCATGGAACATAAACCTAATTATGAACAGTGAGATAAATAATAGTATTTATTATTGCCTCTAGGGCATATCTCCTACAGACTCCCACTTGCACTAGAGTCAATATCTAGTCAATGCTAATGCATTTTACACCTATGGCACATTGGTGTAAATATGCTTCGCTTGTGGTATAGCCTGATGTCCAACGGATCTGACGACTTCAGCTCCGTGTGTATCTTTGCATATCCCTCGCGTTTTCACGCCTTGACAAAATTCATATTTTGTGTGGACTTGGCTTTGTATGTATGCGAATCACAGGTCGAACCTGGATTCCTCAGACTGAGTTATGGAGCAACTACCTGCAGTAGTGTCCCATTGACAAAAGCCATCTTGGAACCATACTAAGTTCATGAATGAACTATATGATTCAACATCTTCTTTGTCGCTTCAAAAGCGGCAACATACTTCGCCTTTGTTATAGAATTCGCCACAGTAACTTGTTTGGAACATTTTCCAACTAACTGTGCCACCACATTGTGTGTTACACAAAACCCTTAATTTAAATCAAAAATCGCACGGAGAAAAGATGAAGACTGTATCGATGTAACATTTTACAACGAACTCTTCATGATCTCTGCTTGCGAGAAAACATGTCATCAGTACTTACTCTAGTACTCAAAGACATCTTTCACTGTTGTCCTAAGATCAGTACTTTGATCACTTTGGTATCCATACTCGCAACACCTTGGGAGTATCGGGCATATCTGGTTGTTTTACATACCATGGAATACATGATTAATCCAAACACGAAGGTGTGTGGAATCTCCATCATGTATGTTGCTCATCGGTGTTTTTGGGACACCGAGTCTTGCAAAAACTCTTTCCATGTGACTTCGGCAAGAATCACTCCTTGGCGTTTTATATGCTAAAAGGTTTTAGCATCTTGTCAATATGTATTCATTGCTTAGCCCCATTAGGTAAATCTATCTTCATAGATCATCATGCCTAATATCAAGGATATTTAGCCTAAGCACTTCATCGAAAAACTATTTCCAAATGAAGTCCTAATTCGTGTCAAGAAATTTATTTCCAATTACCAATGTGTCAAGCACACAAGGTTTTTAGAAATATTATTGCGCTCCCACTTACTTTCTTGAATTACAAGCATCTTCGTTACCCATTGATGAAGTCAAAACCCCTTTTTGACCATTTCATCAAAACACGAAGATTCCAACTCCATTTTGCTCTCTTCTGTCCATCGCTGGAACTCTGAAGTTTGCATACCTACTAGCATCCTCTGGATCGACAACCTACTTTGGACTGTATCACATACAAGTCCTAGGTTTCATTTCCATCAGATGGAAATCCTTTTGTCATCCATGTTTCATATCTCAAGATTGAAATATGTATTAATTGCTAGTTCAACCCGAACCGACTTTAAGCATCGCTACGATGAAACAACCTCATCGCAGTCAACTCCTTGAACTTGTTATTGCAACAAGTCGAGCTTTATGGATAAACATTTTTATCCGTATCAGTTTTAAGTTCCATAAATATTCGTTAGACTCTAAGTCTTCCGAAAGGTGTATCAAGGTTTTAATCTTGAATAACTTATATGGAAACTATCTCGGATTGTATTGGCATTTAGCCAATTCCGGAGTCAGGGCCCATCAACGCTTCCTTTGTGTATCATAGGTATACTGTTGTCCAACAACAATATCTCGTCTGCGCACCTGAGAGGTTTGCACGAGCCTTGCCTACGTGGTTCAGCTGCAAGTTCGACCGAAGTCCATACATTTTATTGTAGAGACTTTCGTATCAGTCGCAGTAGGAAACTCCGGAATTACTTCCAAGGTTTCTTTCCTTTGACCTGATGACGAAGATATTGTTATCTCGTCGAGTTTGCACTGTCCTCCCACTCACCTTTTGAAAGAACTATTCTCTTTAAAAGCATACCGTTTCGTGGCAAAACTATTTGCCTCGGTATAGTGAGGGAGGAATACCCAATTGCTTGGGATAACCTACAAAGTAGCACTTGTCTGATTTGGAATAGGTTTGTAACCTTTTACACAAGCCCCATATTCCAAATGTTTAAGAAAAGATATAACATGGTTGGGCGTACCATACCATGGCTTCATTTCAACAGACCCGATGGAGCTCTTTTCAGTGTAAAAGCCGCAGTCTCTAAAGCATCACTCCTTAAAAGGGATAATGGCAAATTTATTTATGTCATCTTTGATCTCACCATGTCTTAAATGGTTCGATTACATCTCCACAGACTTTCCACTTTGTAGTGGTGTTCCGGGAAGTGTAAGTTATGAAACCCCTTTCACAACTCATCAGACATTCGCTAAACTTGTAACTCAAATATTCCTTTCTGCAATCGAATTGTAGAAACATAATTTTCTTGTTACAATAACTTCTACTTCATTTTTGAAAACCTTTCGAATGATTTCAAAAGATCAGACTTACGTCTCATCAAGTAAATATCCATATATCTACTTGAGTCATTTCTGAAGATAGATAAATCCACTACTAACAACATTTATTGGACTACACACATCAAATGTATGATCACCAATAAGTTTGTTATTCGTTCCTTATGGCCTGTGAACGGTATTTCAGTCACTTCACTTTTCGGAGGAAAGTTGCAAGTGTCAGATGATTCAAAATCAAACGACTTCAAAATCCATCATAATGGAATTTTCCATGCGGGTTTCTCCAATGTGACCAAATGCAGTGCCACACCTGTGTGGTATTCTTTTAGTCTTGCGACATTTAGCGTCAGTGTTATGGATGTATCATATTACCATCAATATTCATAACATACATCCCATCTTGGATGGAAGCATGGCCCTTCATGTTATTCATAATACTGAACAACAATTGTTGTTTTTATGAATAACCTCTTTTGCAAAAACACTGTGCAATGGGCTAGAGTGTATGAAACTCTAAAATGAATTATGAAAATAAACACAGAGGTAATATTTTATTATCAACATTCATAACATACATCTCATTCATAATGAAAGTATGGCCCTTATGTTGTTCATAACACCGAACATCAGAAGTTCTCTTATGAACAACCTTCTTGCAAGATACCTTATGCAATGGGCTAGAGTGTGTAAAACTCTAAATGAATTATGAAAATAAATACAGACGGTAATACACCATGGAAGGTATAGTAACATTTACTATGTTCCCTGTGTATACCTAAACCTCATTCCTGGCTAGTGTCTTAGGCCATAGTAGTTCTTACATCGAGTTGCATCAGAATGCAATCGAGCGGGTATCTTTGTGATTAACTCACAATACCCAAGAATTAGTGATCAACAAATTAATCATAATTCCCAAGGACTATATCTTTGACCAGCCTTCTATACATCAAAAACTTGTATGACATTCATACATGAGCTGGATATTCCAGTCTTCTTTCTTTTTACCATTATACTTCTAACAGTTTAACTTTTAGTATTTCTCCTACTCTCAGAAGAAGCACCCAACTTAAGAGTGGCGTTAGCCCCGGACTTCCTAGGCGTGAAAGTCTTACTAACACCCTTCGGACACTTCCTTTCTCTTTAAGTTGTTGTTTTATTCACCTTTCATCATATGACAGGCGTTCTACTGGATCCCTCTCTTATCAGTCTAATGCATAGTAAACTCCTTTACTAATAGTTTGCAAACAAACACTGCTTTGGATATCTCATATCTTTCAGCCTTTGTCTGTCTCTGAAAATGATTTTCAGATTCCATGAATATCACATAACTATCCAAACTTTTGAAGTTCGGGTCTCATGGAAGCAAACATATTGCACTTGACTAAAAAAATGGAATTCTAGCTTTTGGATCGAAGGACGAGAGTCACATGATCCATAGCATTAGCGGGAGAATACCGAAAGTATGCGATATGACAAAGTCCTTCTCGGCACTCTTGAGGACAATCCTCACATTACGTTACCAACCGTAAAGATTTAACCAGATATTTAACAGCTATTCAATTTTAATAGGGAAGGTGGAAATGCGAGCCATTATTCTATAACTATTATGCAAACCACACTTAGACAGTGTTCAAAATTAATTGCATTGAGAATTAAACAAGTTAATTCAACAGTGCGCTCCCACTCAAATCAATATCTCTCATAATTGATTGTGAGTGATTCAAGATCCGTATTTCAATTCAACGCCATTGATGTGGACATCACTGATGACGAGAATTTCAATCGGTAGGCCAACATGCCGATCACATCTCTATGTGACTCCTGTTCATCTTTCGATGGGCGTGTTCCGAGCTCAGGACGATCAAGCTAGAACGTCAAGACAACCAAGTGATCTCGCTGCGAGGTCTGACCTCACCCGCCTCACACATCCCTAATCGTTCGTACCCATGTGGACATGGCGCACCCCGAAAAGTTAGGTGTCGTGACGGTGCTACACTTGGGAGAACACTAACTACTTGATATTTTTGTGAGAGATCACCCTAATAAAAAGCGACTATGGCGCAATCAAGAAGGGTGCATCAAAGGGATAAACATCTCAGGCAATTCATAATTAGCATGATATGGTATAGCCCTTCCTGACGGAGAAGTCTTTCATTTCTTCGTCTTCGGCATTCGCGTCGGTGTTCACCTTCGCGAAGATTGCCACCACCTTGTCGATGCACCAGATAATATTGCTATCTCTATAGCTAATAAAATAAGTGCATTACACAAGGTTGACACGCAGGTCATTAAAGTGCAATCATATGGCTCCAGCCATCATGCCAAATCATGACACGCAGGTCATGTTAATTAATTTACATCATATAGCCATCTCATACATAATCAAATTATTATGAGCACTGCTATACCACATCACATGCACATGCAAACCCTCCTGCAAAACCAAGTTAGACGTCTCTAATCGGTTCATGCAAAAGTTTATCTTACGTGGCTTCTAAGGTTTCGAAACAAACCGAAGCTACCAATGTCCATCATCAAGCATGATAATTCAAGTCGCTAGATTAACTTTTGCGGGGTGTATGAAACACGAGATAATAAAATCTCGAGCCCCATACTGAACTTCGTCATACGCATGACCCCCGTGCAGATCATATCTGCATTGCCCTTTCGTCTGCGAAACATCCATCTTTCTTTGACTAAAGTGGAACCCAAAGAACTGTTAGCACTTCGTTGATCTGTCAATCAGCATACTCAGGAGCAGCATGAAAGGATCGCGGATTGCCAGAACTTTGTCAGATTCCACAATGCTGTCAAGATCAGGACTACGCAAATTTAAGGGAAGCAACAAGAACATCGGGTAACAGATTTCATCTGCTACCCGCACAAATAATTTTCAGTAATAGATCTTATCTACTACCTAAATATATTGTGCAACACCCATACATCTCCATGTATTCTAGATCGCAACCTGCATCTACGCATAGCACGGCTCTGATACCACTGTAGGGAAACGCAGCAGAAAATAAAAATTTCTGACCTACGCACCAGCCCAGGACCACTATGAAGACTGCATACAAGGTTTGATCTGTTTCGTTACCGACTCGTAGCGCAGCGGAAGAAGAGTCGATGACGATCGTCGGTGCAGATCCCCGCAGCTAGGATTTACAACCTCCCAACCGCGAGGATGTATACCCTCATCCGCTCCTCGGACAGCCCTCCGGGAGACGGTCGAACAGTCCCCCGGACGGTGTCGCGGACAGCCCTTCGGGAGGACCCTCGAAACTCGAACGGTCACTCGGACAGCCCTACGGGAGGACTCACAGAACTCGGACCGTCACTTGGACAGCCCTTTGGGAGGCACTCTCAAAACAGCCCCTCGGGCACAAAGATCGAAACTACGACCTCTCTACGGGGTTGCACACATACGGTGTCATCTATCCGGCAGGGCTTCGCCGTCCAGAACTAGTTCCTGCCGGAACCCAGACAGCCTTTCGGCTCTACGAAACTCTTTTCGTGGGAGGGAGAGAAGAAGCCAGATCATTGCATGGCATGTGTATGAGAGAGCAAGGAGTGAGTGTGGAGGACTGCCCCTCCACCTCTATTTATAGGCCAAGGCAAGGGGTGGGGTGGTGGAGGAAATACCAAATTACCCATGCTACATGTCCCACATGGAAGGGTAAAAAGGTAACACAAGGGGGGCACCAAGGGGACACTCCCATGGCAGCCGAACACCTTGTCCCCCCCATGGGGGGGGGCCCCCCCAACAAGCCACCAACATGTCTCCATGAAACATGCATGCTCCCTAGACAAAAAGCCACAAAACATGCAACCCCCGATTCGTGGGATCTTGTCCCCTCGCGCTGAGACAAGATGTTTTCCGCGAAACTTTTTTTTTGAAAGATTCCAGAAGGTCCCAGAACATTTCCGGTACCCTCTAAAATTATTCTGGGCATGATCCGAAACATTTTCGGTGCTGTGGTTTTTATCAGCGGAAAGCATTAACAGCGGTTACGGCAGTTTCGGAACATTTCCGGTTTTTCTCTCTGAAAATTCCCAGAAGTTCCCAGACCAATTCTGGCACCCTCTGATAATTTCCATGCGGTGCCGAAACCCTTTTTGACCTAATAATATATTCCGAAACATATTTTCGGTTTTACCGAAACTCTTTCGGTGTTCTCTCTCCGGAACTCTTTCGTTGTCTCCGAAACTTTTTTGGTGATTTTCTCTCAGACTCCCTGTCTAGTATTCAGCAGATAGATGACCCTTAAGCGTGTGACCCTATAGGTTCGGTGAAGTATAGACATGACCCGGAACCCCTTCCGATCAATGATCAACATCGGAGCCGTGGACACCCATATTAACCCCTATACCCACACGAATGAATATTCGAGTGAACCTCCAGTTGCTGTGTGCTATTCCTTTTGCTTCGCGATATGTCACAAACACCCGAGGTGAGATTTATTGCATCCCCGTGGGCAAACACTTTGTCCACTATGCAAGTTACCTCGTTACCGGTTTTGTTCTCTTTTCTCGTTTTCGTGTTCCGGCATCCCAGTGATCAAATCACCCTGTGTCTGGCCAGACGATGATGGATACCGTTACACCGAGAGGGCCCGAGTATATCTCTCCATCGTCGGAGGAGCAAATCCCAATCTTGAGCTATCTCGTTACTTGCCATACTTTTCCATGAACCCGTAAGCCGCCGTAATAGCCACCCTTTTACGGATGACGTTTAACAAACCCCAAAGTTCATGAAGCAAGCATGAAGAAACTCGATACTCTCATGGTCTAAGGAATTATGCAAACATTAACTTCCTGTGTTATTAACCATTAACTTGTGACGAAAGTATCTCATAGCATAACATCAATCGGGTCGATTCAACACAAATGTTCCTATAACATTGTGCCCTCAAAATTGCTGGCATAGACATGCCCATGATCAGGAAAACAGAACCATCATGCAACACTTGAGCTAGTCTTAGAGGCCAGACCAGGAATACATTTTATCGTTTATTATTCCACACATGCATATGAGTCTTCCTCCGAGCCTCGTTTTATTTGCAGACTCGAGAACCATAGCAGTTATAGCATGGAACATAAACCTAATTATGAACAGTGAGATAAATAATAGTATTTATTATTGCCTCTAGGGCATATCTCCTACAGATACATCACCCTCCTCTCTAAATCATGAGCTTTTAGCCAGCTCTTCTCCAATCCGGCATGAAGCTCCTCAAATGCACGAGCAACGCGTTCGGTCGGTGGCGGGTCAATCCAGACAACCCAGTCACATTCATCAGGAAGCTACAAAATCAATGATCGAATGACAAGGAGGACAACCCAAAATTGAATCAATATTAACAGCCACACACTTACATCAAGAGGGCAGCCGAGAAACCTTCTACCGGAGTTTCCTCCTCCCCAGGCGACGCGACGAGCAGGAATAAGCCCATGGCCGGGGCACCGCCGCGTCGACCGAACCTCAAGGCCACAGAATGTCGGATCGGGGATGTAAAACTCCGATTCTAACTGAACTATCCCTTCACCATCGACCTAACAGCAGAAAAATCACAAAAAGATGAATCCTAATTCCGCAACATGCCCAAATCTCCCCCAAATCAACACTGAAACTTACATTGGCGGCCTCCGACGAGCTCGCAGAAGACATGCCGGAAGAACACATCGCTCACCACGCCCTGTCTCACGTGCCCCTCTCTCCCCGACCGCGGAATCGCCCGATCCAGGTGTGTGCTCAGAAATGCCCCTGTCGTCGCGAGGAAGAAGAAAGAGAGGGAGAGACAGTGAACTGGTGACCTGGGCCCATGTGTAAGGACGGAGGGGCAAAAATGTCAAAGAAACGGCACGTTAGCAGTCAAACAGCCTTGACTGGACGGAAACAGCTCGGAGGGGCATTTCTATAAGGGGACATGACGGCGGAGGGGCATTTTTGAGCAGGCTTTCGAATTAGGGGTATATCTGATTAGGTGGTTCGAGTTAGGGACAGAAATGCAAATGGCCCATGAAAAATAAGATTGCCTTTTTTGGTCATGTGAATAATCCTGGTCACAAGTTGCATCACGGGTAAAGTTGTCTTTTCAGATGTTATTTAACACCGTTAGTAGTCAAAATGGGCCGAAGTGTCACAAAAGAAACAAAATTTAGACTTGGTGTTTGATAAGAATGAAAATGTTTTTCGGTTTCAAATAAGGAAATGAAATGTAAGATAGTGTTAAATAAGGAAAACTTTCATCCTACCCGGTAGCAAAACAATAGAAAGCGTGACTTGCCACACTCCTGATGGGTGCAATTGTATTCAAGCTGATAGTAAAGCAAATCTTTTTTTTTATAAGATAGTAAAGCTGATCTTAACCAAAGGAATATAGTAATGCAGAACAAAAGAGCACATAAAGCAAAGTAGATTGTAGTGCATGATAAATATTTACAATGCTTGCACAAAGCCAAGCAACATCAAATATGCATCCCCATTAAGACCCTGAAATCACATATATAAGTTGCAATCGTCATCAATACTATCCAGGACAAAGAGGTTACATGCATAGAGTAGCATACTAATTGCAGCATGTCCATGTTCTTGAACATCATAAACAACATGAACTAACCAGGTGCGTCAAATGCATAAATAAATGTATGTCGGACAACAAGGCCCAATAGAATTGGAGCTAACAGAGACACGTGACACTGTCGTAGAACATCTGAAGAGACACTCCTACAGCCAACCATCATTTCTTTGCGCATCCACAAACAAAACTATAAGGTTCTGCATATATAGATTTCCAATCGTAGATCATCAGGATGCTCATCGCAGGAGTCATTGAAATGAGAAGGAGAATACTTGCTCCCGCAGGAGTTGTTGGGATTCCCCCAAGCGTGAAGGTGAAGCAGACACCACAAATTTTTTGCTCTATTTTACGACGTTTAACTTGTGTCACGTAAAACCGTTTTTCGTCACGAAAAATGTATTGGCGACATTTTCCAGCCGTCACGCCCATCATCACTGAAGCCCCGTCATAAAAATGTAAATTAAATCTTGAAGGTACCATTTCCTCCTTCACGCAAGATCATATCTTAGGTGACGAACCCGAAAATGTCACTGGTGGCCATTTTCGATGACGCCCAGAATGTCACATTTGACAGGCCAATTTGTCGCCTAAGATCCTTTTGGCGACGATAATTCGTCACCGGTGATCGGTCTACTGGTTTGACTGGTCAAAGATTGTGAAAATTGGGGCCAACTGATGCCGGCGTGGCTGTTTCAATGTGGGTCCGCCGTGGGTTTTATCATCGACGGTCCCGTCAGTAATAAGTAGCGTGCCAGTTTTAACTGGTCAATGTTGCTGACATATGGACACAGAAGATGCTGACGTGGTTGCCTACATGTGGGACCAGGCATTGTTTTTTTGGTGACGATGTCTTGTTTGACCGATCAAAGATTCTTACATGTGGGCCCATTGTAGTGCTGACGTGGATGGTGCCGAGCGGGTTCATTCATGGGTCATGTGGGTCCATATCATTGTGACGGCGTCCATGACTATCATAGCTTGTAGCTGCGGTCAATTTGTTTTATGTATTGCACAAATGGCGGGCATATTTGATACAAAACTGGTATATTTTTCAAGAATTTTAATATGAATTTGTGCAAATTTTGAATTACAATGCAAATTCAGCCGAGTGACTGCATTGCAAACATAACAATTGTCTCCCAGATTGTTTGAGATTTTACAATAGGAAACAATAGCACATGGTCACAAAATAAAATTAGACAATTGGGCGCAATTTTACTAAGTGTTGTATGCCTACATAGTGGGCTTTGTGGAATTTCCCCGCCTTCGTGCACCTCTTTTTGTTGATAATCCTTCGGTTCTTGGACCATCTAGCATGGTAAGGAAGAAATCCTTATAAATGGTAGTGGAATCACATGTTTAAAACGACAATTACATAAAAGAATGAAGCAAAGAGGTCCAAGATGAAGGCATTGCTGCGCCTCCAATGCAAAAGACAGCATTCCATACGACCGCGCCCTCTCGTATGGGCGGTCCTATGGAGCCACCAGATCAAGTATTTTCTGAAATGGGATCGTGTATCAGACATCCAGAGAGACCAGAAACGTGTCCGGAGGAGGGATTGACAAGGAGAAGAGGGGGATCTTTCTCACCGCGCACAAGAGAGCTACAACATCATCATAATCATTCATCCATGTATGCCATCGCTCTTGTCATGATATTTGTTGTCCCCATGTGTGAGTAAATCTCTAGTACTTGGGGATAGGGATGAACCTCTTGGTCTGTGTAGGATCTGAAACGTTAACGTTATTGTGGATATGAGATTCCCTATTGAATGCTTAGTTTAGAAACTTTGCAAATCTTGTGTCGGCCTGGCCATCTAACGCCACCGCCCGCATTGGCCGTGACCTGTAGCTGCATAGATATGCTACTGGGTGTATCATGTGGATGGCCAACCGTCTCATCCAAATGCTTGCCAGCTGATCGATGTCATCTGGTTTGTTTCAGGGTTTTGAACACGGAGGCAAATTAACGCCCATTTGGATTTCCACGACGCTGCTTCCTCGACTTGGTGGGTCGAATTGTTCAGCTTTTGCAACATAGGGTTCTCATCTTTCACTAGTGTGCTGGCAAAGTGCAAAGCGCCTCTTGTTTCTGCAACTTGGCGAGCCTCTGTTTCCACATAAGTTTAAAAAAATATACTCCCTCCGTCCCAAAATAAGTGACGCAAAAGTGACTCCACTTTGTACTAACTTTAGTACAAAGTGGAGTCACTTTTGCGTCACTTATTTTGGGACGGAGGGAGTATATAGTTCAGTGTAACGCTCCCAGGAGGAAGGACACCACGGCTGGAATCTGTTTTTCACAAGACAATCTGGAACGGATTGGCAAAATACCACAGTTGCAATAATCAGCAATCCACAAGATAAACCAAATCACACAATTTTGAAACCAAAACTTATAATAAACCCAGTGCAACACATGATACCACGTAGTTGATAGCTCCGTTACAAAACTGTCTCCTCTTCTCAACTCTAAACTCTCTCTCCCTCGCAATACTAAGAAAAGAAAAGAAAAAAAAGGACTACCTAGGCCTAGGCCTGGGCCTGCGACTGCGCCTGAGATGCGCCACCTAGAGCCGGGAAGTCAGCCGATGTGAACTCCTTCTCCTGCTTCTCCTGCTTTGGCCTGGGACCTTGCCTGTAGTTGCCGCCGCCATTGTTGTACCCGCCTTGCTGCCGCCGCTCACCACCGTCCTGGCGCAGCCCCTGGTTACCACCATTGTTGTACCCACCTTGCCTGCGCTCACCGTTCAAGCCGTCCTGGCCACTGCCACCATTGTTCCCGCCTTGCTCCTGGTAACCACCATTGCCACGCCCACCGTTGTACCCGCCTTGCTGCCGGCGGTCGCCATTGTAGCCATCCCTGCGCTCCTGGTAACCACCATTGCCCCGGCCACCGCCGTTGTATACGCCTTGCTCCCGGCGGTCGCCATTGTAGGCATCCCTGCGCTCCTGGTAGTAGCCACCACCCTGCTGGCGCTCCTGGTACCTGCCGTTGCCCCTGCCGCCATGGTACCCGCCTTGCTGGTAGCCGCCTTGCCGGCGCTCGCCATTGTAGCCCTCACCCCTCCTTGGGGCGCCACTGTCATTGGCATTAGCGTTGGTGTTGTGGAACACAATGGAGCCATCGCCGTGGCCAGAGTTGTAGACCCGGCGCTCAGAGCTGTTGTCACGGCCATTGTAAGCACCGTTCCCACGGCCTCCCCTGTAGCCGCCGCCATATTGAGGGCGCCTCGGTGGTACGTACTCTGAACCATCCTCATTCTTCAGGTACTCCTGGATGCTCATAGCCTGCAGCAAACAGCAGCAGTAAGGATCACAGCATCAATAATAAGTGCAATACAAAAAGAAACAGCACTCTTTTCAAATCTCACTATCAAAATGCACATTGTTGGAATACTAAATAACAAGAAAGGATTCACTACCTTGCGAGGCTTGGCTTCCTTTGCAGCAGCCTCCTTTGCCTTGCGAGCATTTTCTGCCTTCAGTTTAGCATCATCCTCGATCTTCTTCTTCTCCAAGAGCTGGAGCCCCTCAAAATCCACAGCAGCAACCCTCCTCTCCTCAGGTTTAGAGGCCTCCAGAGACTTCTTCTTTTCTTGCATCTTCTCATATTCTTCAAGGGTCATCTCCTGCTCCAAATTAGCACATCAGTAAAAAGCTTGAAAAACAGAGCAAGGGGTCTGTACGTGAGGCAAGTATAGGCAAGTGTAGGAAAGTACAATTTTCTCTTGTTCGATGGGAGCCTCCTGCTCTTTCTCTGTAGTTGTCTCATTAGGAGCATCCCCATTCGAGTCTTCCTTCTTAGGCTTTTGCTTCTTCAGCTTCCTCTTGACAGAGCCACTGATGCACTTGCCCTTCTTCTCCTTCTTCTCAGCGCCATCTCCCTCCTTCTTATCAGCACCATCTCCCTCCTTTTCGGCACCCTCTCCCTCTGGCTTCTTTTCGGCACCCTCTGGCTTCTTTTCAGCACCCTCTGGCTTCTTTTCAGCACCCTCTGGCTTCTTAGAAGCCTCTTTTTGCACATCCCTGCATCAGTTTCAAACATCGATAAGGTTAGCTTGAAGGATAATGGTTATGTGTTACCAACAGAAAGTAAAAAGGTAATGGTTCTGTGGAACATCATACCCTGTAGCCTTGTCAGATTCAGAAGCAGGGACGGCTCCGACAACCTTCTGAGCAGGGGCTTCCACCTGCTTATCCTCAGCCGCAGGCTCCACCTTGCCTTCAGACTTGGTATCAACATCAGAAGCAGCCACAGAGGATGGCTTGCTCTTAGGCCTGTACTGCATGTTGTCCCTCCTGTACTGCCTGTCATCGTTGCCGTACCTCTGGCCCTCACCGCCATTGCGGTAGTTAGAGTCGGGGGCCTGGCTGTAGCCACCCCCGTTGGCATTGTTGTAGCCACGGTTGCCGTTGCCATTGCCATAGTATGGGCGGTCGTCGGTGAGATAGACGCGTTGATAGCCGTCATGATAGAAACGGCCGTTGGCATCCTCGAAGACACGGTTGCTTCCAGCGCCACGGCCCCTTCCACGGCCTCCTCTGCCGCCGTAGTAGCCTTGGCCCCTGCCCCGGCCTCCACCAAAGTTGCCCTCCCTTGGGTAATAGTTGCCGCCCTCTGAAATATTAGCATAAGCCAGTGTCAGATCAGATCGTCTGTTGCATATACATACTGATGAGCGACCAAGAGAAAAATTAGAGTTCCAAGAGATTGGAGAGCGTGTTTAATTGCAGGCATATTAGATGGAGCCGACAGACCAATTATGGCATGTAATCAGATGGCATAAATGAATCGAGCAAGATCAATGCATATGTGAACACGAATCTGCCGGCGGGATTCTAGTACAATTTAATGACCAAATGATGTTGAACAATCAGGAAACTTGAAATAACGGTCGAATCGCTCCCATCCCAACAGGAAGGGACCGATCTACACACGACCGAATTGATCTACGGAGGAAGCATTATCGACCTTGAACCTGCACAAATCAAGCCCCCAAATCGAGCTACAGCAATCGCGAGCCATACGCGAGGATCTATCTACAACGATTTAACCGATCCATGGGAAAGCAAAGGCTGGATCTACCCCGCTCTAGAATGCGGCCGCGGGGCCGATGAGGGAACCGGGAGGAGCGATCGGGGCCAGACAATCTAAGAGATCGGGGGCGGGGGCGTGCGATACCTTGGGGGTAGTGGTGGTGCTGGTCGTGGTGCTGGGGCGGCTGGCCGTCGTCCTTGGGGCCGTTGGCGGCGGCGTCTTTGGCGGCGGCCTTCTTGGCGGCCTTGGTGGTGGGCTTGGCGGGGTCGTCGGGCGGCACGACCTTCTCGACGACGCGCGCGACGGCCTCGTCCCCCGAGGCGCCGTCCGCCAGGTCGAGCAGGTCGAAGATCCCCATCGGCGGCGGCGGCGGCTAGGGTTCTCCGCCTCTTCCCCCTAAACCCTCGTCGAGTCGAGGCTGATCTGGTTGGCTTTGGGGGCTCGGTGGGTTTGGTTGTGGATCGTGGAGGGCCGGCACCCGGGATTATATAGGCGGGCGGGGCGACGGGCCCGGCTCGGTTTCCGCGCCCGCCCCAGTTACCGACCTTGACTCCAGCTGGAGGGAGGGAGGCTCCAGTAGCTTCCACGGCGCCTAGGACGTGCCGGGCTCGATCGGGTCGGGTGCGGGACGGAAACGTTACACACGTGGAGTGCGTACGTGACCGGGTCGGTCGGGGCCAGGACCGGACCGCTGCTACCAGTGGTGGTGCTGGAACCGGGTGGGTCGGGATCAGAGTGGACTCCTAGTGCTGTGGCGGTTATGGAAGGAGTCGTAACCCGCCGACCAGACCGATTGCTTGCTTGATTTGATTGGATTTGATTTGATTGATTCAAGGGAAGGGAGCGGTGTAATTGGAAGATCGACTTCCTTTCTTCTCTGCCAAGCCAGGAGCTCTGTGCGTACTACGTGCACCTGCCCACGAGCCCAAAATTAATAAAAGAGGCATTCCCCGTGTTCTGAAATGAAATGAAGGTCAAGAAAACCCATCTACTAGTGTCAGTGTGCGTTTTTTTTATCACTCGTTCAAGTGCACCGACGTCTGCAACCCCGCAAAAAAGTGGTCCGGACAAAAGAGGAATTAATGTTTGATGGCAATGAATCGGGGAAACGAGAGATCGGCGGGCTCTTGTTTACAGTGGTAGGCACACAAGGTTGTGAACTTGACCACCCGGGTTCAAGGACTCACTTCTACCTAACAACGTAAAGTTGAAGGAGGGAGCTTCCCCCTTTAGCCACGTTTTTTTAGAATGAACAGGTACCAGCTAGATTCGGTTTGCAGGCGCTTTCAAGGTGTACACAGTGAAGGTAAAATAGTGGTGGTTTGTCCTTGCTTTGGTATGAATCTATGCTTGCAGACGTGGTGTTTTCGCACCACGGATGCATCAATGCACGTGTCTCAGCCGTGCCAAATGAGTCCATGTGGAGATTAATTTGTGCTTACAAAGAGCCAATAGTTTAACATCTGCAAGATTTTGGATCATCAATCCAATCTACTTGGATTGTCTTGGGAGATTTTAACTAGTGTGTGTGTGTGTGCGTGTGTGCGCGCGCGCGCATGCGTGCGTGTGTGTGTGTGTGTGTGTGTGTGTGCATGCGTGCGTGCGTGCGTGTGTGTCCCCGGGCTGATGTCCGCGTGAGGCATTCTTTAGGTGGCGTTTATGGTGCTCTGCGGGGTATTATGCTTAAGCTTTGCACGTGGAGCAAAATAATTTTGGTAATGTTACACATGAGATTAAAAAGTCTTGTACCATGGACAAAGTTATGCTAATAAGTCATGATAGAGTTGAGATACGCAAGTTAATAGACAAGATGAATGAATTGCTATATGGGGAGGAGTTAATGTGGTTGCAGCGTTCTTGTATTGCTTGGCTCAAAGATGGTGATCGGAACACAAGATTCTTTCACTCTAAATCAATTTGATGTGCTAGAAACAATAGAATAAGGAAGATTGATGGTATTATTGCAAATATTTGTCTGTGATTAAAGATGTGGGTATTGCGGGCCACAAGTTACTTTGTGAATATTTGTCGGCTGATCCTGACCTTGATCCTTTACGGATTATTGATCTGATTAATCCTTCGATGGGTGAGGCGGCCAACATGACTTTGTGCACCGAGTTCTCATGTAAGGAGATTGCGTATGCCCTCTTCTATATTAGCCCCTTAAAGGCACGTGACCGGATGGGTTTCAAACTCGTTTCTTTTAGCGCAACTGGGCTACAGAGTGAAGGGATGTATCATTGATTGGTAAAGGGCTTTTCTAGAACTGGTGTTATGACCCCATAGGTAAACACTACAAGAAATATGTCAACTTGTGACCACCACTATTGGTCACTGAATGGTCACAAATTTCCATTTGTGACCTTTTTGTGACCAAAAACATAAAGTCAAAAGCTGGCCGTCATAAACTGACTATAGCGACTTTCTCTGTGAGAAGGTCATAGACGTTTATGACCAAAATATGCCTACTGTCGTGTTTTGGTCACTAGCAGCCTCCCCACGCCACGTAGGCATCCAGCGTGGCAAGCTGATGTGGCACAAGATTCAGCCCGGTCCAATTGGTTGTACTACATGGGCCTAGCCCAACAATTCAGCATTTCTAATATTTATTTTTTCTGTTAATTTTCGCTAGCTACATGGGCCAGGCCCAATAATTCGGCCTTTTTATTTCTAGATGCGGCCTTTTACAGCGTATGATCTTTTATTTTTTACCATTTTATTTTCCACTGTTTTACATTTGTCCCAAATATCATAATATCATACACTGGTCCCACACGTCAGAAATTTCAAATGTGCTCAAATTATTTTGATAAGTGGGTCACATGAGTCATGTTTCCATTGCACACATTTTCAAACCACATACATAATTACTATTTCATATGTAACAGAAATTGTAATTCTGAAACATACATGAAATTCACAAAGAGAAGATACATTAAATCACATACATAATTACTATTTCATTCACAAACAGAGAGAAGATACATTAAATTCCCAGACAACCCAGCTATTATTACATAACTTGCTATATAAGAATGTCTTGGAGCTTCTTTGAACATCTTTCGTCTTGAATTTACTCAAAATATCTGCCAACAAGAAAACATAACAGCAAGGATAGGGTGAATAACAACAACAACAACAACAACAACAACAACAACATGTGATGGGGTGCTATTTTGTAGTAAGATCAAGTCTGGAAAGAAACATGCATGAAAATTAAGAAGAGCTAGAGCAAGTCTACATGAAAGCAGCAGCACATGCTTTTCCTATTAGCATCTCCGGTCAAACAAACAGGATGCAACAAGTGATTACATTGACCCCGATTAAAACATTTTAAGTACTGGACAATCATAAACATCCAACAGTAGGCAAATCTAGCACTGTCATACCAACAACCAACAGTATTTCTATCTAGTAGTGAAGATTGAAGTTGCAACAGTAGGCAAATCCCACATCCAGTCAACATCCAGCAATGGAATCCAAACAAAAGTCTAAGAATGTACCCCTAGAATACATCTGACACTGAAGTAAAAAAGCAAGCGGTTTGCCGAGATGCGCTCACCATCTGATGAAGTCGATACGGCCGGTGCCGTCGTCGAGCGTGAAGGACACGTCTGTGTTCCGCTCCGCCTTGCCGCTGACCATCCCCACAAGCCGGACCTGCACATGTAGCAATGTTATACTCCCTCCGTTCCGAAATATTGGTCGCTGAAGATATCCTTCCGACCAGGTGAAAACGATGGATTTTACATAGCTGCCCCTACTTTGAATCGGTATCCCCATCGTCGTCTTCCTCCACCCCAGGATTTGAAATCCTCCGTCGTCCACCCCTGCCGTCGCCAGCCCCTGCTTCTCCTCCAAGCGCCCAGGTCCCCTCCCCTGCTTCTCCTCAGCGCTCCCACGCCCAGGTCCCCTGCTTCTCCTCGTCTCCAGCAGCAGCGACCCAGCGATCCGGAGGCGGATCCAGCAGCACGCCCAGGTAACAGATCCCGGGTCCTCAGCGCTCCAGCAACAACGATCCAGGGCCTTCTTCTCCTGCTCGTTCTTATTCTCCTGGGTGTGCTTCTTCTTCTCCAACAGCAGCAGCAACAGCAGGTCAATGACAACAGCAGCAGGTCAGTGACAACAGCAGGAGGTCAATAACAACAGCAGCAACTCCTGGGAATGCTTCAATTTAGTCCCTTTCTTTGATGAACAACTTATGCTAAGGACGACGTGCTATCACACTTTGGAAAAAACAGTACGAATATGACAGCAGCAACAGCAGTTTGACAATAGAAACTAAACTACTGAAAGTACAGCAAATGCAAGTTAACTGAAATATTTTGATCTACTGCAAGTTCATTGATCTCCATTAGCTACTGGAGTACTCCATTTTAAGCTACTGAAGCTACTCTAACTATCCCATTTTACTCTAACAGAAACTAAACTAAGCAAGCACTACTACTTGCAAGTCCTACACTAAACTAAGCAATCATGATTTCTGACAACAAGAATCATCATCAGCAAGTCCTAACTTAACAGCAGCAAAGGGAAGAAGAGAAGAAGAGAAAAGAGGAGAAGAGAAGAAAAGAGATGAGAAGTTTCTATTAATGAAAAAGAATTACTCCTCTCTTCAAATGAATCAAATGAGTAGCTCTACACTGCATGTTTATTTGAAGTAACTGAAAATGTTTCAGTTAATTTAAATTAACATTAATAAGGTTATGTTAATCAGTTAACAGAAAAAGATTTTATTTAAAGTAACTGAAAAAGGTTTCAGTTAAATTGACAGAAAAAGGTTTCAGTTAACTCAAGAGAGGTTCCATTTACTCCATTTACAGAACTCCTAATGCTTGTACTGCAGTAAAACTACTCCTAATGCTACAACAGTTAACAACAACTGAAATTACTGTAATGTTCAAAAATTACAGTACATACTCCACTGAATATTACTGAAACTTAATAGAGGTCAGAAAATATGCTTCATTTCAGATAAATTTTAACAAATCCAGTGTGACAACTTCATTTCAGTCAAATTTTGACAAATCCAGTGTTACAGGCTAGCAGCAGTATCTTAGTCCAGTAGGGATGAGTGAGCGGGCAAGCAACTAACCAGGGTCGGCGAGCCTGGCACCAGCCTCCAAGCAGGCCCTCAGCACACGGCGCAAGCAAAGGTCATTCCCATGGCACTGGAGCTCCACCACGTCCTCTCGGGTGTAGGACCTCGGAGCCAGCATGGGCACCACCAGCACCTTCAGATTTAGCAAACAAAATGGGGAATCAAGGCACTGGCTTGCACAAAGAACGCTAACCAACCGAAAGCAGAGCAGTTAAAGGCGCAGCACCTCATCGATGACGCCCCCGTCTCCGTCCAGCGCGAGCCCGTACTCCACGAAGTGGCTCCGGGGCCTCCAGGGCGCCGGCTCCTCCTTCCTGGCCGGCCGGAACACGCGGGCGACGACGGCGAGCTGTGCATGATCCGCGAGAGTACAGATCCGTTGCAGTCGGAGCAGAGGGCGAGGCCGGTGAACCCCAGCTCCTCGCACTCCATGCGCCGTCGTGTGGTCTCCGAGGTTTCTCCGCCGCCGTGCCGCTCTCCCGCACCGCATCTCGGGTCCGCCCGGATCGCCATCGACCGGATCTCGGCCACCGCCGGGGGCGCGAGCGCGAGCAAGGCGAGGGCGAGGGCGGCCAGGAGCGCCGCGGCGTGCGGCGGTGGCCATCGAGGTGGTTGGTGCGATCTTGGTGGAGGGGATGGGGAGAGGGCGGAGGGTCGGCCAAGGTGCGAGGGCGGCGGCGGCTAGGGTTTCGGCGAGCGGGTGCGGGTGCGGGTGCGGGATTGGAACGGGGGTGAGGGGTGGGGGTGTGGGCTGCGGGTACGGTGGGGAGTGGGGGCGTGGGTGAGAGGGTGAGACGTGAGGGGTGAGGGCTGCCGTTGGATACGGGAGCATCCGACGGTGTCTGAGGCATGATCCGCATGATATCCTCCTGGACCAATCAAAACACAGCAAGCAATTTGAAGACTTTTGACCATCTAAATTGGTCGTAATCGACTAAAGATAAGTTATTTCATGAAAACTTCATTCTTCATTTTTTGCGTGCTCAAAATGAGTTTTTTTGCAAAGGATCAACCAAATATTTGTTCAAATAATCTCATATCGTGTACAAGGGTGCATCTTGGAATTCCAAACAATGTTGCTTAAGAGAGTTTTCACTTTCTTTGGACGCAAAATTTATTTTCCAATTTTCGAGTGCCCAAAAGGAGGTTTTTTGTGAAGGACCTCCCAAATAATTGTTGCAAAATTGGACCAAATCAATTTTATAAAATACTAGGACATATTTAATGCACAAATAACAAAACGGTTGGGTGTAAAAAGTTTTGATCCAACTCTCGTGAAAAAGACAAATTTCCACCGATTCAGCTGGAAGTGGGTCAAATTTGAACTGTAGCTGCCTTGTAGTTTGCTATTTATTTTTAACAAAAATCATTTCTAGGTACATAAGTATCTATTTAATCAGAGAAACACCAAAAAAATACCAAGATTCAACCACTAGCTAGGAACGGTCATTCCCGCCGTTTTGACCGCATTTTGAAACGGGCATAAAAAATTCAAAAAAAATCAAAAAATAGGAAAACCTTCGCATTGTGTCATTATATATGACCATGTTATCAGAAAAAAAATATAAACTTGTAATACGGCCATTCTTTTAAAAAAGTGTTCTCAGAAATGAGCTATCATGCGTGAAGATTCATGGCTTTCAAGCCAAATGATCAATCCTATGGCCACATTCATGGCATAGTTTGTTCAAATGATCTCATATTGTTTACAAGGGTGCATCTTGGAATGGCAAACAATGTTGCCTAAGGGAGTTTTCACTTTCTTTGAACGAAAAATTCATTTTCCATTTTTCGATTGCCCAAAGGAAGGTTTTTTTGTGAAGGACCTCCCAAATAATTGTTGCAAAATTGGACCAAATCATTTTTATAAAATAATAGGTCATATTTAATGCACAATTGACTAAATGGTTGGGTGTAAAAAGTTCTGATCCACCTCTCGTGAAAAAGACAAATTTCGGCCGATTCAGCTGGAAGCGGGTCAAATTTGAACTGCGGCTGCCTCATAGTTTGCTCTTTATTTTTTACAAAAATCATTTCTAGGTACATAAGTATCTATTTAATCAGAGAAACACCAAAAAAATTCCAAGATTCAACCACTAGCTAGGAACGGTCATTCCCGCCGTTTTGACCGCATTTTGAAACGGGCATAAAAAATTCAAAAAAAAAATCAAAAAGTTGGAAAACCTTCGCATTGTGTCATTATATATGACCAAGTTACCAGGAAAAATAACAAACTTGTAATACGGTAATTATTTTAAAAAAGTGTTCTCAGAAACGAGCTATCAAGCGTGAAGATTCATGGCTTTCAAGCCAAATGATCAATCTTATGGCCACATTCATGGCATAGTTTGTTCAAATGATCTCATATTGTGCAAAAAGGTACATATTGGAATGTCAAACAATATTGCTTAAGGAAGTTTTCATTTTCTTTGGACGAAAAAATCATTTTCTATTTTTCGAGTGCCCAAAAGGAGGTTTTTTTGTGAAGGACCTCCCAAATAATTGTTGCAAAATTGGACCGAATCATTTTTATAAAATAATAGGTCATATTTAATGCACAATTGACTAAATGGTTGGGTGTAAAAAGTTCTGATCCACCTCTCGTGAAAAAGACAAATTTCGGCCGATTCAGTTGGAAGCGGGTCAAATTTGAACTGCGGCTGCCTCATAGTTTGCTCTTTATTTTTTACAAAAATCATTTCTAGGTACATAAGTATCTATTTAATCAGAGAAACACCAAAAAATTCCAAGATTCAACCACTAGCTAGGAACGGTCATTCCCGCCGTTTTGACCGCATTTTGAAACGGGCATAAAAAATTCAAAAAAAATCAAAAAGTTGGAAAACCTTCGCATTGTGTCATTATATATGACCAAGTTACCAGGAAAAATAACAAACTTGTAATACGGTAATTATTTTAAAAAAGTGTTCTCAGAAACGAGCTATCAAGCGTGAAGATTCATGGCTTTCAAGCCAAATGATCAATCTTATGGCCACATTCATGGCATAGTTTGTTCAAATGATCTCATATTGTGCAAAAAGGTGCATATTGGAATGTCAAACAATATTGTTTAAGGAAGTTTTCATTTTCTTTGGACGAAAAAATCATTTTCCATTTTTCGAGTGCCCAAAAGGAGGTTTTTTTGTGAAGGACCTCCCAAATAATTGTTGCAAAATTGGACCAAATAATTTTTATAAAATAATAGGTCATATTTAATGCACAATTGACTAAATGGTTGGGTGTAAAAAGTTTTGATCCACCTCTCGTGAAAAAGACAAATTTCGGCCGATTCAGCTGGAAGCGGGTCAAATTTGAACTGCGTCTGCCTCATAGTTTGCTCTTTATTTTTTACAAAAATCATTTCTAAGTACATAAGTATCTATTTAATCAGAGGAACACCAAAAAAATTCCAAGATTCAACCACTAGCTAGGAACGGTCATTCCCGCCATTTTGACCGCATTTTGAAACGGGCATAAAAAATTCAAAAAAAATCAAAAAGTTGGAAAACCTTCGCATTGTGTCATTATATATGACCAAGTTACCAGGAAAAATAACAAACTTGTAATACGGTAATTATTTTAAAAAAGTGTTCTCAGAAACGAGCTATCAAGCGTGAAGATTCACGGCTTTCAAGCCAAATGATCAATCTTATGGCCACATTCATGGCATAGTTTGTTCAAATGATCTCATATTGTGCAAAAAGATGCATATTGGAATGGCAAACAATATTGCTTAAGGAAGTTTTCATTTTCTTTGGACGAAAAAATCATTTTCCATTTTTCGAGTGCCCAAAAGGAGGTTTTTTTGTGAAGGACCTCCCAAATAATTGTTGCAAAATTTGACCAAATCAATTTTCTAAAATACTAGGACATATTTAATGCACAATTGACAAAATGGTTGGGTGTAAAAAGTTTTGATCCACCTCTCGTGAAAAAGACAAATTTCCACCGATTCAGTTGGAAGCGGGTCAAATTTGAACTGCGGCTGCCTCATAGTTTGCTATTTATTTTTTCCAAAAATCATTTCTAGGTACATAAGTACCTATTTAATCATAAATACATGGTTTGGTGGCGATACGTCGAGGTTTGGGCGGTGGTCGAGGGCCCCAACTCTAGAGCGCGTAAACTCGCATGCCCGCTGCGTGGTCACCACGTGACTGTGGCGTTGACATGTGTTCTGGGCGGCCTAGGCATGTCTAGTGGGTTGGCCACTCCCCAGGTAGGTGCTAGGAAGAAAATTACAACATAAGATTCTCATGAGGAGACCGATCGATGCTCAAACATGAATTAGCAGCCAAGTGTTTGATTAGCGGTACGGAAAATGCACATGGCTAATGGGCGCGAGTTTTGGTTGAGGATGATCAGTTACTAAGAAGACCGTCTTCACAAATTTTCAGCTCAAAAGGAGGAGTCTAGGTGGTACTTGCTTTGCAAAGTACCACACTGGACATAAATACGAATGTTGAAGATGGGCTCAAAATAATGAATGGATTGAGCTGGCATTTGGTGGAGGATAGTTATTTGGTCATAGGAAAGCACTGTAGAGAATGGATACCATTTGGACATGCCAAAGTGGTACTTCCTTCACAAAGTGTTTTTTTGAATAGAATAGGAAAATGAATATATTTGAATTATTTTTGAACTACGCAAGGAAGGTTTTTTACATATTTGACGAAGATATGACCCAAAGAATTTATGAGATTTTTTGGGGAATTTTGGGAATGACAGAAATATAGGTTGCTTCACAACCTAGGGCAAAAACTGCCACATGGACATGACACATAGGCAAAACTGATGAGGTGGCGCCTAGTCGTAGCAACCCACCACAATTTTCAAGGTTATGACCATCTATATTGGTCATGAACAGCTAGAAATAAGCCAGCGAACCAGTGCTATCTGCTTTGTGACCATTTCGTGTAAGGAAATTATGACCTTTCTGACCAAAATGGTCGTTATAGTTTAGGGTTTGGAGCCCCCGAACAGCTTTTGACCAATTGGTCTGAAATGGTAATAGATCTATGACCAATTCTTCCAGGGTCACTAACAAAAGGTCATAAGTTGACATATTTCTTGTAGTGAAATCATATGGTAATTGTGATTATTTCAAAAATCCCTAATCCTTAAAGTGGTCTGAAAGTGTCTAGTAAATATGATTGGACATGTGCTTGACGATATTATGTTTTCGTCTCAAAACGTTTTCCTCCCAGGGTGTGTATGATAACTGGTAATGCCTTGGTAGCCTTTGAGTGCATTCATCACATTAAACAAGAAAAGGATCACACTAAATTTTATGTGCTTATAAGCTTGATCTATCAAAGGCTTATGGTCAAGTGTACTGGAATTACCTTAGGAAAATGATGCAAAACTTTTGTTTTGCTCATCGTTGGGTCGATTATATACTGTCTTTTGGGACCTAGGTGAGATACTCTATAAAATTTGTTGGAGCCATCGTGGATTCAAATGCCCTGTCGTGGCAGCTTCCGCAAGGTCATCCATTATCCCCTTATTATTATTTTTTTACGTTGATGGTCTCTCTACTCTTACGAATAATAATTCCAATGATATATCTACTTTCAAAATTAGAAAGGCCCCACTGGGATTTCACACCTCCTATTTTCGACAACCCTTTTTTTCTTTTCTTTTTTGGTTAAATTCTTCTATTATTCAAAGCTTGTGAACAACGGGCTATTCATGTTAGAGCCATCCTTGAGATTTATGAACGGGTCACTGATAAGCCCCTCAACCCATCTAAATACTCCCTTGTTTTGGACTTCCTGCCCTAATGTCATTATGAGTACTACAAATAATTACCTAGTTGTTACTTCTGTCGAGTTAAAAGAAAGGTATTTTGGTTGTCTACCCTGGATGGGAGGATGACCAAAGGAAGTTTCAAACCCTTCAAGTTAAAGTCACTAAAAGGTTCTTCTCCTTTGATGGGCAACCTACTCAAGCAGGCAAATAAGATTAAGTTTGTTGCAAAAGCCATGCCTGCGTATATCATGAGTGCCTTAAATATTCCTTTTGAGGTTTGTGATGACCTAAATCACATGGTTCAGAATCTATCGGGGTGAGAGAAAGGAAAAAGAAAGACTCACTTTTATGCTTAGAAGGAAATGACTAGACTGAAGAATCAAGGTGGACTTTTCTTTAGGGACTTTCATTTGTTCAATCGAGAGCTATTGGCCAGGCAGGCTTGAGTCTCCTAACAAACCCCGAGAGCCATTGCATGAGATCTTGAAATCAAAGTACTATCAAAAAGACAGACTCAAGCACACATTGTTTACAGGTAATCCATCATCCACTTGGCAACCAATCTACATGGATTGGACATTTTGAAAAAAGAAATAGTGTGGAGGTTTGTAGATGTTCATAACGTCCACATTTGGCGTGAACGATGGATCACTCATGAACTTATATGAGGCTTGACCTCAGTGAAAGGGAAATGTAGATTTAAATGGGTATCAGAACTCTAGATATTCATGGCACTTGGGATAAGTACACGCTTCAGACTTTTTTTCTTCCAGTTGACATATGTGTAATATAAAGATATTCGGCCTCTGCCTCGTCTGGGAGAGGATTTCATCTCCTGGGCCCTAGAAAGAAGTGGTGCTATACTCAGAGTGCATATCGT
This sequence comes from Secale cereale, assembly GCA_902687465.1. Taxonomy (NCBI): domain Eukaryota; kingdom Viridiplantae; phylum Streptophyta; class Magnoliopsida; order Poales; family Poaceae; genus Secale; species Secale cereale. The sequence goes on along the minus strand of LR738715.1, from coordinate 15,995,375 downwards.
CTGGACTAGGAAGAAATTCACAATGTGGACGTTGTCTCAGGAAGTGGACAACCTGAATGGCAGGTGAATGGGAGCTACTGGATGTCACAAATATCCAACCCACCAAAGATGACTAGTTTTTGCGACTCGTGTGTAAGCTTGATGAGCCTATGCGCGTCTTCTTATTGATGCCACTTTGGCAAATTGCAATGTCGGGAATTAATCGATTCATGTGAAGCATGCCCCTCATGTCGATGTATCTACCAGGTTCCTCCCATGCTACTTGTCTTCTCTACATTCAATCACGTTTGACCCCAACACTAATCTTGTGAAAGGCAAGTTAGTCATCCTCACCTGCTTCACGTACACACATTATGTATGCAAACTTATTGAGCATCTTGGTCCTTGCCCTTAGATTCCTCCGGTTGTTGGTCTTATGAAGCTAAATACTATGGTAGAAGATGCTACTATGGTGTGAAGAGACCATGAGGGGAGCAATATCTACACATGCAACGAAATTTTGGAGTTTGAGATTTAGCTACCATTGAATGACTCTCCTTGGCTTTTCAGTGGAGTACCCTAACTGTGGACACTGAAACAAATTGTGTGGAAGCATTTTCAATGGTGAACAACATGGTCAACAACAAGTCGAGATATGCTTTTCTACTTAGTGAGATTAAGGAAAACACGAAGGAATACAATTCTTGTGTTACTCATATTTGTCGTACTGCAAACTGTGTTAGCCGTTTCATGGCAAACTTATGTAGTGTCGAACTGCTGTATGGCTTGGTTTGGGGCGACGGGACGTCTTGGACATTATCATATGTGATTGTAGTTCCTAATGAAATACAAAAATGATTTTGCAACAAAACATTGGCTAGACGATTTTGTAACCAATACTTGGGCTAGTGCCAAACATAGTTGCCAAATTTTGACAATAAACCAAATATTGTTGTGCATAACTCATACTCAATTTTAAAACCTATAATAATGCTTAGAAACAAGCTTTATTTACTCACATCAACCATTATGTTTAACATGAATAAATGAGGACCCCTTGAAGGAAAAATAAAAATAAAAATCAAAAGGATATGTGCAGTAGTAGAAACACTACTGAATTCTCTCATTTGTCACCATTGAATATACTTGCTCAACAGACGGGTGAAAATGTTCATACCTATAGTTTCTGCTTGACCCCAAAAGGAATAAATTCATAATCACCACTAACAAGTTGTGAGCACGTCATCCACTAAGGGCATGTGCAATGCTTGATAAGATAGTCTTATCTTAAATCTTGCATGTAATTTAGAGATGACAAAAAAGAACGTTTATCTTCAATAATTCGTAATTCCTAAAAACGTGGTGAGACATATATTGTGCTAAGAGATCAGCTCTTGTCTTATCTTAAATAAAAGAAGACAAACCTTTTCTTATGACTTCTCTCACATCCACCTCATCATCTATCCTACGTGCCACCCCTAAAATAACACCATTGTACATGCCCTAATAAGTAACACAACGCGAATCAACCTGTGGTTGAGATGGTTAGGTGGACAGTGGTATCCCCAACCCACCAGGGTTCAAATCCTGGTGCTCGCATTATTCCTGGATTTATTTCAGGATTTCCGGCGATACGCTTTCAGTGGGAGGAGACGTTCCCGTCGACGACGAGGCGCTTACGGTGACTTCGTAAATCTCAAGATGATATGCCGACTCAGTCTCTCGGAGGTGCTCATAGGGGTAGGGTGTGCGTGTGTGCGTTCATAGGGGTGAGTGTATGCGCGTGTATATGAGCGCTTGCGTTTGTACTGATTCTCAAAAAAAAAATAAGTAACACAACAAATAAAATACAGGATATAACCGCAAAAAATAATAATACAGGATATGTTCGATCGATCGGGCGGAGAGGAAACGTTACACACGTGGAGTACGTACGTGACCGGGTCGGTCGGGGTCAGGACCGGACCGCTGCTACTAGTGGTGCTGTAACCGGGTGGGTCGGCCGGGATCAGACTGGCTGGACTCATCCTACTACTACTACTGGCAGACCCCTCAAAAAAAAAAAAAACTACTACTACTACTGGCAGTTATGTAAGGAGTCGTAGCCCCCCGACCAGACCGATTGCTTTCTTGATTGATTTTATTTTGATTTGATGGAAGATGGATTTCCTTTCTTCTGTGCCAAGCCAAGACCAGAGCCAGGGGTCCGGGTCCGGTTTCTGCTTCGCTGGCCCGCGCGATGAGAGGGCAGCGTGGCACGCCCGTCCCAAACTTTCATAGTGTGGCCACACTACTAGTAAGTAGCAGCTCGGGTTGAAGCAGAATCGGATTCTTCAATTGTGATCGAATCATGTGCGGGTCAAACGTCATGATGGGATGAAGCAGCAGCAACTTTCGCTGAGTGCGTGGATCTATCTACGTTGATCGGGAAGGTCAAGTTTAAACATTGTTCTCGCTCTTGTAACCAAGCAGCGCATGTGCTAGCTAAGTTTAGTTATTGTAATAAGTTTTCTTCTAGTTGGACGGACGAGTCCCCGGGCTGTCTCGTTTCCGCACTTGTGGCTGATGTTATTCCCTCTCTTAATCAATAAAGCTAGCCATGATGGCCTTCCCTCAAAAAAAAAAAAGGTAGTAGTAGCAGCTAGTCGTGCATGTGGATGCACACCTGCCCACGAGCCGACGACCGATGCACCATCATCTTTTTTACCCCCTCGGCCTCCAATCCAAAATTAATAAACGACGCATTCCCCATGTTTTTTTTGAGAATGGCATTCCCCATGTTCTGAAATGAAGCGAAATACATCCACGTTACTGCCCTTTTTTTATCATTCAACTGCCGGGATCCGAACAAAAGGGGAGAGTTTGATGGCAATGAATTTGGGGGAAACGAGAGATCGGCGGGCTCTAGCTAGCTCATAAGTTTGAACTGTCGGGATGGAAGGAGGGGGCGAGTGATCCTTGATCTTGTGACGGTGGTACGTTCGCATTCCCCGTGTCGGTACTTCTTTGTGGAACTCGTCCATCGGAAGTTCGAATGAGGAGGTACCCAACTAGATTGGGTTTGCAAGCGCTTTGAAGGTCTACACGGTAAAGGTAATAGTGGTGGCTTGTCATTATTTTGGCATCAATCTATGCTTGTAGATGTGGTGTTTTTAAGCCATAGATGCATCAATGCACATGTTCGAGCCGGGCCAAATGAGCACTTGTGGAGATTAATTTGTGTTTACAGAGAGCTAATAGTTTAACATCTCCACCTCATGTGGTCTCTCATGGAAGATTTGAGTGTTCCATCCGATCTACATTGGCTTGTGTTGTGGGAGGTTTTAACAAATTTGTGTGATGATTTGAGGACCATGGTCCGCTGCATGTGGTTTGATATCTTACGGAGGACCGGATTACGAAACTGACTTTTACGGTATGAAATAATGTGGGAGCGGGACACATGGCTTCAAGATTTATCGTGCATCCCGGGTCGATGCCCGCTTGAAGCATTCTTTAGGTGATGTTCATGGCGCTCTCCAGGGTACTATGCGTAAGCTTTGCACATGGAGCAAAATATTTTTTGTAATAATGTTACGCGTGAGATCGAAAAGTCTTCTACCATGGAGAAACTTATATTCATATATAAGTGTTGATAGAGTTGAGATACACAGGCTAACAGACAAGATGAATGAATTGCTATATGGGGAGGAGTTAATGTGGTTACAACGTTCTCGTATTGCTTGGCTTAGGATGGTGATCGGAACACAAAATTCATTCACTCAAAATCAATTTGATGCGCTAGAAAGAATATAATAGGGAAGTTTGAGGGTATTATTGCAAATACTAATTAGTCGGTGAGTAAAGATATGGGTATTGCGGCCACAAGTTACTTTGTGGATATCTTTTGGCTGATCCTGACCTTGATCCTTCACAGATTATTGATCTGATTGATCCTTTGGTGGGTGAGGCGACCAACATGACTTTGGGCCAGTTCTTGTGGGCGGCTTAAAAAATAAGCTGCCTCCCCCCAGCTTAAAAAATAAGCCGCTTCCAAATTTTGTTGAGGCTTCTAAATTAGTAATGCCATAACTAGGTTAGAAGCCTCAATGAACGAGGGAAGCGGCTTATGGAAAAAGCTGGGGAGGAGGCGGCTTATATTTTTTAAGCCGCCAAAAGAACTGGCCCTAAGTGCACCAAGTTCACATGTAAGGAGATTGTGTATGCCCTCTTCTAGATTAGCCCCTTGAAGGCGCGGGGACCGGATGGGTTTCCCACTCGTTTCTTTTAGCGCAACTAGGCTACAAAGTGAAGGGAGGTATCATTAATTAGTAAAGGGATTTTCTATAACTGGTGTTATGACCCCATAGGTAAATCATATGGTAATTGTGATTATTTCAAAAATCCCTAATCCTTAAAGTGGTCTAAAAGTGTCAAGTAAATAGGCTTGGGTCGATTATATAATGTCTTTTCTGACCTAGGCGAGATACTTTGTAAAATTTATTGGAGCCATCGTGGATTCAATTGCCCTGTCATTACGGCTCCCGCAAGGTGATCCATTATCCCCTTATTATTTTTATTTGTTGTTGATGGTCTCTCTGCTCTTATCAATAATTAATTGATTCCAATGATATATCTCCTTTCAAAATTACAAAAGCCCCACTAGGATTTCACACCTATTTTTGACAGCCCTTTTTATTCTTTTTTTTGGGGTTAAACTCTTCTATTCTTCAAAGCTTGTGAACAGCGGGCTATTCATGTTAGAGGCATCATTGAGATTTATGGACAGGCCACTGATCAACCCCTCAACCCATCTAAATACTCCCTTGTTTTGGACCTCCTGCCATAATGTCGTTATGAGTACTACAAATAATTACCTAGAGGTTACTTCTGTCGGGTTAGAAGAAAGGTATTTGGGTTGCCTACCCTAGATGGGAGGATGAACAAAGGAAGTTTCAAACTCTTCAAGTAAAAGTCACTACAAGGTTCTTCTCCTTTGATGGGAAACCTACTCAAGCACGCAAATAAGATTAAGTCTGTTGCACAAGCTATCCCTACCTATATCATGTGTGCCTTAAAATTCCTTTTGAGGTTTGCGATGACCTAAATCACATGGTTCGGAATTTATCAGGGTGAGAGAAAGGAAAAAAGAAAGACTCACTTTTATGCTTGGAAGGAAATGACTAGACTGAAGAATCAAGGCGGACTTTTCTTTAGGGACTTTCATTTGTTCAATCCAGAGCTACTAGCCAGGCATGCTTCAATCTCCTAACAAACCCCGAGAGACATTGCACGAGATCTTGAAATCAAAGTACTATCAAAAAGACAGACTCGAGCACACATTGTTTACAGGTAATCCATTGTCCACTTGGCAAGCAATCAACATGGATTGGACATTTTCAAAAAAAGTAATGGTGTGGAGGATTGTAGATGTTCATAACGTCTGCCTTTGGCGTGAACGATGGATCACTCATGAACCTATATGAGGCTTGACCTCGGTGGAAGGGAAATGTAGATTTAAATGGGTATCGAAATTGAAACTCTAGATATTCATGGCACTTGTGATACGAACACGCTTCAGACTTTTTTTCTTCCAACTGACATATGTGAAATTTAAAGAGATTTGTCCTTTGCCTCGTCTGGGAGAGGATCTCATCGACTGGTCCCTAGAAAGAAGTGGTACTATATTCAGAGTGCATATCGCCCAGACTAGGAAGAAATTCATAATGTGGTCACTGTCACAGGAAGTGGACAACCCGACGGATGACGAGATGGATGGCAGGCCATCTAGTCTTTCCAAGCACATCCGAATGTCTTTACTTTCACGTGCCGATTGGGTACAAACTCCCTTGCAACTTGGAGCAACAAGAACAAATGAACTTGGAGGTGTCTGCTACTTGTCTGGATGTGGTGTATAGGCAAATACAAGTTCCATGTGTTTATTATTGCATCAATGCAAAATGGCTCTAGAGGTTACTGGCAGGTGAATGGGAGCTACTGGATGTCACAAATATCCAACCCACCAGAGGTGAATAGGTTTTGCAACTCGTGTGTGAGCTTGATGAGCCCATGCGCGTCTGCTTATTGATGCCACTTTGGCAAATTGCAATGTCGAGAATTAGTTGATTCATGTGAAGCATGCCCCTCATGTCGATGTATCTACGAGGTTCCTCCCATGATACTTGTCTTCTCTACATTCAATCGTGTTTGATCCCAACACTAATCATGTGAAAGGCAAGTTAGTCATCCTCACCTGCTTCCCGTACAGACATTATGTATGCAAACTTATTGAGAATCTTGATCCTTGCCCTTAGATTCCTCCAGTTGTTGGTCTTATGAAGCTAAATACTGGTAGCTCTTTTTTGGATGGGAGTGGAAGGTGCTAGCATGGTGTGATGAGACCATGAGGGAAGCATTATCTACACATGCAACGAAATTTTGGAGTATGAGATTTAGCTACCATGGAATAACTCTCCTTGGCTTTTCGGTTGAGTACCCTAACTGTGGACAATGAAACAAATTGTATGGAGGCATTTTCAATGGTGAACAACATGGTCAACAACAAGTCGAGATATGCTTTTCTACTTAGCGAGATTAAGGAGAATACAGAGGAATATAATTCTTGTGTTACTCATATTGTCGTAGTGCAAAACGGTATTAGTCGTTCCATGGCAAACTTATGTAGTGTCGAACTGTTGTATGGCTTGGTCTGGGGCCTCGGGATGTCTTGGACATTATCATATGTGATTGTAGTTCCTAATGTAGTACAAATGATTTTCCAACAAAAAATTGGCTAGACTGTTTTGTAACCAATACTTGGGCTAGTGCCAAACATAGTTGCCAAATTTTGACAATAAAATAAATATTGTTGTGCGCAACTCCTACTCAATTTTAAAACCGATAATAATGCTTAGCAACAAGCTTTCTGTACTCATTTCCACCATTCGGTTTAACATGAATAAATGATGACCCCTTGAAGCAAAAAATTAATAATAAAAAGGATATGTGCAGTAGTAGAAACACTAATAAATTCTCACATTTGTCGCCATTGAATATACTTGTTCAACAAATGTGTGATATCGTTCATACCTACAGTTTCTGCTTGTGCAAGTTACAACTACAATGTCAGTGGTTCCTTTACCCCGAAACGAAGAAATTCATAATCACCACTAACAAGTTATGAACACGTCATCTACTAAGTAAAACAACAATAAAATATAGGATATATTCCCGCCTTAGCCCTTTACCAGTTTTGAAAACTCAGTAACTTCCCGTTCTTTACTTCTTAAACCCATGAGCCCTTGATACGTCCAAAACGTATCTATAATTTCTGCTTGCTCCATGCCACTTTTGGGTGATATTGCTATGATATTTATACACTTCCATACACTTTTGATCATATTTGGACTAACCTACTAATCCAGTGCACCCCAATGCCAGTTTCTGTTTTTGGCTGTTTTTGTATTTCAGGTTTTCACATTACGAGAACTGTCAGGAAAAATCCAGAAAAATTATATAAAAAATCAGCGTTCCAGAACCTACCTTGCTCCCGAAGTACAGCCGGGGGGGGGGGGG
>LR738715.1:15911494-15975148 GCA_902687465.1 Secale cereale | reverse complement strand
TATGCCTTTCTGCTCAAAGCATCTGCAATCACATTCGCCTTGCCTGGAGTGTACTCAATGCTGGGGTTGTACTCTTGGATCATCTCGACCCAACGAGTCTGGCGGAGGTTCAGATGCGGCTGTGTGAAGATGTACTTCAAACTCTTGTGATCAGTGAAGATGTCGACCTTTCTGCCCAACAACAGATGTCTCCACGTAATCAGAGCATGTACCACAGCTGCTAGCTCGAGATCATGTGTGGGATAGTTCTTCTCAGCTGGCTTGAGCTGACGTGAAGTGTATGCCACAATTCTCTTCTCTTGCATAAGCACACCACCAAGACCTTGAAGAGAAGCGTCACAGAACACTTCATAGGGCTTGGATTCATCTGGAGGAATCAGAACTGGAGCTGAGACAAGCTTCTCTTTGAGTGTTTTGAAAGCCACTTCACACTCGGGAGACCAAAAGTATTTGACGTTCTTCTGGAGGAGGTTGGAAAGAGGCTTGGCAATCTTGGAGAAGTTCTCCACAAACCTTCTGCAATAGCTGGCAAGACCCAGAAAACTGCGGAGCTGCTTGACGTTCTGAGGAGCTTCCCAGTTGACAATTGCTTCAACTTTCTCGGGATTAACCGCAATACCGTCAGCTGAGATGATGTGGCCCAGGTAGAGAACCTTATCGAGCCAAAACTCGCACTTTGAGAACTTGGCATAGAATTTGTGCTCTCTGAGTCGATCAAAAACCAGACGCAAGTGCTTTTCGTGATCTTCTTCATTCTTGGAAAACACCAAAATATCATCCAGATACACAAGCACAAACTCGCCTGTATAGGGGTTGAAGATGTAATGCATCATCCTTGAGAAGGTAGGAGGAGCATTGGCGAGGCCGAAGGACATGACGGTATACTCATATGAACCGTAGCTCGTTCTGAACGCCGTCTTGGGAATGTCTTCCTCGCGAATGCGAATTTGATGATAACCCATTCGGAGGTCAAGCTTAGAGAATACTTTAGCTCCTTTGAGCTGCTCAAAGAGTTCATTGATGTTGGGGAGCGGATACTTGTTCTTAATCGTCTTCTTGTTCAGTGGCCGGTAGTCAACACAGAGACGCTCCGTGCCATCTTTCTTCTTGACAAATAAGACACCACAGCCCCACGGAGACGTACTCGGTCTGATGAGACCCATACGCTCCTGTTGATCCAACTGTTTCTTCAATTCCTTCAATTCATCTGAAGAGAGCTTGTAAGGACGCCGACAAACAGGTTCGGTGCCCGGCTCGAGTTCAATGACAAACTCCACCTGACGGTGTGGAGGCATGCCTGGAAGTTCTTCTGGAAAGACGTCTTGATATTCATTCACCACTGGAATTTGCTCTATAGCATTAATTTCACCCTTATCATTAAGAGAGAAAAGCCGAATAGTATTATCCCTGGAGGCGAAGATAATCACATCATCATCCGAATGAGTCAATTTGACTTCCTTTTGAGCACAATCAATGTGAGCATCATGCTGAGAAAGCCAATCCATTCCGAGAATGAGGTCGATGTCAGAATGACCAAGAACCACCGGATTAGCCAGAAATCGATAATCACCCATGCGGATAGAAACATTCGGAACAAAGTTGTTGGAGTTCATGAGCAAACCCGGAGAAAGCACAGACATCGGACTCGGCAAAGCTTGCAATGGCATATCATGTGACAATGCAAAAGGTCTTGACATGAAAGAATGTGAAGCACCTGAATCGAACAAAACTTTAGCTGGAAAAGAGTTCACTGAGAGATTACCCAGAATGACATCAGAAGAAGCCTCTGCTTGTGCTGCATTCATCAGATTGACCCTTGCAGACTTTGGATCATGCTTGACAATAGCTGAACTCATAGGTGGTGGAGGAGGAAGACGCTTCGGATTCGGACATCTGTTGGCATAATGACCCTTCTGGCCACACTTGTTGCACACCACTTCAGAGAGAGGACGGAACTGAGAGCCACTGGACTTGGAGCCTTGAGACTGAAACTGCTTCTTCGACTGGTTGCTTGGGTTGGGTGGGTGGGAGAAACCACGACCACTAGAGTTCTTGTTGTTGGAGTTGTTGAAGTTGCTGGAGTTGTTGAATGGAGCTCGAATCATTGGAGGAGGAGGAAGCCAGAATTTCTGTTGTTTCGCAGCCAACTGAGACGATGAGGTAGAGTGAACAGCATCTCGAATTCTCTTCTTAGAAGCCTCCATCTTAAGCTGAGCTGCTTCTTGTTTCAAAGCCATATTATAGAACTTATCGAATTCGTCTGGCTCGAACAAAGTGAGAGCAAGCTGAAGTTCATCTTTGAGACCTCCACGGAACTGATAGATTTTTCTCTTTGCATCAGGTATGTCTTGCTTTGCATAGCGAGCGAGGTTTTGGAACTTGACATTATACTGATAGACTGACATGGAGCCCTGCTTGAGGTTGCGGAATTGCTCACGCATACCCTCAATAACACTTGTAGGAATGTGATGCGAGCGGAAATCCCTGCAGAAATTCTCCCACGAGATCACTTGACCCGGCCTTGAGTCTTTGTACTGCTGCCACCAATCAGCTGCTTGATCTTTCAGTTGGAAGGCTGCAAACTTCACATAGTCATCTTCTTTCACGTTACTGCACTCAAAATGCTTCTTTATGTCGGTCAACCAATCCTCAGCATCAAGAGGGTCGACACAGTAACTGAAGGCTTTAGGATTGTTAGCCAGGAACTGGTTGAGGGTAGCATGGTGCTGCTGGAAGAAGTTGCCTTGGTTCATTGGAACGCCCTGATTAGCTTGATTAGCTTGCATAGCTTGCATTTGCTGCATCATCTGCATCATCAACTAAGTGTTCTGAGCAGTAGTCTGCATAATTGCTCTCCAAGCCTCAGGCGGAGGAGGAGGTGAAGGAGGACGTTCTGGAACCTCTTCACCCTCTGGGTTGGCATTCGGAACCCTTTTCGGAGCCATCCTGTAAGAGATGACCACGAATCAGCAATTGATTGACAAAAGGAATAAGCTGAATCAATGGAATGAATTGCAACAAGTCTTCACAATAATCATTCGAACAATAAGAACGAATGAAATCATCCGAACAAGAGGAACGAATGAATTTCTTAGTTAAATGATAACATCAGTCTTCACGAGAAGCCACATAGGGATCAAAAGGATAAAATAATAAAAACAACAAGGTACAGACGGGAACAAACACAAGAGAGGAGTTTCGTTCTAACATCTTTGTGCTGAAAGCATATGAACGCGTTACGAAAAGGTTTTGCAATCCCCGGATCAGCATAGCCAAGGACCCTTTAAGATGCAACTCCTGATAGTAACCTCGGTCATATAACCTCTTCACTCAATGTCGAACCCCGAACTCGCTAACCTGCATTCGTTGGAAGAATGCCTACGATCTACTGGATAAAACCCACCTATAGCTTTCCGAAAGATTCCAGTTATGCAATCAGGTGTTGGGGATACACGGGAAGCACCGCGCAATCAACTCTAACCTACATCCAGGTGTATCCATCCTTCAACACATAACCAGTCTTTCTCGGAAGCTGTGTACCTCGGACCTTCGAAAAGCATCCACTATAACAAGCTATGGCAATACTCCCGAACTACCTCCCCAGTACTGGGTGATGTCGGGGTTATCGTGCCACTGGCCGTATAGGGGAGATTTTCGATGTCGGCCGTCTTAAGTATTTAGTACTGTCGCGATATGCTTGTTACAGTGATACCCCGAAGCTCAACTCCTCGGTAACAGGAGGCATCGGGAACAATATCCTTGTCACAAGAACATCGAAACAATCCCAGAATACTCGCGGGAATCCTAAAAAAAAAAATTTGTGCAAATTTTTGAAGATAGGAGAGACAAGAGTAGACATCAGGAGTCCTCACCAGAGAGAAAGGGGATGAGAAGCAAAGAATTCCTACTCTCCGATATAATATAGACTCAAAAAGTTTTCAGTGTGTGCCTAGACTCAACCGTCAACGGTTCGATCAAACAGTGGGGGCTCCTAGGTCGGAGAAGGCTCTGAATACCAACTTGTAATGCCCAGGATGGAGTTATACCTCCTACGGGTCGAGGCCCGACTTAAAGGCATAAACCCATCCTAGAATGATCTCAAGTTTGGTAATCTTTGCACAACTCATGTAAAAGGGGAAAAGTAAACTGAAAATAGTTGGCTTACAATCGCCACGTCACAGAATAACAGTACAAGTCTCAAACATCATACAATAAGATCACTACAACCCTCTAAGGGCAAAATCCAAAAGTCAAAGTACCAAACTCAGATAAATAAACAACCACAGGCGGATCGAATCCTAGTAAGAGTCTCCACTACTGATCGTCCGGGTAGCGCACGTAGTAACGACTACGCTCCTCGTCGTACTCCCAATCCAGCTCGGTGCCATCTCCTGGATAGCTCACGGCTGGACCTGCATCTGGTGTGTGAAGTAACTGTGAGCCACAGAGGACTCAGCAATCCCGTTCCCGGGTAACAGGACTATCAAAGCCTTTAGGTGAGGAAAGGCTGAAGAAAGAAATGAGGTGAAGGAACAACAAAGAGTCTGCAGCAGCAACTAGCACTATCTTACGCAAGAGAGAGCGAGAAGAGAAGGCATACGGCGAGAAGTGATCACTAAGTGATCCTAGCTACAAGCTCACAAACATAACCCCTCCGTGTTCAACTCCCGAATCCCTATTCGGAAATTGACAGTCACGGAACTCACGCTGGTAGTGTATTAGTATCATTGTGTCAAGTTTTCTACAACCGGAATTAACAAGCTCCCATCTGCCACATAACCGCGGGCACGGCTTTCGAAAGTTCAAACCCTGCAGGGGTGTTCCAACTTGACCCATTACAAGCCCACGATCCGCGGAGTCGCAACTCCAAAGTGGGAAGACCCGAGTATCCTCGGAATCCCGTGCTCAAGTTAAACCGAACTAAGGTAAGGCTAATCCAGCAAATCCTCCCGGCGTGCCGACACCCTGATAGTAGCCGCGCGTATCTAGTCTCAGGCCACGACCGGATGAGCACAGCGTACAGTGGCCGAAATACCCAAGTTGCCAAGGGGGGCCCCGCACACGACTCTAGTTTGGACCAACACTCAAATCGAGCACTGGCCCAGGGGGGTTGAATTAATTAAGCCTCGGGTTAATTACTCCCTCGGAAAGGTTTAAGTTGTTTAGGCAAATAGTACCAATGTTGGGACTTGCTGGAAAAGACTTAGCACTTAGCGGTTTATCAAGGGGGTCCCATACACCCCAACCGTGTTAGGAACGCATAATCAAGGAACATAAAACCGGCTTATACAGATCCTAACGGCATGAGTGGAACAAAACACCAAGCAAAAGGCTTAGCCTTCCACCCTTGCCAATATATATATGATTTCAGTTTAAGCATTTATATAGTGTGATATAACCCAACCAAACTTCAACATGGAGCAAGCATCTTCACTTCACCTGCAACTAACAACGCTATAAGAAGGGCTGAGCGAAGCGTACTTAGCCAAGCAACGGTTTGCATAGGTAGGGTGGTTAATCATGGCAATTGGTTACAAGTAGGAGGCTGACAAGAAGAACATGGGCATCGAGGCAACACTATAGATCGAGACTACTAGCAATAGACAATGATAGTAATGTTATCGGGGTTCGGTCATCTTGCCTGAAGAGAAGAAGTTCGGATCAAAAGAAGGGTCCTCTTGCTCAAATTCGTTGGAAACCTCGTGCTCAACCTCGTTGGAAAACTCGTGCTCAACTTCCGGGTCTAAACAAGACAAACACACCAGCACCAATCAACACAATGCAATGCGCACTCGAAAAACATGTATGCATGATGGATGCACTAGTGAAGCACATGGAGCACGGAAAACATCACTCAAGCAAAACACCTCAAAACAAGATAACAACCTGATATTATTAATCTACACAGAAAAACACCCAAGTTTGATATAAGATTCGCTGAAATCGGAGTTACGGGCTAAAAGTTATGCCCGAAACAAGATTTGAGCGAAAACTGCAAAATACAGCAACATGGCATCTTGGGAGCACAAAATAAATAATCTACAGCACCCAAAAGGCATGGCAAAGGACTTGAACATAAACTAGATATAATGTACAGCAACTAGGTCCAAAGTGCACCCCCAACGGAGTCACGGATAAACAGCAATGATCTTGGACATATTGAACTTTGAAATAAAATTCTGGCAGCAGAATTTTATTGAAAGTTTGGAGCAAAAGATAAGCATGCTACAGCACCTCAAATGGACATGTGAGGACATGGATGGAAAGACAACAATATATACTTCATGGAACAATCAAAATCCACCCCAAAACTATCATGCTTTGTCCTACAACATCACACGAACATGGCATCGGAACGTTACAGATTTCAGACTTAGTGAAATTTCACTAAGTCCTAAAACAGCAACATCATCATAGCATCAAAAAGAGCATGTTTAAGACACCTCGAAACTAAACATGGCAAAGGGTAAGCACCTCATCAAAGTACATATGACGGTGATCCCGAAACACACAAGCATGCATCAATGTGGTGAACACACCGATTGCAACAAGCTCAACAACATGGCATTTCATAACAAGTAAAAACACAACGTTTGAACATGGCATCTTGCAACGAAGATAACAAGGAAACGATACATCTACCATGCAACCTATCACACACAACACGTAGTTCGTGTCAAGACGAACACGTGGACATGTCATTTGCTTCGTTTGGACAAACGAGCTAAAAGATATCACATGTCAAAGGTGGCACAAAAATAACACATAGCAGCAGTTTATATCATCATACACTCTTGCAACAGCAAAACAAGGCCCTAGATGATCTCTAACATGCATGACTACAACAGGTAAAACGGAGAGGGCATCTCCACGAACATCTGGACATATCACATGCTCAAAACGGAGCAACAGGTAAAAAGTTATGCATGGTCAAACTAGGCATATCAGAACAGAGAAAACAGAGATCTAGGTCAACCTCTCAGATCCGGTGAACAGTAACGGGCTTCGGGAAGCTACAGTGGCGGCGGGATCTGGGCTTCGGCGCCGCGGTGAAGGAGGTGGCCCAGCGATCCGGCCCGGAGCGCGGAGGGACGGGCCCGCGGCGGCGCGGCGCGGCCCAGCGGCGGAGGCTGCGGTCGCGCGGCCCAGGTGGCGAGCGGAAGGGAGGCCCACCCGCGGGAGGGAGCCGCGGCCCACCGGAGCGGCGGCGTACGGGAGTGGCGCGGGGAGGCGACCGGGAGGCGGCCTGCTGGGCCGGGGCGACGGAGGGAGGGCCCAGCCGGCGACGCTGGCGCGGTCGATGACTCGGCTCGCTGCGGTCGAGCGAAGGAGGACGGGCCGGGCGACTCGGGCCTGGCGGAGATCTCAGCGAAGTGGTCCAGCCCTGGCGCGCGATCGGGTCCGACTGGCGATGGATCGGCGCGACGCGGCGCGGCCGTTGACCAGGCGCGAAAACGAGGCGAGCCGGTCGGCTGCCGTTGCGGCGGCTGGAGGACCCGATGGATCTCTCGGGATCCGGGCAGGTGACTTTGGATCTGAGAAGAAAAGAAAAAAAAGAAGAAGATGGAACTAGAGGAGGAAGAAGAAGAGGATGCCCAAATAGGCCTAGGGTCTATATATAGCAATTAGACTAGGGTTTGAGACTAGGGGATGTTTAGGAGCCCTCCGATCTGGATCCAACGGATCCGATCGCGGGGATGATTTTAAAAGGGCCAGACGGAGATAAAAGAATACCACAGGGGTATTTCCGGGACACGAAGTAAGGGCACTTCGGACCCACACGGACAACGGAGGAAAAAGTCAACGGAGTCCAAACGAGACGAGATTTGAGAGGCGGGTTGCACACAACAAAACAACAACACACAACACAACCTCACGGCACACCGGTAACGAAAAACGCCCGAACAACAAAGAAGGCCTACGGGACGTCACGGACACGAGAGGGAGCTCCGGAACACGAAACGGACAACGGGAAGAAACGCCACGAACCGGAAACAACCCACAACACAAACAAAATGCAATGCACATGTCTACATGATATGAATGAATGCCACACACTCACACAACAAAACGACGAACGCCCGAAAGACAAAGAACCCGAAATGGAAATAGATGAAGCCGGAGATTTATTATAAGCCCAAAAGGGAAAGTATTACATCCGGGGCATTACAGTCCTGTCCATGGCGGCGGCGACACGGGGCGGGGGAGCAGGTAGACGGGCAGTGACGGGCCGGCTGGGCTCGGCCCAGCCGCGAGGTAAGTGGGCTGTTGCCCGTTTTCTTTTATTTTTGTCTGCTTTCTTTTTATGTAAAAACAGAGAGGGAGAAGAAATTGTTTGGATGACCAAATGCCTCTGGAAAAACATGGGACTTGGTCCAATATTACCAAAGCACTGTTATGCACTGCCCCAACAAGTTAGAGAGTTTTTGAAGCTTGTTTGGTTTTTTTTATAAATGCAAAAGCATTTGAAGGTGCTGAAAAGGAGCTGTTATATTTGCTACTGTTCATTTTACCATATGCTGATGATGTTTTCCTTAACATATAATTGTTATGGAATTTTTGCAAGGTGATGAACATTTTTGCAGCAGGTTTCGCACAACTCAAATTTTCACTTAGATTTGAATTTGGATTCAGAAAGAAGTTTGAATTGGAGTGCTTGTTCACTGTGATCAAATTAAGCAAATAAGGATGACATGGCATGATTTAAGAAGTGATCACTGTGGTGAGGATCTGGGGGTGTTACAAATCTCCTCCACTACAAGAAATCTCGTCCCGAGATTTAAGTGGGGAAGAAAAGGAGTAACTTCGGAAGAACCGACCCTTGCAAGGTCGAACACCTGACAGTTAACTCAGGGGATGAGGCAGAAGGAATCCCTCGAGTTAAAACTTAAGCAAACATCAAGAGCAAGGTGTGAAAGTTCAAGAGAAAGTTTCGAGCGGACGGACTTCCGATCGATGCCTGATCATAGTATGAAAAGGGTTCAGGGCATCGGGAATAGATCATCACTCGAAGGGTGGCTTGTGGTAACTCACCAAACCAAGAGCAAAGGATGCTTCGGAAATCAAGGATGCACAGAAGAGTCAGGTTCCGATCTTGTGGAACTGCGATACGGTTCGATAAAAAGTAGAGGGAACGGTGACAACTCACATGGTCAAGACAATAAGTCAGGACAGTGAGAAGTCTGTCAGCTATGTCGGCAACGGCGTCGGTACCAAGGGCGAGGGACGAAGAGAACCATTTTCCTGCTCGTTGAAACGAGGCGGACCAAAAGGCAAAATTCTCGTCCATCGGTGGTTACCGGAATGTCATCGACAAAAGTAACAGGGTCTCACTGACAGAGTTGTACACCGAGATGTTTTCATAAGCAGGGAATTATTCCTGCTCATGTCTTAGTGATCTCAAGAAAGGTTAAACAAACAAATGGAAAGGAAAAATGTGATTAATTGATTAATCACGCCAATGGAAAGAAATATGTGTTTACACACATGTTTTAGGGGTATATCATTTCGCAAGAAAGAGCGGAGCATGATATACATGATAGGGCAGCAAGTTCAAAAACATTTGGATAATGGAACGAGAAAAGAGTCTTGATATTACCCATACGACGTTGTGTGGATAATGGATCAAGAGCATTTTGTCGAGAGATTTCACGAGGATGCCATCGAACAGCGACGGCATCGATAAAAGGAATTGATAAAGCGAAAGGTTAATGGAACCATGGATACGGCACAAGCTCGAAATCAAGCTTGTTGTTCGAAGTGAAAAGATAAGAGGAAGAAGATCAACATAAGCTTAGCTTATCGTCGGAAATGGTGCTCCGGGAAGAAGGACCCGGAAGCACGATTATAATTTAGCAGGATAATGATATAGCCGATCAGGCTAGGAATAGATTGAAGGGTTATTAAACTCGTAAGCAACAAGAGTTACTTAGAGTTATTGAGTCGGAGTGCGAAATTGATTCACTTATCGGTGTTCTCGAGCGACGAACAACTCAGAACCCGGGGAAAATGTAATTGGGGCTCAATGGTAGATGATGATGAACACATACGAAGTTATGTGGCACCTGTGATATACTCGAGATACCAGGGGGTAATACTCGAAGGTAAATTCAAGGTAGAGGTTGAGCAGACATATGGATTAGCAAAAGACAAATGCCTTAACTTGTCCGGAAATGGGGTCAAAGAAGATCAATCGTGGTCGGAACTGCGATTGCAAAAGATCAAATCCCTGATACAAGATGAACTTATACCAAGGGAGTAATTCTTTTTACGAGCAGCTGCCATGATAAGTCCTACATCGGGTCCATGGGCATGAACACAAAGGTTCAAGGTCGACTCCCACTTATCCAATGCTTAACCTTTCATTCACTTCTCGTCTTCGAAGAAATTGTAGAGTCGAAAAATTTATTCGACGGAACGCGAGTAGGTATAACCCGCATAGCTTTTGATTTACACAGACTAGAGAAGGCATATGTTTAACCCATCGGGACAACTTAAGAACATATACCACCATCTTGCAGGAGTATTGAACTCAAATTCAGAAGCAGAGCATGGTGGTGAAGAGCGGGGATTACAATTTATCCCAGGTGTTACGAACCCGGGGAAAGACACACAAGGTTATTGATAAATGGAAGATGGTGTCGGATAAAATCCAACAAAAGATCAAACGGTCGGTAAAGGATCTGATGTGAGTGTCGGTACTCCACCAGAAGAAGAAGAAATGCAAAGGCATCGTTTTATGGAAATTATCTGGATAAGCCGAAGCTTAAATGCAAAGAGTTACAATTTCCAAAGTCGAGGAATCAGAGGCAGAGGCTCTGATAAAAAGATGAGCACGTTGAATTGAATTAGATGGCTAATCAATCAAGGATTGATTTACCGAGAACCAGCTCATGTTCGGAATAAGGTCTGAGCCGATGAAGATAATTTAGAAGGATCAACTAATGTTTGCGTGCATTCACACTCATGTTGACTCAATAAGACCAAAATGACGGTGTCAAAGGGTAACGATGAATATTGCCAGACATATGGGATTATCCATAATTCAGGCCGGCAAGGTAACCAACAGCAGTAGGCTGCAGAGGTCCTTCGGGAGATCGATTAACAATGGGAAGTATGATGTGAAACACTTGATCAACTTGGGATGAACGAATCCCCGGTAAGTATGAGGATTTATTCATAGGTGTGATCAGGCGGAACAGGACTGCAAGGCAATAGGTTCCGAGAATTCTCGAAATGTCGGATAGTGTTACGATATGTCGGATAGAACCCGAGGGTACTGAGACGAATATAGGAACGACAGGTGTAGGTAGTTATCCTTCGGAGTTTATAAGTGGTCAGGAACGGCAAAGCAGTGGGCACAGGGTCTCGAGAAACTTCGAGGAGTATCTTCGGAGTCTTCTGATGATGTCATGCCATCTTCTGGAATGAGGGGGCTCACCGGGAGAAAGTGGTTACGAGACCCTAGTGTAGTTAGTAAAACTTAACCCGAATAGACGAGAGATTCAGAGTCCCAGAGTATAGACGAGGAATAAAAGAAGCTACACCACCCAAGTGGCGACGTGGGGCCATAAGCCACACAGCCAAGTTAGTAAAACATTTTTGGACCTCTAGACTCAACTTCGACCAAGGAGTTGGAAAGGGGGTTCCTACAGGCAGTCGGCTCTGATACCAACCTGTGACGACCCCGGCCCGACCGTGCACTAATCATACACGCAAATGCACACGGTCAAGCCTAAGGACTCACTTGAAGGAATCACAACACAACTCTAAAACATAAATAAATACATGCAAGTTATATATTACAAGCCAGGGGCCTCGAGGGCTCGAATACATAACAAGTGTAATACACATAGTCAGCGGAAGCGTTAGGTATCTGGGTACAGATACAACACAGCAGAAGATAGGCCTTTTACCAAGGCGGGGCAAAATAAAAGCTACGATCGAAAAGGCGCAGGCCTCCTGCCTGGGACCTCCGATCCTACTCCTGGTCGTCGTCCGCCGGCTCCTCGTAGAAGTACTCGCCGGCCGGGTAGTAGTAGTAGCCAGCCTCGGGCTGGTAGTAGTAGTCGTCAACGGGGACTGCGGGCACCATGGCTCCGTCGTCTGGTTTATCATGCGGGTAGGACAAAAGAGGAAGCAAAGCAACCGTGAGTACTCATCCAAAGTACTCAGCAAGACTTACATCAGATCTATACTAGCAATGCATTATTTTCAAAGGAGGCTTTATGTGGGTGGACTAGACTGCAGAAAGCCAGAATAGAGAGGGAAAAGCCTAGTCCTGACGAAGACTAGCATCTTCAGCGTCTTGCAGCAATTAGAGGGGAGCAGAATAGTTTCATCATAATAATGTATAGTGTTTGCAGCAATATCAACCTC
This sequence comes from Secale cereale, assembly GCA_902687465.1. Lineage (NCBI taxonomy): Eukaryota > Viridiplantae > Streptophyta > Magnoliopsida > Poales > Poaceae > Secale > Secale cereale. The sequence goes on along the minus strand of LR738715.1, from coordinate 15,962,770 downwards.
ATATCTCAAGTCACCAGTTCTAGTTGTACCGAAGTGGATACAACTCCGAGTGTCCGTTACCGTAGGACAGGCTATCGATAGATTGTTTCTTCCCTGCAGGGGTGCACCAAGTTACCCACCACGCTCGCTTAACTCCGGCCGGACACACCATCAGGTCGTGCCCGCCCTCGGTCAAACAATACGACGCAACCCGACCGGATACCGCCAGAGAGGATCGAGCACGTCGGACTAATCCTATGCCCCCGGGGGTCATGGCCGTCGCCCCGGACACTCCGCACGTTGCGAGGACGTTCGGTAGCAGACCTAGCAACCCCTTATACAAGCGCGGTTGCATCCTAAGTCCAATCCGAACGGGCCGCTCAATCGCTGACGTCGTGACGACTCCGGCTGATGTATACGACGCAGAGCACCCACTCACACCCACGTGGTGGTTAGTGCTATCGGACCCGAAGGCCCCTCGGATCAAATATCCAAATCGCTTAGTGTGTTGGGAGCGCGCGGTAACGAGCAGAGCCTACGATACTGTTGGCCCCGTCGTCCCGTCTCGAGGACTTGTGACAAGGACTGGGAAAGACCGGCCACGCCTCGTAGTTATCTCGCGGGTACCCTCACTGGTCACCCGACTCCACAGCTCACGCCTCAAAGGCACTCGCGGGTACCCCTCTGGGTCAACCCGCCTCCATCCAACATGTGCAGTAGTATCTTCAAAGTGTCTTCAGACGCACGATACCTCTGGCCGCACGCCTTTGTTCCTGGCGACGTCCGGCCTCGGGGATCGATACGTCTTTAAACACGGTATGGTAATCCAGTAACTTCAAAGTGTCTTCAGACGCACGATACCTCTGGCCGCACGCCTTTGTTCCTGGCGACGTCCGGCCTCGGGGATCGATACGTCTTTAAACACGGTATGGTAATCCAGGGCATCCGTGTGGTTTCATGCCGATGAGGAATCCGAGGAATCACCCTCGTTGGACTCCCAAACGACAAGTCCCGTTAAGGTGATACCGGAGGAATCACCCTCGGTGGTAATCACCATAGCGGATGCACGACAAAAGCTAAGTCGGAAGTGGGAAGAGGAATCACCCTCGGTAACCCACAACGAGCTAGCTATACTACAGGGACAACATCGAAAGTGAGTTCGGAGGTATCACCCTCGTCACCCGATGTTAACACTGCGGAGTCGAGCATATTAGGGGGTGTGCGGTGATGTGAAGAAGGTCAGGGGAAAGGGGCTCGATCGCTTGATCGAGGCAAGGGTACTATGCGAGGCAACTACGAGAGTGCGGGGTCTCAGCAGTGCTACCCAACCTATACTAAGCAGTTTATGAATAAAGGCAGGTATCAACAATTTAGCAAAAACAGGCTATGCAACAGTAATAGGAGCAATAGCAGCAGCAGCAATTCTAATGCAAGAATAAGAGAGAATAGACATAGGCGATATCGGAAATGCTCAAGGGGGGGGGTTGCTTGCCTGGTTGCTTGGCAAACGAAAAGGATCAACGGCGGTGAAGTAGTCGATCACCAGGGCATCGTCGACGGTCTCAGGGTCTACCGGGAAGAAAGGGGGAGAAGAAACAATATAAATACACGGTAACAAAAGTAATCACAAAGCGTGACATCTAACGCAGTGCTACCGATAACGAAGAAGGGGAACCCATCCGGGAAGGTATTCCCGGTTCCGGATCTGTGTCGGACAGTTGACCGGAGGGGGAACGGTTGCAGGCCTGCGGTGTTAGAGGCAGGTGACAGCTAGGGTGCAGTGCAGGGTTGCCTAAAGACATGTCTAAGTCATTTAGCTATTTTAGGAATTTGTTTGGATTTATTTTATTAAAGTTGAGCACTATTCATTTATCGAAAACAGGCCGAAAGTTCCATGTTCATCTAGCTAGGGGCATCTGACGGGAATACGGAGGGCGTATCTAGATTCGTATCGAAATTCTGAGCAACTTTCATATATAAATTATTTTCATCGGAGTTACGGATTAAAAGATATGATTTTCCCAAGTTTAAAGCAATTTCTGAAATTTCTGGAATTATTTGAGTTAACGAAATTTATTCAGAAAGGAGAAATGACGTCAGCATGACGCAACAGTGACATCAGCAGTCAACAGCGCAGTTGACTGGGGTCAAACCTGACAGTGGGTCCAGTGGGACCCACATGTCAGCTCCTCAGTAGTTAATCTGGTTTAGTTTAACTAATTACAGATTTAGTTAGCGGTGGGGCCTACTGTCAGTGGGTAATTAGTGATTTAAATAACTAATTACTTAATTAACTTGTTATGCATTTATTTTAATTCGTTTATTTGACTGGGCCCCACATGCCAGTGGGTTGACCCAGTCAACAAGTCAACTGGGCCCACGGGACCCAGTTGCCAGTGGCTCAGGGTGGCCCACCGGTCAGGCCACGTCGGCAGCCTCGCCGGAAAAAGCCCCGGCGAGCTCGTTCACGGCGGCAGAGCGCCGGAGCCGCTCGGAATTCCTATACAGGCGGCCAAAACGCACACCGCGACCTGCGTTCGAACGCTGGTGAGCTCGCGCGTCGAGCTGTGCCATTGGTTGGACTCGAGGGTGGCCGGAATGGCACCGGCGATGAGCCAAGGCGGCGGCCAAGCTACGGTGAAGGTCGACCGGTGGCTACGGTGATTCTTAGCGCGCGTTCTAGGTGGCATTCGAAACAGAGCGAAGCACTGCTTCGAGTAGGCCTGCTGGCGCGCCCGGCAACGGTCCGAGACGACGACGGCCACGGCCATGGCGGGCGCCGGAGTTCGGCTACGGTGGCAGCTAGCTACGGCGAGCCAGCGAGCAGTAGAAGGGGCAGGGAAGGGGGAAGATGCTCACTGGGGGGTGTAGCCGTGCTAGTCTACTCGGAGAAGAGACGGAGTGGCCGGAGGCGAAGAAGTCGCGGCGGCGATCCGAGGTTGACGGCGAGGTCGATTCGGGCAGCGGAGAGGTCCTCTGCTCCGCCAAGGACCACCAGAAGAAGCAGCCATCCCTGACGGTGCTTGTGGACACGTCCAGCGTCCACGGGGCCGCCGGTGGCCACGGGAACCAGCGACGAACGGCGACGGCCGCGCCGGCCGAAAAGGGGATCGGAGAGGAGAGTGTTGGAGGAGGCGAAGGAGGAGGGGGGGAGAGTGAGCCAGAGAGCTGCGGGGGCTCGGCCTTATCGCCTTAGCTCCACCTGCTCCGCTGCGGTGTCGAGCTGTGGCCGGAGCGGCACCGTCCTGTCCATGGCGGCGGCGACACGGGGCGGGGGAGCAGGTAGACGGGCAGTGACGGGCCGGCTGGGCTCGGCCCAGCCGCGAGGTAAGTGGGTTGTTGCCCGTTTTCTTTTATTTTTGTCTGCTTTCTTTTTATGTAAAAACAGAGAGGGAGAAGAAATTGTTTGGATGACCAAATGCCTCTGGAAAAACATGGGACTTGGTCCAATATTACCAAAGCACTGTTATGCACTGCCCCAACAAGTTAGAGAGTTTTTGAAGCTTGTTTGGTTTTTTTTATAAATGCAAAAGCATTTGAAGGTGCTGAAAAGGAGCTGTTATATTTGCTACTGTTCATTTTACCATATGCTGATGATGTTTTCCTTAACATATAATTGTTATGGAATTTTTGCAAGGTGATGAACATTTTTGCAGCAGGTTTCGAACAACTCAAATTTTCACTTAGATTTGAATTTGGATTCAGAAAGAAGTTTGAATTGGAGTGCTTGTTCACTGTGATCAAATTAAGCAAATAAGGATGACATGGCATGATTTAAGAAGTGATCACTGTGGTGAGGATCTGGGGGTGTTACATAGTGACTCCAAGAGGGAACGTTATGCTCGATTGTGGGTTCATGCCCCTCGATGACTAGCTTGAGTGACAGAAACATGAGTCTAGGGGATGTGCTGTTGCCACAAGGGGGAAAACGACGGTGCTTGTGCCCGCGGGTGCAAGGATTGTTTACTTTACGCAAAGTTCTTTTAATGCAGTTGTCTGTTGCTTTGAGTTTACACTATGGGTGGGGCTCGCAACTTAATACCAGCGAGATGTTCTGGATAGATATTGTTGGGAACGTAGTATTTTAAAATTTTCCTACGATCACGCAAGATCTATCTACCAGATGCATAGCAACGAGAGGGAAGAGTGTGTCTACGTACCCTCGTAGACCGGAAGCGGAAGCGTCAAGTGACGCGGTTGATGTAGTCGAACTTCTTCGCGATTCAACCGATCAAGCACCGAACGTACGGCACCTCCGCGTTCAGCACACGTTCAGCTTGATGACGTCCCACGAGCTCTTGATCCAGTTGAGCTTCACGGGAGAGTTTCGTCAGCACGACGGCGTGGTGACGGATATGATGTATTTACCGGCGCAGGGCTTCGCCTAAGCACTGCAACGGTATGACCGAGGTGTGTTTCTGTGGAGGGGGGCACCGCACACGGCTGGAACAATTCAACTTGTGTGTCTTTGGGTGCCCCCCTGCCCCCGTATATAAAGGAGCAAGGGGGGAGGCTGGCCGGCCCTTGTTTGGTGCGGCTAGGGGTGCAATCCTACTAGGAATAGGATTGCAATCCTATTCCTAGTAGGAACCACCAAAGAAGGAAGAGAGGGAATAGGAAAAGAAGAAGAGGTGGCGCCCCCCAACTCCTAGTCCAACTAGGAACCCTAGGTGGGGCGCCGGCCAGCCCTATGGGCTGCCTCTCTCTTTTCCATAAGGCCCACTATGGACCATCCCCCTTCGTAGGGGGTTCCGGTAACCCCCTCCGGCAATCCCGTTAAATCCGAAACTTTTCCGGAACACTTCCGGTGTCCGAATATAGTCGTCCAATATATCAATCTTTATGTCTCGGACATTCCGAGACTCCTCGTCATGTCCGTGATCTCATCTGGGACTTCGAACTACCTTCGGTACATCAAAACTCATAAACTCATAATACCGATCGTCATCAAACGTTAAGCGTGCGGACCCTACGGGTTCGAGAACTATGTAGACATGACCGAGACTCATCTCCGGTCAATAACCAATAGCGGAACCTGGATGTTCATATTGGCTCCTACATATTCTACGAAGATCTTTTATCGGTCAAAACCGCATAACAACATACGTTGTTCCTTTTGTCATCGGTATGTTACTTGCCCGAGATTCGATCGTCGGTATCTCCATACCTAGTTCAATCTCGTTACCGGCAAGTCTCTTTACTCGTTCCGTAACACATCATCTTGTGACTAACTCATTAGTCTTTTGCTTGCAAGGCTTATTGTGATGTGTGTTACCGAGAGGGCCCAGAGATACCTCTCCGACACTCGGAGTGACAAATCCTAATCTTGATCTATGCCAACACCACGAATACTTTCGAAGACACCTGTAGAGCATCTTTATGATCACCCAGTTACGTTGTGACGTTTGATAGCACACAAGGTGTTCCTACGGTATTCGGGAGTTGCATAATCTCATAGTCATAGGAACATGTATAAGTCATGAAGAAAGCAATAGCAGTAAAACTAAACGATCATAGTGTTATGCTAACGGATGGGTCTTGTCCATCACATCATTCTTCTAATGATGTGATCCCGTTGATCAAATGACAACTCATGTCTATGGCTAGGAAACATAACCATCTTTGATCAATGAGCTAGTCTAGTAGAGGCATACTAGGGACATACTGTTTTGTCTATGTATCCACACATGTACTAAGTTTCCGGTTAATACAATTCTAGCATGAATAAAAGACATTTATCATGATATAAGGAAATATAAATAACAACTTTATTATTGCCTCTAGGGCATATTTCCTTCAGTCTCCCACTTGCACTAGAGTCAATAATCTAGCTCACATCGCCATGTGATTTAATACCGATAGTTCACATCGTTATGTGAATAACACCCATAGTTCACATCGCCATGTGACCAACATCCAAAGGGTTTACTAGAGTCAATAATCTAGTTCACATCGCTATGTGATTAATACCCAAGTGTAATAAGGTGTGATCATGTTTTGCTTGTGAGAGAAGTTTAGTCAACGGGTCTGTCACATTCAGATCCGTATGTATTTCGCAAATTTCTATGTCTACAATGCTCTGCATGGAGCTACTCTAGCTAATTGCTCCCACTTTCAATACGCATCCAGATTGATACTTAGAGTCATCTGGATTTAGTGTCAAAGCTTGCATCGGCGTAACCCTTTACGACGAACTCTTTATCACCTCCATAATCGAGAAACATTTCCTTAGTCATCCAGTTACTAAGGATAATTTTGATCGTTGTACAGTGATCCACTCCTGGATTACTTTGGTACCTCCCTGCTAGACTTATAGCAAGGCACACATCAGGTCTGGTACACAGCATTGCATACATGATAGATCCTATGGCTGAGGCATAGGGAATGACTTTCATTTTCTCTCTATCTTCTGCAGTGGTCGGGCATTGAGTCTTACTCCACTTCATACCTTACAAGTCAGGCAAGAACTCCTTCTTTGACTGATCCATTTTGAACTACTTCAAAATCTTATCAAGGTATGTACTTATCGAAAGTCTTATCAAGCGTCTTGATCTATCTCTATAGATCTTGATGCCCAATATGTAAGCAGCTTCACCAAGGTCTTTCTTTGAAAAACTCCTTTCAAACACTCCTTTATGCTTTCCAGAAAATTCTACATCATTTCCGATCGACAATATGTCATTCACATATACTTATCAGAAAGGTTGTAGTGCTCCCACTCACTTCTTGTAAATACAGGCTTCTCCAAAAGTCTGTATAAAACCATATGCTTTGATCACCTCATCAAAGCGTATATTCCAAATCCGAGATGCTTGCACCAGTCCATAGATGGATCGCTGGAGCTTGCATACTTTGTTAGCACCTTTTGGATCGACAAAACCTTCTGGTTGCATCATATACAACTCTTCTTTGAGATATCCATTCAGGAATGCAGTTTTGACATCCATTTGCCAGATTTCATAATCATAAAATGCGGCAATTGCTAACATGATTCGGACAGACTTAAGCATCGCTACAGGTGAGAAAGTCTCATCGTAGTCAACTCCTTGAACTTGTCGAAACCTTTTCGCAACAAGTCGAGCTTTGTAAACAGTAACATTACCGTCTGCGTCGGTCTTCCTCTTGAAGATCCATTTATTTTCGATGGCCTGCCGATCATCAGGCAAGTCAACCAAAGTCACACTTTGTTCTCATACATGGATCCCATCTCAGATTTCATGGCCTCAAGCCATTTTGCGGAATCTGGGCTCATCATCGCTTCCTCATAGTTCGTAGGTTCATCATGGTCTAGTAACATGATTTCCAGAACTGGGTTGCCGTACCACTCTGATGCGGAACGAACTCTGGTTGATCTACGAAGTTCAGCAGAAACTTGATCTGAAGTTTCATGATCATTATCATTAGCTTCCTCACTAATTGGTGTAGGAATCACTGGAACTAGTTTATGTGATGTTCCACTTTCCAATTCGGGAGAAGGTACAATTACCTCATCAAGTTCTACTTTCCTCCCACTCACTTCTTTCGAGAGAAACTCCTTCTCTAGAAAGGATCCACTCTTAGCAACAAAGACCTTGCCTTCGGATCTGTGATAGAAGGTGTACCCAACAGTTTCTTTTGGGTATCCTATGAAGATTTACTTCTCCGATTTGGGTTCGAGCTTATCATGTTGAAAGTTTTTCACATAAGCATCGCAGTCCCAACCTTAAAGAAATGACAGCTTAGGTTTCTCGTCAAACCACAGTTCATACGGTGTCATCTCCACGGATTTAGATGGTGCCCTATTTAACGTGAATGTAGCTGTCTCTAATGCATAACCCCAAAAGCGATAGTGGTAGATCGGTAAGAGACATCATCGATCGCACCATATCTAATAAAGTACGGTTATGACATTCAGACACACCATTACACTATGGTGTTCCGGGTGGTGTGAGTTGTGAAACTATTCCACATTGTTTCAAATGAAGACCAAACTCGTAACTCAAATATTCTCCTCCACGATCGGATCGTGGAAACTTTATTTTCTTGTTACGATGATTTTCTACTTCACTCTGAAATTCTTTGAACCTTTCAAATGTCTCAGACTTGTGCTTCATTAAGTAGATATACCCATATCTGCTCAAATCATTAGTGAAGGTCAGAAAATAACGATACCCGCCGCGAGCTTCAACACTCATTGGCCCACATACATCAGTATGTATGATTCCCAACAAATCTGTTGTTCGCTCCATAGTTCCGGAGAACGGAGTTTTAGTCATCTTGCCCATGAGGCATGGTTCGCAAGTACCAAGTGATTCATAATCAAGTGATTCCAAAAGTCCATCATTATGGAGTTTCTTCATGCGTTTTACACCAATATGACCTAAACGGCAGTGCCACAAATAAGTTGCACTATCATTATTAACCTTGCATCTTTTGGCTTCAATATTATGAATATGTGTATCACACGATCGAGATCCAACAAACTATTTTCATTGGGTGTATGACCATAGAAGGTTTTATTCATGTAAACAGAACAACAATTATTCTCTAACTTACATGAATAACCGTATTGCAATAAACATGATCAAATCACATTCATGCTCAACACAAACACCAAATAACACTTATTTAGGTTCAACACTAATCCCGAAAGTATAGGGAGTGTGCGATGATGATCATATCAATCTTGGAACTGCTTCCAATACACATCGTCACTTCATCCTTTAACTAGTTTATGTTCATTATGCAACTCCCACTTCGAGTTACTACTCTTTAGCAACTGAACCAGTATCAAATACCGAAGGGTTGTTATGAACACTAGTAAAATACACATCAATAATCTGTATATCAAATATACCTTTGTTCACTTTGCCATCCTTCTTATCCGCCAAGTATCTAGGGCAGTTCCACTTCCAGTAACCATTTCCTTTGCAGTAGAAGCACTTAGTTTCAGGCTTGAGTTTTAGCTTTGGGTTTCTTCACGGGAGTGACAACTTGCTTGTCATTCTTCTTGAAGTTCCCCTTCTATCCCTTTGCCCTTTACTTGAAACAAGTGGTCTTGTTAACCATCAACACTTGATGTTCTTTCTTGATTTCTACCTTCGCCGATTTTAGCATTGCGAAGAGATCGGGAATTACCTTCATCATCCCTTGCATATTATAGTTCATCACGAAGTTCTACTAACTTGGTGATAGTGACTAGAGAACTTTGTCAATTACTATCTTATCTGGAAGATTAACTCCCACTTGATTCAAGTAATTGTAGTACCCAGACAATCTGAGCACATGCTCACTGGTTGAGCTATTCTCCTCCATCTTGTAGGCAAAGTACAGTCAGAAGTCTTATACCTCTCGACACGGGCATGAGTATGAAATACTAATTTCAACTCTTGGAACATCTTATATGCTCCATGGCGTTCAAAACCTTTTTGAAGTCCCAATTCTAAGCCGTAAAGCATGGTGCACTTAAACTATCAAGTAGTCATCATACCGAGCTTTTGTCAAAACGTTCACAACGTCTACATCTGCTCCTGCAACAGGTCTGTCACCTAGCGGTGCATCAAGGACACAATTCTCTGTGCAGCAATGAGAATAATCCTCAGATCACGGAACAATTCCGCATTATTGCTACTAACATCTTTCAACTTAGTTTTCTCTAGGAACATATAAAAAATAAACGGGGAGCAACATTGTGAGCTATTGATCTACAACATAGATATGCTAATACTACAAGGACTAAGTTCATGATAAATTAAAGTTCAATTTAATCATATTAATTAAAGAACTCCCACTTAGATAGACATCCCTCCGGTCATCTAAATGATCACGTGATCCAAATCAACTAAACCATGTCCGATCATCACGTGAGATGGAGTAGTATCAATGGTGAACATCTTATGTTGATCATATCTACTATATGATTCACGCTCGACTTTTCGGTCTCCAGTGTTCCAAGGCCATATCTGCATATGCTAGGCTCGTCAAGTTTAACCCGAGTATTCTGCGTGTGCAAAACTGGCTTACACCCGTTGTATTTGAAGGTAGAGCTTATCACACCCGATCATCACGTGGTGTCTCGGCACGACGAACTTTCGCAACGGTGCATACTCAGGGAGAACACTTATACCTTGAAATTTAGTAAGGGATCATCTTATAATGCTACCGTCGTTCTAAGCAAAATAAGAAGCATAATAAGATAAACATCACATGCAATCAAAATATGTGACATGATATGGCCATCATCATCTTGTGCTTTTGATCTCCATCTCCAAAGCACCTTCATGATCACCTTCGTCACCGGCGCGACACCTTGATCTCCATCGTAGCATCGTTGTCGTCTCGCCAACTATTGCTTCTACGACTATCGCTACCGCTTAGTGATAAAGTAAAGCAATTACATGGCGATTGCATTTCATACAATAAAGCGACAACCATATGGCTCCTGCCAGTTGCCGATAACTTTACAAAACATGATCATCTCATACAAAACCGTATCACTCATCATGTCTTGACCATATCACATCACAACATGCCCTGCAAAAACAAGTTAGACGTCCTCTACTTTGTTGTTGCATGTTTTACGTGGCTGCTACGGGCTTAGCAAGAACCGTTCTTACCTACGCATACAAAACCACAACGATGTTTCGTCAAGTATGTGCTGTTTTAACCTTCACAAGGACCGGGCGTAGCCACACTTGATTCAGCTAAAGTGAGAGAGACAGACACCCGCCAGTCACCTTTAAGCAACGAGTGCTCGTAACGGTGAAACCAGTCTCGCGTAAGCGTACGCGTAATGTCGGTCCGGGCCGCTTCATCTCACAATACCGCCGAAGCAAAGTATGACATGCTGGTAAGCAGTATGACTAGTATCGCCCACAACTCATTGTGTTCTACTCGTGCATATCATCTACGCATAGACCTGGCTCTGATGCCACTGTTGGGGAACGTAGTATTTTAAAATTTTCCTACGATCACGCAAGATCTATCTACCAGATGCATAGCAACAAGAGGGAAGAGTGTGTCTACGTACCCTCGTAGACCGGAAGCGGAAGCGTCAAGTGACGCGGTTGATGTAGTCGAACTTCTTCGCGATTCAACCGATCAAGCACCGAACGTACGGCACCTCCGCGTTCAGCACACGTTCAGCTTGATGACGTCCCACGAGCTCTTGATCCAGTTGAGCTTCACGGGAGAGTTTCGTCAGCACGACGGCGTGGTGACGGATATGATGTATTCACCGGCGCAGGGCTTCGCCTAAGCACCGCGACGGTATGACCGAGGTGTGTTTCTGTGGAGGGGGGCACCACACACGGCTGGAACAATTCAACTTGTGTGTCTTTGGGTGCCCCCCTGCCCCCGTATATAAAGGAGCAAGGGGGGAGGCCGGCCGGCCCTTGTTTGGTGCGGCTAGGGGTGCAATCCTACTAGGAATAGGATTGCAATCCTATTCCTAGTAGGAACCACCAAAGAAGGAAGAGAGGGAAAGGAAAAGAGGGAGAGGTGGCGCCCCCCCAATCCTAGTCCAACTAGGAACCCTAGGTGGGGCGCCGGCCAGCCCCTATGGGCTGCCTCTCTCTTTTCCATAAGGCCCACTATGGACCATCCCCCTTCGTAGGGGGTTCCGGTAACCCCCTCCGGCAATCCCGTTAAATCCGAAACTTTTCCGGAACACTTCCGGTGTCCGAATATAGTCGTCCAATATATCAATCTTTATGTCTCGGACATTCCGAGACTCCTCGTCATGTCCGTGATCTCATCCGGGACTCCGAACTACCTTCGGTACATCAAAACTCATAAACTCATAATACCGATCGTCATCAAACGTTAAGCGTGCGGACCCTACGGGTTCGAGAACTATGTAGACATGACCGAGACTCATCTCCGGTCAATAACCAATAGCGGAACCTGGATGTTCATATTGGCTCCTACATATTCTACGAAGATCTTTTATCGGTCAAAACCGCATAACAACATACGTTGTTCCTTTTGTCATCGGTATGTTACTTTCCCGAGATTCGATCGTCGGTATCTCCATACCTAGTTCAATCTCGTTACCGGCAAGTCTCTTTACTCGTTCCGTAACACATCATCTTGTGACTAACTCATTAGTCTTTTGCTTGCAAGGCTTATTGTGATGTGTGTTACCGAGAGGGCCCAGAGATACCTCTCCGACACTCGGAGTGACAAATCCTAATCTTGATCTATGCCAACACCACGAATACTTTCGAAGACACCTGTAGAGCATCTTTATGATCACCCATTTACGTTGTGACGTTTGATAGCACACAAGGTGTTCCTACGGTATTCGGGAGTTGCACAATCTCATAGTCATAGGAACATGTATAAGTCATGAAGAAAGCAATAGCAGTAAAACTAAACGATCATAGTGCTATGCTAACGGATGGGTCTTGTCCATCACATCATTCTTCTAATGATGTGATCCCGTTGATCAAATGACAACTCATGTCTATGGCTAGGAAACATAACCATCTTTGATCAATGAGCTAGTCTAGTAGAGGCATACTAGGGACATACTGTTTTGTCTATGTATCCACACATGTACTAAGTTTCCGGTTAATACAATTCTAGCATGAATAAAAGACATTTATCATGATATAAGGAAATATAAATAACAACTTTATTATTGCCTCTAGGGCATATTTCCTTCAGATATCTCAAGGTGGATGATTAGTAGTAGATATTGATGGATTTCGGTCTACTTACTTTGGCGTACCGCCCATGCTTTGAACCTCAACCTTTCTTGCAATGTAGTCAGCATTGGTTTGCGTTCGTGGTCCTGTCAATTGCCCAGCTGTAATTCGTTTACCTCACATAGCTGTTTTATCGTCTTTTGGGAGAGAGACATCACTAGTGAACATCATGAGACTCCGGTCCATATTACCATCATTGATCACATCCGCTATTTACTTTTCGCTTTTATTTACTATTGCAAACATTATCTATCACTACTATCATTTGCGTTTAATCCTTTGTGAACTACAAGGCCGGTGGGATTGACAACCTCTCTGTACTCGTTGGGAGCAAAGTTATTTGTATCTGTGTGCAGGTCCACGTTGATTGCTAATATCTGGCGCCGTTAGCAGTTGACACCTACTTGTTGAACCTAGGAGTCTCTGGGGATTCGATCCTTGGCATCTTTGCTAAGGGAAAAACTTCCACAACACTGCATCTCACACCTTCCACTTGGGGTAACCAACGAGGGGTTAGAGGCCCATCAAGGAGTTTTTCTGGCGCCGTTGCCGGGGACTCCACTCTTCAGGATAGGGGAGTTGCACGCTATCTTTTACCTTTGCTTTTAGTCTTGTTAGTTTACCTTTCAGTTTTCTTTATGTATTTCACTAGTTATGCTTATGGACAACCTTGCTATTGGATCGTTGCTTGGGGGAAGACGCCCCACACCTGTGGTGGTTGCTCCTCCCCCTACTGAAATTGTGCCCTATAAAATACCAGCTGGTATTATCGATTATGTTTTGGCTAATCGTTATGCAGGAGACAGACATCCCGGTGAACACTTGCTATATCTGTCACAACTATGTTCATTATTTAAGCTTGCAGGTGTATCAAGGGAGTTTGTCATGAGGAAATTGTTCGCCGTATCACTTATAGATAAGGCTTCAGATTGGTATAAGCTTCTCGATAACTCGCACTTGCTTGATTGGCAAGAGCTTATGTCTCTCTTTTATACTAAGTTTTATCCTCTTCATGATGCTTATGTGGAGAGTAAGAGTACCTTTTTGCATGTGGATCATGGTAACAATGCTTTATGTGATGCTTATATTGTTGAGTTTATTCGTGATCCCACTGAAAATTATTATGAGAAGGGAACATATGCTTATAGATATTTCAATAATATCAAGTTCCCTCTCTTTATGTTGAAGGTTTTGAAGCTGCACTTGTTTTGTCTTCCTATGCTTATTGCTTTGTGCTTCAATGAATTATTGCATTGCAATATTCCTATGCATAGGAAGCATGTTAGGCTTAACTGTGTTTGGTGTTTGCCTCTTGATGCTCTCTTTTGTTCTTCAACTCTTACTCCTACGAGAGCATCATTAAAGTCTTAAGCCTATCTTTATGGCTATAAAGAAAGAGCTTTTGGGAGGCAGCCCACATGAATAAATTTTTATATTTTGCTTTTGTTGTGTCTTGATGTTGTTTACTACAGTAGAATCATCATTGTATCTTTGCTTTTCAATTTTGTGCCAAGTATAGCCTCTGATTGCTAGAAAGTTCAAAAGTTGTGAGGTGCTGTCCAGGAAACAGATTCTGTCCTTGGATAGAAAAATTCGTATAAAATCACCAGATCATCTTTTTGGTCTGAATTTTTTCGACAGCGTTCTCTATATAATTGTCTTTCGTGCATCTGTTCTGAGTTTTTTGATTTGAGTTGCAGAAGTACCCCGAACAAATCATTTACTACCTGCTGTTCTGTTTTTCACAGATTCTGTCCTGTTTTGCCTTTCCTTCATTTTAAAAACCAAGAGCTTGCTTTTTCTTTGCAAAAACCTTTTGGCAATCTTGAGAAACAGTAGAACTTCAAGAATATCTTTATTTCCAGCAAGGAACAATTATTTTATTAAGGGTACTAACCTCGCTAATCAGATTATGATGAGTTATGTATGAAGGGAGTTTTCAAGTGTGCGAGGGAAGATGATAAAAAGATTCAGGAGTGTCAAGCGCTCAAGCTTGGGGATGCCCCCGTGCACCCCCAAGAAATATTCAAGGAGACTCAAGCGTCTAAGCTTGGGGATGCCCCCGTGCATCCCCTTCTCCATCAACATTATCAGTTCGTCTTTCGTTCCGCTATATTTTTATCACTTCATGTGTTATGTGCTATGCTTGGAGCGTCTTGCTTTTAGTTTTCTTTTTAGTTTTTCATAACGAGTCGGAACTCAGCTTTATTTATGTGGGAGAGAAACACGCTCCACTTCTACCTAGAACATAACATAGAATTTTCATGTCTATCTTTGCTGTGTGTGTTCTTTGTCTTTTAATAGCTACTATCATGTTCAGCTCTTAGTATTCATGCTTATCTTTTCAAAGAGCTTTTGTTTAGTTGGTTGCTTGAACTCTCTTTAATTATCATGCTCACCTTATTAATGGAGTTTGCTTCTGTTGCATTGGTTAATATGTCTATGATAAAGATGCTACGTGCATAATGGCGCTTAGTAGTTCAGGTTTTCTTATGGTTAGTCTCAAATAGCTGGGGGATTCCCAATGTGTTATTGGAGTACCAACATGATTTGTTTGCCTATGATGTGGTATGGTTTAGTAATATCTTCCTTCGAGAATTTATTTTGATTGACTTGGCGTATGCTCACGCATATTTAAGACTGTAAAGAAAGTCTGTCAAGCCTTGATGATCTTTTATTTCTGAGTAGCGATATAACTACCATGCCTGATTCAATGTTGCTTTGTCGCTCTGCATGATTATGACCGTCATTGCTCTCTTAGTTGGTCGCTCCCAGTCTTTTGCTAACCTCCACCTGTACTAAGCAGACTAACTTTGCAATACATAGCTCATGGGAAAGTAGCTTAAAAACTATTGTGGTAAAGAATATGTTGCTTATGTATCTTATTTCTTATAAGTTGCTTGCTGAGCGGTAACCATGTCTCTGGGGACGCCATCAACTATCACACTTTTGTTGAATATCATGTGAGTTGCTATGCATGTTCGTCTTGTCTGAAGTAAGGGTGATTTGCCATGGGTTGAATGGTTGAGAATGCATATTGTTAGAGAAGAACATTGGGCCGCCAACCAAAGCCATGTATCATGGTGGAAGTTTTAGCTTGGACATTAATCCTCAATCTCTTATGAGAATATGCTTATGCATTAAAGAGGAGTCCATCATCTATTTTCTATGTTGTCCCGGTATGGATGTCCTCAAGTTGAGATCTATCAAAAACGAGAAATCAAATGCGATTTATCTCCTTGGACCTTTGTACAGGTGGCATAGAGGTACCCCTTTGTGACACTTGGTTGAAACATATGTAATGCAATGATAACCCATGGAAATCCGAGCTAATTAGGACAAGGTGCGAGCACTATTGGTATTCGATGCATGAGGCTTGCAACTTATAGGATGTCTTATGCATGACACATATGAAGTACTACTACCGTTGACAAAATTGCTTCTATGTTTTCAAAATAAAAAGCTCTAGCACTTGACCATTCTTTTATGTTGAGTCTCCACCTTCTTTTAAAAGCACCAACTACTGAGAGCATGATTGTCATTCTGAGTGTAATGTGCATTGTCCCAAAGTAGCATTGTCTTTTGCATGATTGTGATATCGTTTATTTTGAAATCATTGTATCTAGTCATCACTTTAACCTTGAAGGTGCCCCTGCATTTATGTTTTGCTTCACTAAAGGGGGCAAGCTAGATATCACTTTATCATATTTGCACATCATGTTCATTGCAAATCTTCTTGATGTTTCAGTTTCATGTTGTAAAACTTTAAGTCCTTTGTGATTTTCTCATGAGGCAACTTAATTACTACAGATTCATTGTCTCGGTAAGCTTTTGTCATATGACTATAAAAAGTCCTATATGGTTAATAGCATGTCACCACAGAAATTATTCTTGTTATCATTTACCTACTCGAGGACGAGCAGGAATTAAGCTTGGGGATGTTGATACGTCCAAAACGTATCTATAATTTCTGCTTGCTCCATGCCACTTTTGGGTGATATTGCTATGATATTTATACACTTCCATACACTTTTGATCATATTTGGACTAACCTACTAATCCAGTGCACCCCAGTGCCAGTTTCTGTTTTCGGCTGTTTTTGTATTTCAGGTTTTCACATTACGAGAACTGTCAGGAAAAATCCAGAAAAATTATATAAAAAATCAGCGTTCCAGAACCTACCTTGCGCCCGAAGTACAGCCGGGGGGGCCACCAGGGCCCCAGGCGCCCTGGCGGCGCCCCCCCTGGGCCGCGCCGGGGGGGCGCCTGGGCCCCCCGAGCCCCGTCTGGTGCCCCCCTTTGGCATATATTTAGAGCGTCCTTCGAAACCCTCGGGACGGGAACTCTTTTTCGCGATCTCATCTCTGTTCCGCCGCCGCCGCCGCTTCCAAGATCGGGAGCACCAGGAGAACTCTTCCCGGCACCCTGCCGGAGGGGAGGATCACCATCTGGAGCCTCTCCACCACCATGGACGCCTCCCGGATGAGTTGTGAGTAGTCTCCCTTGGACCATGAGTCCATGACCAGTAGCTATGTGATGTTCTCCTCCCGTTCTTGTGCTTCACTAATTAGTCCTCGTGAGCTGCCCTACATGATCGAGGCACATATGTAATCCTTATGCTGTTGCTATGATGAGTTTGCTGGGATCCGATGGATTATGAGATTATGTTTAGATTGATCTTGAGTAATATATTTGATCTACCTCTTTTATATTTATGTTCATAAGTAATTCTTGCATGTTCTCCGTTGTTATTTATTGCTTTGGCCAAGTAATACGTAGTGACTCCAAGAGGGAACGTTATGCTCGATTGTGGGTTCATGCCCCTCGATGACTAGCTTGAGTGACAGAAACATGAGTCTAGGGGATGTGCTGTTGCCACAAGGGGGAAAACAACGGTGCTTGTGCCCTTAGTATTCATGCTTATCTTTTCAAAGAGCTTTTGTTTAGTTGGTTGCTTGAACTCTCTTTAATTATCATGATCACCTTATTAAGAGAGTTTGCTTCCGTTGCATTGGTTAATATGCCTATGATAAAGATGCTACGTGCATAATGGTGCTTAGTAGTTCAGGTTTTCTTATGGTTAGTCTCAAATAGCTGGGGGATTCCCAATGTGTTATTGGAATACCAACTTGATTTGTTTGCCTATGATGTGGTATGGTTTAGTAATATCTTCCTTCGAGAATTTATTTTGATTGACTTGGCGTATGCTCACGCATATTTAAGACTGTAAAGAAAGTCTGTCAAGCCTTGATGATCTTTTATTTCTGAGTAGCGATATAACTGCCATGCCTGATTCAATATTGCTTTGTCGCTCTGCATGATTATGACCGGCATTGCTCTCTTAGTTGGTCGCTCCCAGTCTTTTGCTAACCTCCACCTATACTAAGCAGACTAACCTTGCAATACATAGCTCATGGGAAAGTAGCTTAAAAACTATTGTGGTAAAGAATATGTTGCCTATGTATCTTATTTCTTATAAGTTGCTTGCTGAGCGGTAACCATGTTTCTGGGGACGCCATCAACTGTCACACTTTTGTTGAATATCATGTGAGTTGCTATGCATGTTCGTCTTGTCTGAAGTAAGGGTGATTTACCATGGGTTGAATGAATATGCATATTGTTAGAGAAGAACATTGGGCCGCCAACCAAAGCCATGCATCATGGTGGAAGTTTTAGCTTGGACTTAATCCTCAATCTCTTATGAGAATATGCTTATGCATTTAAGAGGAGTCCATCATCTATTTTCTATGTTGTCCCGGTATGGATGTCCTCAAGTTGAGATCTATCAAAAACGAGAAATCAAATGCGATTTATCTCCTTGGACCTTTGTACAGGTGGCATAGAGGTACCCCTTTGTGACACTTGGTTGAAACATATGTAATGCAATGATAACCCATGGAAATCCAAGCTAATTAGGACAAGGTGCGAGCACTATTGGTATTCGATGCATGAGGCTTGCAACTTATAGGATGTCTTATGCATGACACATATGAAGTACTACTACCGTTGACAAAATTGCTTCTATGTTTTCAAAATAAAAAGCTCTAGCACATAACCATTCTTTTACTTTTATGTTGAGTCTCCATCTTCTTTTAAAAGCACCAACTACTGAGAGCATGATTGTCATTCTGAGTGTAATGTGCATTGTCCCAAAGTAGCATTGTCTTTTGCATGATTGTGATATCGTTTATTTTGAAATCATTGTATCTAGTCATCACTTAAACCTTGAAGGTGCCCCTGCATTTATGTTTTGCTTCACTAAAGGGGGCAAGCTAGATATCACTTTATCATATTTGCACATCATGTTCATTGCAAATCTTTGTGATGCTTCAATGTCATGTTGTAAAGCTTTCAGTCATTTGTGATTTTCTCATGAGGCAACTTAATTACTATAGAATCATTGTCTCAGTAAGCTTTTGTCATATGACTATGAAAAAGTCCTATATGGTTAATAGCATGTCACCACAGAAATTATTCTTGTTATCATTTACCTACTCGAGGACGAGCAGGAATTAAGCTTGGGGATGTTGATACGTCCAAAACGTATCTATAATTTTTGCTTGCTCCATGCCACTTTTGGGTGATATTGCTATGATATTTATACACTTCCATACACTTTTGATCATATTTGGACTAACCTACTAATCCAGTGCACCCCAGTGCCAGTTTCTGTTTTCGGCTGTTTTTGTATTTCAGGTTTTCACATTACGAGAACTGTCAGGAAAAATCCAGAAAAATTATATAAAAAATCAGCGTTCCAGAACCTACCTTGCGCCCGAAGTACAACCCGGGGGGGGGGGGGGCACCAGGGCCCCAGGCGCCCTGGCGGCGCGCCCCCCTGGGCCGCGTCGGGGGGGCGCCTGGGCCCCCCGAGCCCCGTCTGGTGCCCCCCTTTGACATATATTTAGAGCGTCCTTCGAAACCCTTGGGACGAGAACTCTTTTTCGCGATCTCATCTCTGTTCCGCCGCCGCCGCCGCTTCCAAGATCGGGAGCACCAGGAGAACTCTTCCCGGCACCCTGCCGGAGGGGAGGATCACCATCGGGAGCCTCTCCACCACCATGGACGCCTCCCGGATGAGTTGTGAGTAGTCTCCCTTGGACCATGAGTCCATGACCAGTAGCTATGTGATGTTCTCCTCCCGTTCTTGTGCTTCACTAATTAGTCCTCGTGAGCTGCCCTACATGATCGAGGCACATATGTAATCCTTATGCTGTTGCTATGATGAGTTTGCTGGGATCCGATGGATTATGAGATTATGTTCAGATTGTGATTGAGTAATATATTTGATCTACCTCTTTTATATTTATGTTCATAAGTAATTCTTGCATGTTCTCCGTTGTTATTTCTTGCTTTGGCCAAGTAGTAGGTAGTGACTCCAAGAGGGAACGTTATGCTCGATTGTGGGTTCATGCCCCTCGATGACTAGCTTGAGTGACAGAAACATGAGTCTAGGGGATGTGCTGTTGCCACAAGGGGGGAAACAACGGTGCTTGTGCCCGTGGGTGCAAGGATTGTTTACTTTACGCAAAGTTCTTTTAATGCAGTTGTCTGTTGCTTTGAGTTTACACTATGGGTGGGGCTCGCAACTTAATACCAGCGAGATGTTCTAGATAGATATCTCAAGGTGGATGATTAGTAGTACATATTGATGGATTTCGGTCTACTTACTTTGGCGTACCGCCCATGCTTTGAACCTCAACCTTTCTTGCAATGTAGTCAGCATTGGTTTGCGTTCGTGGTCCTGTCAATTGCCCAGCTGTAATTCGTTTACCTCACATAGCTATGTTATCGTCTTTTGGGAGAGAGACATCACTAGTGAACATCATGAGACTCCGGTCCATATTACCATCATTGATCACATCCGCTATTTACTTTTCGCTTTTATTTACTATTGCAAACATTATCTATCACTACTATCATTTGCGTTTAATCCTTTGTGAACTACAAGGCCGGAGGGATTGACAACCTCTCTGTACTCGTTGGGAGCAAAGTTATTTGTATCTGTGTGCAGGTCCACGTTGATTGCTAATATCTGGCGCCGTTAGCAGTTGACACCTACTTGTTGAACCTAGGAGTCTCTGGGGATTCGATCCTTGGCATCTTTGCTAAGGGAAAAACTTCCACAACACTGCATCTCACACCTTCCACTTGGGGTAACCAACGAGGGGCTAGAGGCCCATCAGCCCTCTTGGA
The DNA here is from genome assembly GCA_902687465.1 of Secale cereale. Taxonomy (NCBI): domain Eukaryota; kingdom Viridiplantae; phylum Streptophyta; class Magnoliopsida; order Poales; family Poaceae; genus Secale; species Secale cereale. The sequence goes on along the minus strand of LR738715.1, from coordinate 15,941,906 downwards.
TCAAAACACTTTATCTAGAACCTCCATTTTAGGTCAAACCCCCTAGAGTCCAACATTGTATCTCGTAATGTGAGTTTGCCAAATCATAAGAGTTTCCATTGTCTAGTTTGAGGAGTAAGCTATCATCTTCTCTTCTCTAGCTATGGCACACATCATGAATAATTTCTTGATTAGTGCAAAAAACATATAAGAATAAACACGTTAGATTTAGCATTCTCTTTGAGAATATGATTGAGTAGGACTATATTTTCTAAGATCACTAGTAGCATTTGTTGGAAATATGCCCTAGAGGCAATAATAAAAGTATTATTATTATATTTCCTTGTTCATGATAATCGTCTGTTATTCATGCTTGAATTGTGTTGTACGGAAACAGCGATACATGTGTGAATATATAGATCACAATGAGTCCCTGGTAGGCCTCTAGTTGCCAGCTCGTTAATCAGCAGATGGTCACGGTTTCCTGACCATGGACATAGGATGTCAGTGATAACGGGATCACATCATTAGGAGAATGATGTGATGGACAAGACCCAATCCTGAGCATAGCACGAGATCGTATAGTTCGTAATGCATAAGCTTTTCGGTGTCAAGTATTTATTCCTTAGACCATGAGGTTGTACAACTCCCGGATGCCGTAGGAATACTTCGGGTGTGCCAAACGTCACAACGTAACTGGGTGGCTATAAAGGTACGCATCGGGTATCTCCGAAAGTGTCTGTTGAGTTGGTACGAACCGAGACTGGGATATTGTCACTCCGTGTGACGGAGAGGTACCTCTGGGCCCACTCGGTAAGACATCATCATAATGAGCTCAAGGTGACTAAGGAGTTAGTCACGGGATGATGGATTACGGATCGAGTAAAGAGACTTGCCATGACGAGATTTAACAAGGTATCGGGAATACCGACGATCGAATCTCGGGCAAGTACCGTACCGATGGACAAAGGGAATAACTACGGGATTGAGTGAATCCTTGACACAGTGGTTCATCCGATGAAGATCATCGAGGAACACGTGGGAACCAACATGGGTATCCAGATCACGCTGTTGGTTATTGACCGGAGAGTGGTCTCGGTCATGTCTACGTGTCTCCCGAACCCTTAGGGTCTACACACTTAAGGTTCGATAACGCTAGGGTCGTAGAGATACATGCACGTGGAAACTCGGAAGTTGTTCGGAGTCCCGGATGAGTTCCCGGACGTGACGAGGAGTTCCGGAATGGTCCGGAGGTAAAGAATGATATATAGGAAGTCCAATTTCGGCCATCGGGTGATCTCCGGGGGTCACCGGGAGTGTCCCGGGACCACCGGAGGGGTCCCGGGGGTCCACTGGGTGGGGCCACCCATCCCGGTGGGGCCCCTAGGCCGCAAGGGGAAGGGGGCCAGCCCCTGGTGAGCTGGCGCACCCTACTGGGCCCTCCCTCATGCGCCTAGGGTTGAAACCCTAGGGGAGGGAGGCGCCCCCTATGCCTTGGGGGGCAAGTTTCCCCCCCAGGCCGCCGCCCCCTTTGCAGATGGGATCCGCAGAGGCTGGCGCACCCCCTGGCCCCCTATATATATGTGGGGGGGGAGAGGGCAGCCGCACCCAATCCTCTGGCGCCTCTCCCCCTCCCGTCACACCTCCATCTCCTTACGCAGGGCGCCGGCGAAGCCCTGCAGGATTTCCCGCTGCATCCACCACCACGCCGTCGTGCTGCTGGATCTCCGACGACCTCTCCTCCCCCCTTGCTGGATCAAGAAGGAGGTGACGTTACTGTACCGGACGTGTGTTAAACGCGGAGGTGCCGTCCGTTCGGCGCTAGATCATCGATGACGAAGAACGTGAAGAGTACGACTACTTCATCCACGCTTCTTCCAAAGCTTCCGCTCGCGATCTACAAAAGGGTATGTAGATGCACTCTAATATGCTCGTTGCTAGATGTCTCCTTAGATGGATCTTGGTGAAAGCGTAGAAATTTTTTGAATTCTGCTACGTTCCCCAATAGTGGCATCTGAGCTAGGTCTTTTGCGTAGCATCTTGCACGAGTAGAACACAAAGCAGTTGTGGGCGTTTGAGTTTGCTCAATTTTCTTACCGTTACTAGTCTAATCTTGATTCGGCGGTATTGTGGGATGAAGCGGCCCGGACCGACCTTACACGTACGCTTACGTGAGACTGGTTCCACCGACAGACATGCACTAGATGCATATGGTGGTTGGCGGGTGTCTGTCTCTCCTACTTTAGTCGGATCGGATTCGATGAACAGGGTCCTTATGAAGGGTAAATAGAAATTGACAAATCACGTTGTGGTTTTTGCGTAGGTAAGAAACGTTCTTGCTAGAAAACCTATAGAAGCCACGTAAAACTTGCAACAACAATTAGAGGTCGTCTAACTTGTTCTTGCAGCATGTGCTACGTGATATGGTATGGCCAAGAAGATGTGATGAATGATATATGTGATGTATGAGATTGATCATGTTCTTGTAATAGGGAATCACGACTTGCATGCCGATGAACTTGACAACCGGCAGGAGCCATAGGAGTTGTCTTAATTATTGTATGACCTGCGTGTCACTGAATAAACGCCATGTAATTACTTTACTTTATTGCTAAACGTTAGCCATAGTAGTAGAAGTAATAGTTGGCGTGACGACTTCTTCAAGACACGATGATGGAGATCATGATGATGGAGATCATGGTGTCGAGCCGGTGACAAAGATGATCATGGTGCCCCGAAGATGGAGATCCAAGGAGCAAGATGATATTGGCCATATCATGTCACTTTAATTGATTGCATGTGATGTTTATCATGTTTATGCATCTTGTTTACTTAGAACGACGGTAGTAAATAAGATGATCTCTCACTTAAATTTCAAGAATTGTGTTCCCCCTAACTATGCACCGTTGCTAAGGATCATTGTTCCAAAGCACCACGTGATGATCGGGTGTGATAGGTTCTAACGTTCGCATACAACGGGTGTAAGCCAGATTTACACACGCAATACACTTAGGGTTCACTTGACGAGCCTAGCATGTACAGACATGGCCTCGGAACACGGAAGAGCGAAAGGTCGAACACGAGTCGTATAGAAGATACGATCAACATGAAGATGTTCACCGTTGATGACTAGTCCGTCTCACGTGATGATCGGACACGGGCTAGTCGATTCGGGTCGTGTATCACTTAGATGACTAGAGAGATGTCAATCTGAGTGGGAGTTCATAAAATTTGATTAAATGAACTTAATTATCATGAACATAGTCTAAATTCTTTACAATATCTCTTGTAGATCAAATAGCCCACGCTCATGTCACCCTCAACTTCAACGCGTTCCTAGAGAAATCCAAGCTGAAAGACGATGGTAGCAACTACACGGACTGGGTCCGTAACCTGAGGATCATCCTCATAGCTGCCAAGAAAACTTATGTCCTAGATGCACCGCTAGGTGACGCTCCCGCCCCGGCAAACCAAGATGTTATGAACGCTTGGCAGTCGCGTTGTGATGATTACTCCCTGGTTCAGTGCGGCATGCTTTACAGTTTAGAATCGGGGCTCCAAAAGCGTTTTGAGCACCACGGGGCATATGAGATGTTCCAAGAGCTGAAAATGGTTTTCCAAGCTCATGCCCGAGTCGAGAGATATGACGTCTCCGACGCATTCTACAGCTGTAAGATGGAGGAAAACAGTTCTGTCAGTGAGCACATCCTCAAGATTTCTGGATTGCACAACCGCTTGTCTCAGTTGCGAATGAATCTCCTAGACGAAGCGGTCGTTGATAGAATCCTCCAGTCGCTCCCACCAAGCTACAAGAGCTTCGTGTTGAACTTCAATATGCAGGGGATGGAGAAGTCCATTCCCGAGGTATATTCAATGCTGAAATCAGCGGAGGTGGATATCAAGAAAGAACATCAAGTGTTGATGGTCAATAAAACCACTAAGTTCAAGAAGGGCAAGGGTAAGAAGAACTTCAAGAAGGACGGCAAGGGAGTTGCCGCGCCCGGTAAGCCTGTTGCCGGGAAGAAGCCAAAGTATGGACCCAAGCCTGAGACAGAGTGCTTTTATTACAAGGGAACGGGTCACTGGAAGCGGAACTGCCCCAAATACTTAGCGGACAAGAAGGCCGGCAACGTCAAAGGTATATGTGATATACATGTTATTGATGTGTACCTTACCAGCGCTCGTAGTAGCTCCTGGGTATTCGATACCGGTGCAGTTGCTCATATTTGTAACTCTAAGCAGGAGTTGCGGAATAAGCGGAGACTGGCGAAGGACGAGGTGACGATGCGCGTCGGGAATGGTTCCAAGGTCGATGTGATCGCCGTCGGCACGCTGCCTCTACATCTACCCTCGAGATTAGTTTTAAACCTCAATAATTGTTATTTAGTACCAGCTTTGAGCATGAACATTGTATGTGGATCTGGTCTTATGCGAGATGGCTACTCATTTAAATATGAGAATAATGGTTGTTCTATTTATTTGAGAGATATGTTTTATGGTCATGCCCCGCTGGTCAATGGTTTATTTTTGATGAATCTCGATCGTGATGATACACATATTCATAGTGTGAATGCCAAAAGATGTAAAGTTGATAATGATAGTCCCACATACTTGTGGCATTGCCGCCTTGGTCATATTGGTGTCAAACGTATGAAGAAGCTTCATGCTGATGGACTTCTGGAGTCTCTTGATTATGAATCATTTGACACGTGCGAACCATGCCTCTTGGGCAAGATGACCAAGACTCCGTTCTCCGGAACAATGGAGCGAGCAACCAACTTATTGGAAATCATACATACCGATGTGTGCGGTCCAATGAGTGTTGACGCTCGCGGAGGCTATCGTTATGTTCTCACCCTCACGGATGACTTGAGTAGATATGGGTATATCTACTTGATGAAACACAAGTCTGAGACCTTTGAAAAGTTCAAGGAATTTCAGAATGAGGTTGAGAATCAACGAGACAAGAAAATAAAGTTCTTGCGATCGGATCGTGGGGGTGAATATTTGAGTCATGAATTTGGCACGCACCTTAGGAAATGTGGAATTGTTTCACAATTGACACCGTCCGGAACACCTCAGCGTAACGGTGTGTCCGAACGTCGAAATCGTACTCTGTTGGACATGGTGCGATCTATGATGTCCCTTACCGATTTACCGTTATCTTTTTGGGGTTATGCTTTAGAGACTGCCGCATTCACTTTAAATAGGGCTCCGTCGAAATCCGTTGAGACGACACCGTATGAACTTTGGTTTGGCAAGAAACCGAAGCTGTCGTTTCTGAAAGTTTGGGGTTGCGATGCTTATGTCAAGAAACTTCAACCTGAAAAGCTCGAACCCAAATCGGAAAAATGCGTCTTCATAGGGTACCCAAAGGAAACGATTGGGTACACCTTCTACCACAGATCCGAAGGCAAGGTCGTTGTTGCCAAGAATGGATCCTTTCTGGAGAAAGAGTTTCTCTCGAAAGAAGTGAGTGGGAGGAAAGTAGAACTTGATGAGGTGACAGTCACCCCTCCTGAACCGGAAAGTAGCGCAGCGCAGGAAATTGTTCCTGAGGTGCCTGCACCAACAAGGGAGGAAGTTAATGATGATGATCATGAAGAAACAGATCAAGTTACTACTGAACTTCGAAGGTCCACAAGGGCACGTTCCGCACCAGAGTGGTACGGCAACCCTGTCATGGGAATCATGTTGTTAGACAACGGTGAACCTTCGAACTATGAAGAAGCGATGGCGGGCCCGGATTCCAATAAATGGCTTGGAGCCATGAAATCCGAGATAGAATCCATGTATGAAAACAAAGTATGGACTTTGGTGGACTTGCCTGATGATAGGCACGCCATAGAAAATAAATGGATATTTAAGAAGAAGACAGACGCGGATGTTAATGTGACCATCTATAAGGCTCGGCTTGTCGCTAAGGGTTATCGACAAGTTCAAGGGATTGACTACGACGAGACTTTCTCTCCCGTAGCGATGCTGAAGTCAGTCAGAATCATGTTAGCTATTGCCGCATTCTATGATTATGAGATATGGCAAATGGACGTCAAAACGGCATTCCTTAATGGCTTCCTCAAGGAAGAGTTGTATATGATGCAGCCGGAAGGTTTTGTCGATCCAGAGAATGCTAACAAGGTATGCAAGCTCCAGCGCTCGATTTACGGGTTGGTGCAAGCATCTCGGAGTTGGAATATTCGCTTTAATGATGTGATCAAAGCGTTTGGCTTTATACAGACTTATGGAGAAGCCTGTATCTACAAGAAAGTGAGTGGGAGCTCTGTAGCATTTCTCATATTATATGTGGATGACATATTGCTGATGGGAAATGATATAGAATTCTTGGAAAGTGTAAAGGCCTATTTGAATAAGAGTTTTTCAATGAAGGACCTTGGAGAAGCAGCTTACATATTAGGCATCAAAATCTATAGAGATAGATCAAGACGCCTCATTGGTCTTTCACAAAGTACATACCTTGACAAGATATTGAAGAATTTCAATATGGATCAGTCCAAGAAGGGGTTCTTGCCTGTTTTGCAAGGTATGAGATTGAGCAAGGCTCAGTCGCCGACCACGGCAGAAGATAGAGAAAAGATGAGTGTCATACCCTATGCCTCGGCCATAGGTTCTATCATGTATGCCATGCTGTGTACCAGACCTGATGTGAACCTTGCCATAAGTTTGGTAGGGAGGTACCAAAGTGATCCCGGTATGGAACACTGGACAGCGGTCAAGAACATCCTAAAGTACCTGAAGAGGACTAAGGATATGTTTCTCGTTTATGGAGGTGACGAAGAGCTCGTCGTAAAGGGTTACGTCGATGCTAGCTTCGACACAGATCTGGATGACTCGAAGTCACAAACCGGATACGTGTATATTTTGAATGGTGGAGCAGTCAGCTGGTGCAGTTGCAAGCAGAGCGTCGTGGCGCATTCTACATGTGAAGCGGAGTACATAGCTGCTTGCGAAGCGGCACAGGAAGGAGTCTGGATGAAGGAGTTCATCACCGACCTAGGAGTCATTCCAAGTGCATCAAGCCCGATGACTCTCTTCTGTGACAACACTGGTGCTATTGCTATTACCAAGGAGCCCAGGTTTCACAAGAAGACCAAACACATCAAGCGCCGTTTCAACTCCATCCGGAATTATGTTCAAGATGGAGACATAGATATTTGTAAAGTGCATACGGATCTGAATGTTGCAGACCCGTTGACTAAACCTCTTCCACGGGCAAAACATGATCAACACCAGAACTCTATGGGTGTTCGATTCATCACAATGTAACTAGATTATTGACTCTAGTGCAAGTGGGAGACTGTTGTAAATATGCCCTAGAGGCAATAATAAAAGTATTATTATTATATTTCCTTGTTCATGATAATCATATGTTATTCATGCTTGAATTGTATTGTACGGAAACAGCGATACATGTGTGAATATATAGATCACAATGAGTCCCTGGTAGGCCTCTAGTTGCCAGCTCATTGATCAGCAGATGGTCACGGTTTCCTGACCATGGACATAGGATGTCAGTGATAACGGGATCACATCATTAGGAGAATGATGTGATGGACAAGACCCAATCCTGAGCATAGCACGAGATCGTATAGTTCGTAATGCATAAGCTTTTCGGTGTCAAGTATTTATTCCTTAGACCATGAGGTTGTACAACTCCCGGATGCCGTAGGAATACTTTGGGTGTGCCAAACGTCACAACGTAACTGGGTGGCTATAAAGGTACGCATCGGGTATCTCCGAAAGTGTCTGTTGAGTTGGTACGAACCGAGACTGGGATATTGTCACTTCGTGTGACGGAGAGGTACCTCTGGGCCCACTCGGTAAGACATCATCATAATGAGCTCAAGGTGACTAAGGAGTTAGTCACGGGATGACGGATTACGGATCGAGTAAAGAGACTTGCCATGACGAGATTTAACAAGGTATCGGGAATACCGACGATCGAATCTCGGGCAAGTACCGTACCGATGGACAAAGGGAATAACTACGGGATTGAGTGAATCCTTGACACAGTGGTTCATCCGATGAAGATCATCGAGGAACACGTGGGAACCAACATGGGTATCCAGATCACGTTGTTGGTTATTGACCGGAGAGTGGTCTCGGTCATGTCTACGTGTCTCCCGAACCCGTAGGGTCTACACACTTAAGGTTCGGTAACGCTAGGGTCGTAGAGATACATGCACGTGGAAACTCAAAAGTTGTTCGGAGTCCCGGATGAGTTCCCGGACGTGACGAGGAGTTCCGGAATGGTCCGGAGGTAAAGAATGATATATAGGAAGTCCAGTTTTGGCCATCGGGAGATCTCCGGGGGTCACCGGGAGTGTCCCGGGACCACCGGAGGGGTCCCGGGGGTCCACCGGGTGGGGCCACCCATCCCGGCGGGGCCCCTAGGCCGCAAGGGAAGGGGGCCAGCCCCTGGTGGGCTGGCGCACCCTACTGGGCCCTCCCTCATGCGCCTAGGGTTGAAACCCTAGGGGAGGGAGGCGCCCCCTATGCCTTGGGGGGCAAGTTTCCCCCCCCCCCCAGGCCGCCGCCCCCTTTGCAGATGGGATCTGCAGGGGCTGGCGCACCCCCCTGGCCCCCTATATATATGTGGGGAGGGGAGAGGGCAGCCGCACCCAATCCTCTGGCGCCTCTCCCCCTCCCGTCACACCTCCATCTCCTTACGCAGGGCGCCGGCGAAGCCCTGCAGGATTTCCCGCTGCATCCACCACCACGCCGTCGTGCTGCTGGATCTCCGACGACCTCTCCTCCCCCCTTGCTGGATCAAGAAGGAGGTGACGTTGCTGTAACGGACGTGTGTTGAACACGGAGGTGCCGTCCGTTCGGCGCTAGATCATCGGTGACGAAGAACGTGAAGAGTACGACTACTTCATCCACGCTTCTTCCAAAGCTTCCGCTCGCGATCTACAAAAGGGTATGTAGATGCACTCTAATATACTCGTTGCTAGATGTCTCCTTAGATGGATCTTGGTGAAAGCGTAGAAATTTTTTGAATTCTGCTACGTTCCCCAACAGCATTCTCTTTGGGAATAGATTAAGTATGGAAAATTTTAACCTAATTAAAAAGGTCCAAAGCGTTAGACAATCCTAGTATACTGTGTATCAAATCAATTGCTACTAGGATGGCCCCGTGCCCCGCTCCTTTGATTTCGTATCTCTTGCTGATGTGATGGCGCTTGAGCACAAATCAGACTTAATATTTAATCTACTTTATGTATCAAAAAGGAAAAAATTGTTAATGTGAACAGGGTTTATAAGCCATATATGACGTAGCTTTTGAAAAGGTAAAGCAACTTAATAATTTATTAAGTACTTCATTTACCATTAATGGTTTGATTTGCTTTTCCTCCTTCAAAGGATTGGTGCCTTTTTTTACCTCGGAGTCGGACTACAATATGACATCACATTCCATCAGTTAATTAATTTAGGTTTCTTGTTAACCTTCGAGACAATAAGACACTAGATACAAAGGTCAAGGAAAATAATGATTTCAAAATTAGAGGTACAACGTGATCAAATGTATAACTTTCTCTTTCTTGAATGAGAGTACTAGGGGTGAAACCGGATCGTATTCAGATGGATAATCCTTATACCTTATACTGTTACGTACTCCCTCCATCCGAAAATACTTGTCATCAAAGTGGACAAAAATGAATGTATCTAGAACTAAAATACATCTAGATACATCCCCTTTTATTCATTTTGATGACAAGTATTTCTGGACGGAGGGAGTATTTATTTCCAGGTTCCGAAACGGGATAGATGCAGATTTTGAATACCAAATTATACGGATTCGGACATGGTACCGTAATGGAACAACGTCAGAATGAAAACAATAATTTACCATATTCATATACGAGGAATACATAAATGTTTTAAACTAATATTATATGTAAACAATGAGCAAATATTGATAGGCATGCACTCTAAAAACACATTGATCACTAGACGGAATTATTATAAGCTAAATAAATCATGAACAAGCACGTGCCTTGTCTCATAGGCAAAGATAGCATTCATGTATTGCTAGTAAATACTAATACTTCACCCATAAATAGGGTTCAGAATTTAAAAGGTTAGATTGTCGTGCCAGAAAACACGAATTATTCTAGTACAAGGTATATTAGTAATAAATGACATACCGTATACCGTATCCTATCAATCGCACTCGGATTCGGGTTAGATTGTTATTGGATGTCAAAAATCTATTACCATATCCTTTGAAAATGGAAACGTTTTCGTATGGTAATTATCCTAATTACTTTGACCCTTAGAGAGTGCACTTCTTGGGACGTAAGGGAAGAGGGCTTGGTGCGTGACCTAGCCGCCAGGAGCGGCGACCAGGCAGGCGACCAGCCTACCACCGATCTTCACCGGCGAGATCGCTGGTCCCCTCTCCCTCCGTCTGCTGCTCCGGCGGCGGGAGGGAGGGGGGACCCCGTTCCTCCGCTCTGTAGTTAGGTTTTGGTTTTGTATGTCGTGGTGCGTCGTTGGGGTGGTAGGTGCGGCGCCCGGGCGAATAAATCTGCCTCAGCTCCACTCCCACACCGACGTTGTTCTTCATGGCGGCGTCTCGGAGTTGATGGCATCGTGTGTTTGCCGATCCTTCAGATCGGCGAAGTTAGGGTTCATGGATGGTGTCGGCGAGGCGGCGGTGGCGACTCCATCAGGTGTGTCTCTCCTTCTGCTCTGTCCCCGTTGCTGCGGCGTTCTCACCGACGTCACGGTGGAGCAGGGAGGTTTTGTCGTTCGGGAGTACGCGCAGACGGCGGTCTGCGCAGTTGACAGCTGGAAGATGGTGCATCCTGTGCTGGGTGTGTGGTTGGAGGCTGACAGTTCTGGTTTTCTCCTCCGACGTTGTAGTCGTGCGGGGATGTCAGATCTGGAGTTCGATGGCGTGTCCGGGGACACGTTGCCCCGGTCTGATTCTTTCAACGGCAATGGTTTTGCTTTTGGCAAACTACTTTGGAGGTCCGTAAAGCTGCAGATCAGCGATGGAGTCGCGTCAAGCTCGGGTGAAGAGGTGATCTGTCTCCTCTCTCTTGGTGGTCGCCTCGGTGGTGCCGAAGGAGAGGGGCAGGCGCTGGTTTTTTGCATAGGATTATCCTATCTTTTCAGTACTGTAATGTCGGTGTTTACGTGTCTTGTAACCGGATCTTTATTTTATGAATGAGAGACGTATTACCTTGCAAAAAAAAAAAAGAGTGCACTTCTTGTCCATAATATCCATGTAATCTATATGTTAAAAAAATTATTACAACTCAAATAAACTCCATTTTGGAAGTCAAAAAACTAAATTGAGATTCAAATGACTTTATTGAGAACTATGTTATAACCAGTATGGTAGAGAAGGAGATTCCAATACATATGGGCACGGGATGAGCTCAAATGGACCAACGATTGAAAGAACATGCCCTCCTAAAGTTTGAATATGAATATGAAAGAATTATGAAGTGTTTGATTTGTTTGAAAATGTGAGTGTACAAGTTTTGATGAAGCTTACTATTTTGGAAAAAAAATGTGAGATGGGATTTCTCCGTGCCTTAGACTTTTACCTCTTTTTTTTGTGGAAAATTCAACGTCTTCCTGTTCTTTACTGCTAATACGCACGAGCCTGGATCAAAACACTTCACGTAGGATCTCCATTTTAGGACAAACATCTAGAGTCCAACATTGTATCTAGGTGGTAGTCTACCCAATCATAAGAGGTTTACCTAGTTTGAGCAGTAAGCTCTCATCTTCTCTTCGCTATGGTACACATGATGAATAATTTCATGAGCAGTGCCAAAAATCTTCGAAAATTAATATGTTGTGAAGGCACGTTGATTTAGGGCAGTCGGTTTACCAGCTAGAGCCCCAACTTATCTATATAGGCCTTAGAAAACATATTCGAAGCATTAGTTGTCAAAAGCAATAGGTCCAATTTTTTTAAAGATCCATATGACCATTCTCCTGGGGAATACAGATATCATGTAAAAATTCAACCTAATAAAAAATGTCCAAGGATATTGTCACACTCACTATGCTTTCCTTTCCTCCTCTGAATTCTTATCGCCTGCCGACGTATGGATTAGCATCAATATGAAATTACATTTAATCTACTTCATGTATCATAAAATGACAAAATAGCTAGCATGAACATGGGCAATAAGCCATGTATGGCCCAGCCGTTGAAAGAGTAATTCGATTTAATAATTTGTTAATTAAGGATTTTGGTTATCATTCGTGGTTTGTTTAATTCTTTGTTGTCCTTGGATGATTTCTGCCTTGTTTATGTCAGACTCGGACTATAACATGGCACACCAAATCCCATCAGTTAATTAATCTACTAGGTTTATTTTGTTTACCTTTGAAAAATTAACGATCGAATTCCAAGGTCAAAGAAATGATTTCATATTAGAGGTACAACATGATCAAATGTATAACTTTCCTTTGCTTGAAGGAGAATACATTTCATTGTCGCAATACCACTCCTTTTGTATAATCCATTTCATGTACGATACGTTCAAACAATTATTACAGCTCGGATAATCTCCAACTTTGAAGTCAAAAACCAAATTGAAATTTAAATGTCTTCCTTGAGAACTATATTTATAACCAATGCAGCAGGGGAGATGATTGCAATACTTGGGGTGAAGAAACTGGCTCGATTGGACCTATGGTTTCAAGTACATGGCCTCCTAAAGTTTGAATTTGGAATATGAAAACACTCTAAAGTGATTTTTTTTAATGCGTGTCTAACAGATAGTGCAAGTTTCTACTAAATTTTCAAAAAAGGAATCGGAGTAGATTCTAAATGGGCCGTGAAAGATTTTGGGATGCTAGAAACCATGGCAGTTTTTCTGGAGGGTCCGCTAGCCCTACAGGAAATTGTTCATAAACTCAAACGAACGAAGGAACCGACCATTCTCCCGAAGCTAGACTTCGAGAAGGCATACGACCGGGTAAATTGGGATTTCGTGCGTCAGGTGCTTCTTAGTCGCGACTTTTCAGCTGTTTGGGTTCACCGAGTAATGCAGCTGGTCTCGGGTGGCCTGACCGCAGTCTCGGTGAACGGAGAAGTAGGGCACTTCTTCCGGAACAAGCGCGGGCTCAGGCAGGGTGACCCGATGTCTCTGCTCTTGTTCAACTTCGTGGTGGATGCGCTTTCCGCTATGCTTCAGAAGGCGGCCGTCGCTGGCCATATCAAAGGGTTGGTTGGTCACCTTATTCCAGGAGGAGTGACTCATTTGCAGTACGCAGATGACACACTATTGTTGTTTCAACCTGACTAGCATAGCATTGCAACGGTCAAGGCGATCCTCCTTAGTTTTGAGCTCATGTCAGGGCTCAAAATCAACTTCCACAAATGTGAAGTGCTCTCCATGGGGGTAGAGCCGGAGGAGGGAAGGCGCATAGCAGATTTGCTTAACTGTAAAGTTGGGAAATTTCCGTTTACGTATCTCGGACTCCCGGCTGACACCAAACGACACACTATAGAGGATTTGGAACCTCTGTGTGCTAAGGTGAGGGGAAGGATTTGCCCTTGGAGGGGGAAATTCCTTTCGAAAGCAGCAAGACTCGTCCTCACGAACTCGAGTCTCTCCTGCCTGCCCATGTTTGCAATGGGCCTCTTTCTGCTTGCAGAGGGGGTTCACGCAAAAATGGACACACCCTGATCCAAGTTCTTTTGGGAAGGAATGGGCCCTAACCGTAAATACAACATGGTCAAGTGGGCTTGGGTGTGTCAACCCAAAGCCTTGTGGGGCCTTGGGATCACCAACACGAGGATCCTCAACATAGCTCTGATGTGCAAATGGATTTGGAAGATTGCCCAATGGGCATCTGGGGTGTGGGTCGATCTCCTAAGGGAAAAATATTTCCCTGACGGTTTTTTTTTGAAGGAAGGCAGAGGGGACCCCCCCCCCCTTCTGGAATGACCTGCAGGCGATCAAACCGGCCTTTGCCATGGGGGCAAAATTCTCTATTGGGAATGGCCGGTCCGCTCGCTTTTGGACAGACCACTGGATAGGCGCCCAACCCCTCTGGGCCGAATATCGTGACCTGTATGACATTGACGTCAACCCGGCAATGGCGGTTGCGGATGCGCTGGTGTCATCTCCATCAGAAACCACTTTAAACGAGAACTTAGCGGTCAAGAGCAAACTAGTCTAGCGGCTTTGCTTTCTATGATTAGCCCGATCGATCTATCGGACCAGCCTGACACGGTGAGCTGGGCGCTCACCAGATGGGGTAAGTTCTCGGTTATCTTTATACCACAAAATGTGCCAAGGGCCGGTGCAACTTGTGGTCAAAGTGTTATGGAAGCGCGGCTGCCTCTGAAGATTAAACTCTTCCTCTGGCAAATGTTCCGCGACAAACTTCCCACCTCCCTGAACGTGGCCGAACGTAATTGTCCGGCCACCGGCCCATGCGCGCTGTGCAGTGCAACCGAAGATGCCAATCACATTTTCTTTCGGTGCCCACTAGCGAGGTTTGCGTGGAGCGCGGTCCGTACCGCGGCAGGTGTCCACTGGGATCCTAGATCGGTGACAGAGCTAATTTTGTTACTAGATGCGATCGAGGGGCCGGCTAAACGTGTAATGTGGTGCAGGGGCACTCCTTTGGGCTTTGTGGTTAACTAAGAACAAGTTTACCATCGAGGGATGTTTTCCAGCACATCCGGCTAATATTATCTACAAATGCAACCTATTCTTGCAGCAGTGGAGTCCGTTGGGGAGGCGTAAGGATGCTGCGATGATCAAGACTGCCCAAGACCGTTTTTGCAGCACGTGTACGAGTTGGCTAGGGAGCAGGGCTGGTCCTAAGATTTTGGGGGCCCAGGACGAAAGTAAAAACTGAGGCCCCTTCATATAAACATCAATATTCAATATACATATTTTCGATCCACTCATATATTAGAGGTCTAATTTGAAATATTTTATGGGGAAGGGGCCATCGACGTGCCTTTGAGATAGCGATTTTGCAGCATCGCTACAAAACTATAAAACTAATCATCGAATTAAACAGTCGAGTTCATAAAGATTTATGTAGTTTATTGGTTAATCATGTTTTAGTAGACATCATCTCATATTCAAAGAACACAACTCTGTAAACGTTCCGTCTTCCTTCAAATTCGACATGTGTAACATTCTCCAAAACATTTTCTGCATTTGCTAAATTGTTTAGTTTCTGAATTACAAAGTGTAAATTATGGTCTATTACTCAAAATCATGTGCTACTACCTCCATCCGGTAGTATAGGGCGCATGCTTTTTTTTATTTCGGCAATTTGATTAATCAAATATGATCATGTGCGATTAAAAGTATATGTTTGGAAACCATATTTGGAGATAGAATCCTAAGACAAGCTCTTGGCGACATATTAAGTCAGTCAAATTGATGACCTAGAAACACATACGCGACCGACGCGGATGCAGGGATTAACATTTGCTACAGTACATCATAAGTGCCTTGCGTAAACACATCCTAATAGCTAGGGTTTGTACTTTACTTGCTACTGTAGTAAGCAGTGCCGGTAATTAATACTTTATAATTGAACAATAATGTAATACCTCCAAATAATTTTGTAATTGCAAGTGAAAAATCCTGCTCGTGGTGGCTACGATCTTTCCTGCCGGGGGCAAGGGAAGGAGGACTAGAAACCTCGAAATCCATACATCCCCACATGCCACGGGGTTTCTGTCAAAAAAGAGCGAAGCAATCCTTAGAGCATCTCCAGCCGTTGCGCCCCCAAGATGCGCCGAAAACCGCCGCTTGGGGGCGAGCCGGCGCTGTTTTAGGCGTGGGGGCGAGTACGTTCCCAGCCGCCGTCCCCAGGCCGTCCCCACAGTTCGGCCGTAATGCAGCAAACACGGTCAGAATTCAGCAAACACGATCAAATTTGAACAAACACAGCATATTTCTGATAAATTTAGGCGTTTTTACACGAAAAAGGGGCGAAAAAAATCCTAAACTACGGGTCGAAGTAGGCGCTGAGCAGGGCGTAGTCGTCGCTGGCGTCGTCCTCCTGCTTCTCCTCCTTGACACGGCCGGTGCCGCTACTCGACCCCTCACCCCGCGAGCTGCTTCACGGCGGCGGCGTTCGACGATCTCCTCCAGGGCGCGGCGTTGGCGGTGCAGCTCAATGCGCGCGTAGTCCTCGCGCGCCCACTTCAAGGCGGCCTCTTCTTCGTCGACCTCCTCGGCGAGAACAGGCTCCGGCTTCACAGCGGCGAGCCCCGGCTCCGGCTTCACCGTCGCCAGCTCTGTCTTCCTCGGGTCGGGGGGCGGCCGCGTGCGAACGCGTGGCGGAAGGCGGGGCGGCATCGCCGCAATGCGCCGCCCGTGAATCAATGGCAGGCTGACCGGCGGCAGCCTTGGCATTGATTCTCTGCGGGAAAACCGAGACGATGAGGACGACCAGCCTCCGTCTCGCTGACGCGCCGATCCCGCCACTCTTTCGCGCCGGCGCCCCACCAGTGTGACGGGTTCGGGTTGGGTGCGTCGTCGCCAATTTCGGCCAATCCGGCGAAAAACAGGATCATGAGGGCACGACTGGGCCGATTTTTTGACGCCGGCGCTAAAAAACGGCCTTGGGGGCCTGTTGGGGACGCGGCTGGAGATGCTCTTACCTGAACCTGACGACAAGTCTACAGGCGTTCTCCTTCTCAGTCACCGCCGCCGCGCGCCGCCGCATCAGTGCCGATGGTCTTGCCGCGATTGGAAACTGGAGATTTGCGTGGGCGAAAAACAAGCACCGGGGACCAACCACACCTTTCGGAAAAACAAGGGGAAAACGAGACGGGCGTCGTGCGCTAATATGCCAAGGTATTGCCGCTAGTGGGCCAGACTCATTTCATTATCTCGGCCTGGCTGCTGTTCGCGAGGAATGGCCGATGGTCAAGGCTTCGCTGAAGGGAGCCTCCGCATGGGCCGGCCCACGTACGGACTAGGTGTGCTGTTTTTAGTTTGCTGCTGTTTTCCACGCTGTTTCCTGCGGGGTTTTTTTCGTTTTTCTTCTGATGTTTTTTGCTTTCGGTTTTTTCACTCTTTTTTGGTTTTCAGTTTTTTTCCTTATTCTTTGGTTTGTTTTTTCCTTTCTTCTTGTTTTACGTTTTTTTGCTGTTTCTGTTACTTTCAATTTTTCCCTCTTTTTTTATATCATATAAAAAGTTCACCATGTATTACAAATATGTTCATCATATATTAAGAAAATGTTCATCGTATATTGATGGAAAGTTCACTAGGCATTATAAAAATGCTCATCTTGTACTACAAAAAATGTTTAGCATATATTAAAAAAATTGTCAAAATATATTGTACAAAATAATCGATGTGTATTTGAAATTTGTTCATTGTATATTAAGAATTATTCAATGTGTAATTAAAAAATGTTCATTGTGCATTTGAAATTTGTTCAGCATTTCTATTCAAAAAAGTTCACAAATTTTTAAAAATTGTTCAATCTATATTCGAAATGTTCAATGTGTATTCGAAACACACATATATATTCCTATTTTCATAAAATGTTCGACGTAAAAAAAGCAAAAAACAGCTGCTACAGTGAACCAGAAAAGGTACGGCGTCTTTTGCTACAGTACCAAAATGCTACAGCATTCCTACATTGCCTTTTTACAGTTAAACGGTAATGGGCCGGCCCATTCGGATCACCCTGTGCGAAGCCACAGCTCGTGGACGCACACGGGCGTCATACAGGGACTCTCTGCGATCTGAGCCTACGTGCTCCGTCCCAGCAGGCCTTGTGCCATGGGCTACTAGCGAACCTGGGAGGGGGCCCCTGGTTTTGGGGGGCCAGGGCGGCGGCCCCCCTGCCCCTCCCCAGGACCGGCCCAGCCAGGAGCCACCAACCACGGCTTTTTTTTTTTTAGGATCCACCAACCACGGCTTAGACGTGGTGTATTTTGATGCTTGACAGTGGCGGAGCCAGGATTGGAGCAAGCCCCGGGCCCAAAAAAATTCGCCGCAAGGGAAAAACTTAACGTCCATAAGGGTTTCAACTACCTCAAAAGATACCCCATACAAAATATGGCTCAATTGGACAAAAAAAAATATAATCTAAACTCAATGCTTAATGATACAACAAAATAGATGAAAACATGACAAAAACTATAAAGATCAGTACATGATAAAAAAAATTACCAGATCAGTGGTTTGCTGCATCATTGCCTCACATAACCTCATCAACGGTGGAAGAAGAACCAGCACCTTCAGGACATCAAAAGTGAAACTTCATAAGAGAGGGCATACACATCAAGTGAAACAACTATCATTGATACAAATCTAAAATTTTCAACTTTGAGGAGGTAAAAGCCCTTCACGAGATCTATATGATTGAGAGCGACATACAATATCATCATAACAATAGTTGCAAATACATCTCCCTCAATATAGGATCATCCTATAATTCAACCGTTCATCACTCAGCCGCTTGATTCCACCCTCTAAAATGATAGGTGTAGACACCCCCATTGCGGACACCGTTGACAAAATCTCTTCATCTTCTTTTTCTGCAGTATATGAAATAAAATTGGAAGTTACATCAATTTGAGTTCAACAATACCCTAGTTATATGATTGGATGCATACACACACATTATTTCAAATAAATTTCAGTTTGGAGCAGTTTTATACACTAATACATGTAGAACATGGTAGATGGTACAGATGGAGAGCATTAGGAGGGAACAAGGACTTGTCTCATGCACTAATACATGAATGAGGACTTGGCTCATGCACTGATCCATTGCACTCATGCAAAGGCGTTTTGGGCTGCTGCTAAAGAAAGGTTTCAGCTCATTCTTCCGCGCCTGCACCCAGCAACATGGGCGCGAGACATTCTGCTTGATCCTATGTTCAAGGATGCGGACAGATGCAAGATTGTTACCATTATGCACAGCATCTGGTCATCACGGAATAACTGGACACATGATCGCGAGGGTTATGAACCTGTTCAAGCGTTGAAGTGGATTCATGAGACTCTGGCGATCCTGGATCTTCCTTCTTTGGGAAGGAAACTGAGGGCGGGTCAGTGTTGGAGACCACCTGATGCAGGATGGATCACCATAAACACAGATGGCGCACTTAACCCGGAGGATATGAGGGGTGGAGCGGGAGGCGTGGCTAGATCACACATCGCGTTCCTTGGAGCCTGGTGCAAACCTTTATTTGGCATCACGGACCCCTTCACCGCGGAGTTGCTTGCTCTTCGAGAAGGGATGATTTTTGCGCAACTTCGTGGTTTCTCGCATGTGATATTGGAGATCGACTGCTTGGAGCTAGTTGATCTATGGAAATCGCGCAGCAACACAAGATCAGTTGCAGCGCCTATCTTGAATGAATTGGAGGAAATCAGTGCTTCTTTTGCTTCAATATCGGTTACACATGTCAGTAGGGAAGCCAATGTACCGGCGCATCAATGTGCTCGTCTAGCTAGCACACTTGATGGCACTGAAAGTTGGCTTGATGCAAGTCCTGTCTTTTTGTCTTCCTGCCTGCGGGCTGATTGTAACACTATGATACTACGTTAATAAAGCTCCTGAATTCGATGCAAAAAAAAAAAAAAGGAGGGAACAAGGAAAGCTTCAAATACATTTACAAGGTGCGGCAGGCGGCACTGAAGCAGGCGGCAGAGAAGCAGTGCCACGCGGGCGAACGATGGACAGAAGGGCGGCCGGGAGCAGGGGGGAGTGGCCGAGTGGGGGCCAGGGGCGGAGGCGACGCCACGGCGGACGGCGGCGCGAGCGATGGAGTCTGGATATCGATCTCGTCCTGCGTGTGTACGACTCAGCGGCGGCCTCGCTAGCGTTTCGTTTTTTTTTTACCAACAGCTATGCCGCTGCGTCTCCCGTGCATCGTGCGCTAGATCGTGGGTTAGCGTTTGCTCTTGCGTGCGTGCAAACTGCTAAAGTAGCCCATCCAGGCTTCGGGCCTTCTTCTTTTCACTGGGCTGCGCCCCGGGCCTTCAAAAAAAAATCTATATAACTATAGGCTGTTAAATTTTACACGCCCCGGGCCTGGGCCCTGGGTGCCCGGGGCCCAGCTCCGCCCCTGTGAGTCTGCACGCTCTGTACGGGCCTATGCCTTGTAAGACTGCTCGTGGCCTGTTTGGCCTTCATTGGGACTGCCATGGTTTCATGCTTTCGAGGGTCTGAATGGCTTGTGATGTTGTAGAAAGACTTGTGTTTCGATACGCCGCCTGTTGGGAGCTATTAAGTTAAAGCCGGGCGTATCTGGCGTCTTCGTTCTAAAAAAAAAGAAACCATGGCATAGATTTTGAATGTTTGTTAGTAGATAGATAGATAGAGCAATATATATAGGAGTAATTAATTATTATGATGGCGCAGGCGTGCGTGCGACGCGTACGTACATCAGCACATGGATCACGTCAAACCTAGTGCGTGGCATGACACCGTACGTGCGATTCGAGACTAGGCGCGATGCCTCGTCCACCTCGGACTCGGAGCAGAATACGTACCCCCGATCCAAAGCCGAGTCGAACTGCACCGGCCGCCGGCCCTTATATTCGGCCGTATCGTATCGAGTATCGTCGTAGGTGATCCATCGGCATATTGCTCTTGCAGCTTGGACTTCCCATCAGCGTACGTATACGAGACTCTCTCTCGTTGATCGATCTCGGTCGAGAAGTACTGCTCAAGATGGCCGGAGCGGGCGGCATCGCGATCGGCGGCGCCAACATGTGGGCCGGGCTCCGCGCCAACGACCCCGGCCACCGCGCCGACGGCGCCGTCATCGGCCGTCCCAAGCGCAAGAGAGCCAAGAAGAAGAAGACGACGCCGGCTGCCACCGTGGACAGCGGCGGCGAGACGCAGACCAACGCGCCCCGCGGCACCGAGCCGGCCGACGGTCGCCAGGAGAAGGAAGTGAAGAGTACCACCGTGCACGATGATGGCGATGACAAGAAAACGCCGGCCGCGCCGCCGAGGTGGGGAGATGAGGAGTCAGACAAGGAGACGCCGGCCGCGCCGCCGAGGTGGGGAGATGAGGAGGCAGACAAGGAGACGCCGGCCGCGCCGCCGAGGTGGGGAGATGAGGAGTCAGACAAGGAGACGCCGGCCGCGCCGCCGAGGTGGGGAGATGAGGAGGCAGACAACGAGACGCCGGTCGCGCCGCCGAGGTGGGGAGATGAGGAGGCAGACAAGGAGACTCCGGTCGCGCCGCCGAGGTGGGGAGATGAGGAGGCAAGTAATAAACACGAGGAAGAAGAAGCAGAGGTCACTATAGTGGGTGGTGTCAGCTGCCGGACGGTGGAAGAAGCAACGGAAGAAGAGTCGAGTAAAGAGGAAGAGGAGGCAGAGTTCATTATGGTGGGCGGTGTCCGCTGCCGGACGGTCAAGGCGGCCGGGGCGGGAGGCATCACGTTCGGCGGGACCGACATGTGGGGTTTCCTCTGCGACAACGGCCCCGGCCACGGCGCCGATGCCGTCGACGGCCGAGAACACGAAAAGGCCGCCGCCGTCGTCGAGGTAGAGCCAGAGGAGACGCCGCCCACTGCTAGCGTCGCCGAGGAGCACGAGACGGCGCCGGCTGCTATCGTGGAGGTGGACGACGGCAGGAAGGTGCACACCGACGGCGCTGCGGAAGACAAGGAGGCCACCGTCACCGTGCCGGACGGCGAGGAGGAGGTAGCCGACGGCCGCGAGGAAGAGGAGACGGTGGCCGTGTCGCCGAGCGAAGAAGAAGAGGAGGCCACCAGTAAACAAGAGGAAGAAGCGCCGGAAGAAGAAGAGATGAGTAAAGAGGAAGAGAAAGAAGAGCTCGTTGACGTGGTCACCACGGTGGCAAGGCGGACGAGCACGGCGGCCGTGGCGGGAGGCATAACGGTCGGCGGCGCCAACATGTGGGCTGCCCTCCGCGACGATGACCCCGGCCACGGCGCCAAGAAGAATAAGAAACGTGGCAAGAAGACCAAGAAGAATAAGAAAAAACGTGTCGCCGAGGACAGCGAGCAGGTGCACGACGACGGCGTGGTGCAGACCAGCAGCGGTCACGAGGAGGATGAGACGCCAGCGGAGCTGCCGAGTAAGGAAGAAGAAGAAGAAGAGAAGACCGCCGGCGCCGGCGCGGTCGCCACAGGCGGCAGCCGCTGCCCGGCAGCAGCCGGCACGATCTGCAGAGCGGCCATCGCGGCGGCGCTCTTCGCTCTGTGGTGCCGGTTCGGGCCCATCGCCGTCTGACACCATGCACTAGCTAGTCAGCCAGCATTACTAGTAATTTAGTTAAGATGATTGATTGATGTAATTTCTTTGAGATTGAGAAAATGATTGGCATAGTTAGAAGATGGATTTCTTCAGTGGTAAGTCATGGATTTGGATTTTGAATAATTACACGATATTTCTTTTTCTTGCTCGAAAGTGAAACTTAATTTTTCGGTAAGTATAAGCAAATCCACTCTAAAGCAATTGCGCTATTATTTATTGATACACAACGAAACATTATGACATAGTACTTTGAAATATAACAGAAAAAAAGACCTAACAAACATCATGCAACACTATGAAACAAAACCATTTTCTCACTAACAACAAAACATGGCACGGATCTCAAAGCAGTGACAAAAAGTTTTGCAAATAAAAACGATTCACGCGATAATATATTGCAGAAGTTGTTTTACATGCTAGAGGGGGGAAAGTTAAGCAAGAAGTTATGAAAATTAGAGGTTGAATGGAACCAAGAATAAAGATTGGCATCAATAATTGTGAATATAATCATCAACCCTATCTTGGTGCTAGTGTTTCCGCCATATCAAATTATTTTTGCGAAGATCATTCTTGAGAAATGTAGGTGATGTGAACTGTATAAAAGAAGGAAACATCAAATTCCAATTTCCCATAAGAAAAGGTATGGAACACGTAGGTTAATTTTATTGTGCACGCATTTTTAGTACAAATTTCCATCCAGAGTTCTTTTAAGATAGTCCTCTTTACGTCCTTAGAGGTAAGACAATGCTTTTAATCTGAGCCGTTGGTCTACCGAGGGTAAATTTGGCTATAATGCAAGCAATGATATCAAGGAACCAATAAATTATTTGGTAAGTACAAGTTTCCATTAGTTAGCATCAATTTGTACTGATTGTCAACAACCATACCATACAAGTGAATGGCCAGTGTACAAAATCTTTGTTAAAATTAATCTCACATTTTTCTCAAACAACCAGGTTTGAACGAAATGAAAAGAAATGACTAGGAGATAATATCCATTTACATGGTTTCATGCCATATCAGCCAATTAATAGTTTGATTTTGCACGGATATGTACAATGTATCAGTAGTTGACTACATGTTTCTTTCCATCTACATTAACCCTACCATTTAGTTTTTGCTAACTAATCAAACTATTGAAGTGCAAAGATTCTATTACCCTTGACAAGGTAAACACAACCTATTACACCGTCTTAAAAATGAACGGACCAAAACAATTTGGAGCCATCTTAAAATTTCTCTTCCATCAAACAGGGCTCGGGCGGTTGACTTGTTTGCACGACCTATGGGCCGACACTGGGTCCAACATCTCACTTGTACAAGGCTTCGATTTCACTCTGATATTTGGCTGCCACTCTGTCCCTTCTTATCTTCATGGTTGGTGTCATCAAACCATTATCAATCTGAATATGGAAAACCATTCCAAGCTAGTAAATAACACAGCTACTCGATGATCAGCTGACGAAAACTTCTCATGCATTGTTCGAGAAAATCTTACCGTAAATGGTTCTTCAACAACAAGAATAGGGCCAATCTGGAATGAGCAAGCCGCCATCCTGTTATTTATTAACAAAATAATTCAACTTATGCGATATTTAACTGACAAGACTCAAATCACATGTTAAATTAAAATCCTAAATACCAGTGTCTCGCTACTGCTGTTTTTATTCCAACTTTCAATGAGTGATTTAATTCTAGTCTGATTATGGAACATCTGCAATCTTCAAATTAGCTAAAAAGTCTCAAATATGTAGGCAGAATTCACAAGAAAATTAAGATTATCTGAAGCGATAAATTGAAAAAGGCAGGCAACTCTTACAAAGTTCTCAGCTCATCATATAGCAAGTTCATGACCGTATCTTTGGCTCCGTCATTGTTCCCATCAAGGCTCGACTTTCTTTTTGCAGCTGCTAGAGCTTCATTATTATTGGGAACAATAATTGCACCAAGGCGTCGTCGATCCTATGCAACGAACAAATAACACTTCATCAGTGGTACTGATCTATTTCATCATCGAAATATCTACATATAATCGTATTGTGTTAACTCTTCTCATGAACAAAAATACACCACATGGTTTGAAATAACGATCTGGCAGTTCTATAAACATTTTTGCTTCTCACTTGAGAACTTCTATTTTTCTCACAGACCACATCAAGGAGCATCAATTGCCATGATAATAATCAATTAAACATAGCAGGACATCCGGTATAGCTAGCACTTATGAGGTTATGCTACCTGGCCAATAACCATTATTTGGTCAATCAAGCTACTCCTGCTTGCTATTTCCTCAAGCTCAGCAGGTTCAACATTTTCACCTGGAAATTGGGACATTCAAGTGCAATTAGATCTAGTAAACATTCATGTGCAGCCAAATTTAACTAGAGTTATGTGATCTCCAAGTACATATGAATTAATCGATTTGCAGAGTCCAACATAACACCCCGGTATACAAAGCAGTGGAATGTCATAAATCAATGCACAGAGATGACTGTAAATAAATCATACATAATAATCAAAGTGACATTCTCTAAAAGACGATGAACTAATTGCAATACCTGTAGCGAGAACTATCGTGTCCTTTGCACGCCCTTCAAGAACAAGCATCCCTCCACATTTTCTACTAGGCCCTGTGGCATGGTGAGGTGCAATCCAGCCTATATCTCCAGTGTTGAACCAACCTTCTTGATCCAAAGCATTATTTGTAGCAGATGGATTCTGTGACAACAGAAGTTTAAAAGATAAACGAGAACCTTCTAAGTAAGATGAACCTCAAATGAACAAGTACAGAGCATGGTATCTTAATATGGATTGTAATATTTAGTTAACTGTCAGACATCGACACCACCTCCTTATGAAATGATGGTTCAGAAATACCACAGCCTGTGAGGTTTTTCTAAGTTCTATTTTTTCCGAAACTAGGGTTGATGTCATGATAAATATAGAAGTCACATCTTTGTAGCCTATACATCCGTTAGTTGGTTATAAGCCCGATCATAACGTCTGAAACTCTGTCGCCTATTCATGGAATTAATAGGCTTGGGACGTAATATATCCGTCACTGAGAAAACAAAGTTTCATGAAGATCCTGAGTGCTGAAGTATGCTTATTTTACCAAGTAATATGTTTACACAAGATCTGTTTCTATAATATTTGACAGTTAATTTGTGCTGGTATAGGGAATAGATAGAACCTTATAATATCCCTTCATTACTGGCAGTCCTTTAATCTTCACAATCCCCTTTGAGCCATCTGGGAGCACCTCACCAGTCTCTATGTCCACGATCTTGATTTCTGTATGCTTTATTGGGTGGCCAACTGTGCCAAGAACCTTGTTACATCAACTGATTATGTTAGTACTGAGTATAACGTAAGCTATAAATAGGGAAGAGTACGAATGGGAGGTAAATCACAAACAACTGGTTATAAGTTTGCAGTCAGTTCAAATCACAAAAAGCACAGGCATGCAAGGAGCACAAGATCAGCACGAAACATACAACGCCAGAATTATCATCCTCTTTTGTCATTAGAAATTAAAAATCCAGCATGCTCCTTTTTAAAGAAAATGGCGAAAACATATGCATTTCAGTGGCCATGTCTGCCTCCAGACCCGAGTTTATTTGTATAGTAAGGTATCCTTTCTGGGAGCAGAAATGTTTCATCTGAATAATACTAATAACATTGTTCCACCTTTTTCGGCTTTTTTGTGTGAAGAAATTAGCATCAAATTACCCAAGATGTATAACTCACTATATGATCTTCCTATTAAATACTCCCTCCGTAAACAAATATAAGAGCGTTTAGATCACTAAATAGTGATTTAAACACTCTTATATTTCTTTACAGAGGGAGTACAAAACCAACTATTTTCCAACATGCCAGAAGATCAGTCAATGAATGCACATACTCATGTGGAACCTCTTACATTACAGAATGGACGCCTAGCAGCTACAGCAGGGGAAGTCTCTGTTAGACCATAGCCATTTTGCACTTTGATACCAATGGCCTGAAAGAGAACAATATTAATGAATGGATCATTTAACATAAGAATTATATTTATTGATAATCATGTACGTACCTCAAAAAACTTGTCCACATGCATCGGGAGGCTTCCACCGCCACTTATTGCAGCCTGCAAATTGTCACAGAAACCATAGAGTTATTAAGTAGAGTCATGACTAAAGTTCAGGAAGCTCATTTCACACTCAAACTGCAATCGAGATAGCATAGAAATAGGCACACGGGCAAGATAAGTGTACCTTTGAAATTCCGATTGTAGAATGGATTTTTTTGTAGACTAACATCTTTGCCAGATTATGCAAGGGCCACAAAAAAGCAGCGACAATTCTTGCCCATACACAACTGAACATGTAGGAAATGGACGATGGCTTGACAGGATTGTTTGATAAGACTGTTCCCTTTCCAGACAGAAAAAGGAAATTTGACGGGACACGAATTAATAGAGAACATCCAGTTATCAAAAAAAATGAGAGGAAGAGAAGATAACGACTTTACTTACAGCTACGCGAATTAGGTAACTCATGCTAACTCAGGGTTCATACCTCGAATATCTTCTTTGCCTCCATATATAGCAAACTTATCTTGATAAGTGCAAGGGCAACAGTTTTTCGAGCAGGGGAACTGGAAGATATCTGCCTCTGAATCGAACTGTACAAAGTGAAGAAACATTAGAAGATGGACATAAGATTTTACAACCTGCTGCTAATCACTACTGATCGACAAGAAATATCGATTTCATGGATTAAAAAAAAACTGATAACCCAAACAATCAAAGAAAGATATAATCAAACATAGATGTTGATAGCAAACGAATGGTGGATATGACATGGAGCTTCATTCAGGACATTAGAGAACTGAAGTAACTCTACTATCCAATACCATTGCTGTAAAAAACGTCATAGTTTAGATAAGGAGTTTAACTAAAACTAACCTGTACAGAGTTTCATAGACCAGTGGTACAGAGAAAACATAATGAGGTTTGTACTTCTGCAAATCTGCCTATAAAATAAAATAAAAGATGTTAATTTCAGTAAGCTGCTACATAAACCCATGCATAGGGCACATGCGTCTCAACTAAATGACATCACTAGGCCTTTTGCCAAAACAAACTAGAATGAAGTATTTTGTGATGAAAATTACCAAAATCATACCTTCAGGTATTTAACACTACTGTAAATTTGTTGAGTTCCATGAGTGAGGATGAAATACTCGGCAGAACGCTCATATGCATGCCAGGGGGGAAGCATGCTTAGGAACCTATCACCAGGTACTGCTGGAACAATCTCCCACATGTTATTTATCTGCAGAACATAAACAACATAAATTTTTATGTGGATACAGAAGGAACACATTGAAAAAATTAAGCACTTCAGTTTTAAAAATCAAGGCACTCCAGACTTGAGATACTTCTAGGAAATCCAGAAAAACATGATACCCATGTTCATATAATTAGGATTACATCAAGATAAGGAGACAAAATAGAGGTTATTGCACAAGGCATAGCATATTACTTAAAAGTAAAAACTCATTGTCCATATTTGAACATTGCTGCATGTTTAACCTGATGCAAGAGATTTCGGTGGGTAAGCATCACGCCTTTTGGTGTGCCGCTTGTTCCACTGGTATATATTAGAGTCGCAACATCTTCTGGAGTAATGGCTTCGAAGACACCTTGCCGACCTAAAGGAAGAAAATTGTTACAATAAAGTAGGACATAGTTGGAAGAAAACGAACCATGAGATGACAATGTTGGAAATAAAAGAAGAATTTTCTATAGAATATTCCTAGTGGTGTCGTATTCTCTGAAGAAACAAAAAATAAGTTGCGTGCTCCTCTTTAAAACAACAGATGCCAAAGCTATTAAGCTTAGATAGAAACCATTTGCTGTTGGCTGCAAAGAACTTAAGTGGCAAACTTTCGACATAACTTTGAGCCAACCATTAAATGACAAGCTTGCAAAACCAACAGTAATAGGTACATCTGGAGGCCTATATTATTGGATGCTAAGACATCTTACATGATGCAAATGATTAGCAACTTATCGGACAATCAACATCAGAAATGCAGAAGAAAGTGAAGTACCAACAAATTGGAAGAAACGTACTCCATACATCCTCAGATAAACATTTATTGTGATTTATATCACATTATGATATCATATCATGCAAATGATACCTTGCTCGCTTGAGTAGCACAATGCATTGCGATTTTCTCGTCCAAGTTCAGTGATATCATTGTAGTCATAAACTTGTGTGTCCATCACAGCTTTACTATTTAGGGATGATTTATCACCCCAAAGTAGCACAATGAATCTTGCATTAATCCTTGAAATGAAAGATTCTGCAAGCCGGTTAAAGAATTGAGGACTGTCCACAACAAGTGCAATACTGTGATGGGGAAAAAACAATAAAGTCACATCATAACATGAAAGTAATAAAGGATATCTGCATTGTAAATTAACCACACAAGCATAAAAGATACCCATCATACTACCATCAACTAACAATCCATATTTCTAGAGTCCAGATGATACATGCGCCATGCTATGTTTGAGGCAAAACATTTCAGATGCAAGATAGTAACCAAGCAAACACAAATGTCAAAATAAGTTCATGGACAGCCATGTGTATGCAAATAATACGAACATTTTGGTCCAGTAAAAATGTCAAAATTGCAATGCAGATGTTGTACTTCTTTTACATGC
This sequence comes from Secale cereale, assembly GCA_902687465.1. NCBI lineage: Eukaryota > Viridiplantae > Streptophyta > Magnoliopsida > Poales > Poaceae > Secale > Secale cereale. Next base: position 15,912,961 of record LR738715.1, on the reverse strand, counting down.
TAAGACAAGTCTGATCTGAAAGATGGTCCATCCAGCTCTTACTTTAACTGTTAGCAACACCTCGCTCAGTTCTAATCTCAACATTCCATTAAACAAAATCAATGGAAGAACTTAAATAGGATGTCAAAATGGCTTGTTGGCTTTAAATAGCCAGGTCCTGAATCCTGGGATTCCTGGCCCTTGGCGCAATAGTTCATAGGGTGCAAAGAGAAAAATGAATGAAATTTCATTTATGTTGTGCGTGACTTAGATTTGTACTGGCTCTTTGACTGCAAAATCAATCATTAAAAGCAAAATAGAATAATTTCAAATTCACATTTCAAAAGGAGTTGACACTCACCTTTCTGAGTGACTGTATATTTGGAACAGTTCGTCATCGGAAGATTTTGTTCCTCTAACAACATTAATGGCACCAGTTGCCATGATTCCTGCATTGCATGTGTCAGTGCCATGATTAAAATATAATATGGTCATGCATTTTAAAACAATTACATGTATCCCCCTAGAGAGCTGACACAAAAAATGGTAAGACATCACTCGACAAGCTGACATTTGTTCAGTTAAGAAAAAAAAAACCTGTCATCTGTTCAGTTAAGAAAAAAAAGCTGGCGTTTGTAATTCAGTATCTTTAAGTTTGTACGAGTAACAGTCAAATCCATAACAAAGCCATTACAATTTGTAGTTTCCATCATGTTCTCTTTGCTAGGAACGTAACAGTGGCACTCATGCATAAACTAAACCCTTAAATATAGCAACTCTAGCATTCTGAGCATTTGAACTCTTCACTTCTTCAGCAGCTAATATCGACAGACAAGCACAAGAGATCACAGAACAATACATGCGCATCACAGGAGTAGATACATGTTAAACATGTTGAAACAAAAAGAAAAAGGCAAATTACCTTGATCTGCAACTAGCCACCGACACGAGTTGTCGGCAAAAAGGGCTATCTTTTCATCTGGAGCAACACCCACGGCCCTCAGACCATGAGAGAAATCCAATATTTGTTGTTCAAGCTGGATAAAGAAGGTACGTCACGTCAGATAAAATATATAAGAAACCAGTATTGAAGTGCATATGTATGTTATTCAGTAACAAAAGAAACAGCACATATGGCCCAACGATGCCTACTTTCTGTTCCTAATTCTAGAGAAAGAAAATGCCTTGGATAATGAGGCATCAACAGAAGCTTATGGTGGTTCAACAAGTACCTCCTTATAAGTCAACTCGGACGGAGGATCGTGATAAGGGTCCACCAGAGCTACACTGTCAGGGTATTTTTCTGCTGCTGTCTTCCAGATATCCGGAACCGCCTTCCACTCGTCGACAGCCGATTCATTTCCATCAGGCGACAACAGAGCGCTCTCAAGCAACGGCGAGCACTTTCTGCGAGCTGGGATGTGTGGCTGCAATGTGGATTTCATGGAAGTTTCAGGCACAAAAAAAAAAAAAAAAAAAAAAAAAAAA
>LR738715.1:15860329-15911464 GCA_902687465.1 Secale cereale | reverse complement strand
AAAAAAAAAAACTAGACATGATCCTGACGCAAAGCATGCCTGCTCTGTAAAACTGTTATCTGCCTGTGTCACAATCACAACACCGAAGTCTCTTGCTAACATTGCAGGCACGACTATTTATACTACTACTCTGCACTGCAGGCACAAGTCTGAAGTCTGAACTTTGTTAAGCTGTGGCTACTCTGAAGACTCTGAAGTCTGAACTTTGTTAACACTTGCATCTCTGAAAGTGGACACGCGACAGGCCGGGGCTACTCTGTAAAACCGGGAGGCGGGGCGGCGGGCTACTCCTACTCACCGTGGCGCCGGGGCGCGGGGGAGGGGCGGCGCCGGCGCACCGGGGGGCGCACACGCGACATCGCCGCGCCGGGAGGAGGCGGCGCCGGAGCGGCGGGGCGACTGCTGGGCGGGGCGCCCACGTCTGGCCGGCGGCGGAGGGGGCGAGGAGGAGCATCGCGCGGGGCCTCGCTGGACGAGCGTGAGCCATGGGAGGGACGGGGGAGCTTGCGAGGCGCGCACGGCTGCATCTCTCCCCTTCACCGAGACGACTCTGAAGAAATGGTGTGGCGGGGGAGGTTGCCGGAGGTGAACGGCTCTCCTCTGCTCCGTCTCCCGTCCTTGTCGCCTGCAACGCAACAAGCATCGGCTGGTCCAGTGTACACACTCACTCGAAGATTCCTGTTTTTTCGCGACAACAGTCAAAGATACCCACTGTAAGTCTGTAACACGCATTGGGCCCACCATGAGCATACGACTGAGAGCATGGTTAATAACACAGCCAACAATCGGCTATAAGGGGTTGCCATGTCATCTACTCCCTCCGTTCCCAAATATTTGTCTTTCTAGACATTTCAAATGGCTACAACATGCGGATGTATGTAGACATATTTTAGAGTATAGATTCATTCATTTTGCTTCGTATGTAGTCATTTGTTGAAATCTCTAGAAAGACAAATATTTAGGAACGGAGGGAGTATAACCAACTTTGTAGCCGGCATGTACAATATTAAGTTTTTATATGTGTACTACATCATTGGTACTTGGCCCACCTTACAACCTCACAAAGCGTTTTGGGTCTCGTGCTAACCAAAAGCCCGCTTCACTTCTCTCTCCTCCTCTCTCTCCTCCAACTCATCCAAAATATAATATTTAAAGACTTACAGCCCGCCCACGTCATCCTATTGTACTTGCTCTGACACCCCACCTAAAGCAACACGCCAACACCTCACTCAAACATGGAAACACAATAAAACTTAATTTCAGTTCTTTCAATGAGTGTAACCAATGTTTGGACTGGATATGAGTACAATAGGATGACGCTCAAATATAAACTCTATGAATCAATAATAATGTGAAATATTACACTCAAATTCTGTAGAATATGCACGTTTAATAGATCAATGTCCATTCATACGCGGATCGCTAATATCAAAAGCCCATTCGAATATTTGGATTCACTCTATATTGAGTTTCTGGTGTAGAACAATCTTCTATGCATCGATGCACTCTCCCTCAACCTCTCCTCATACACTCACCATCTTCGCACCTACGTGCACATAGTATCCATAAACCTTTCTCTTACATGAACACACACTCTCTCACACTCTCCCCGAAGTGTCTCGGAGCGCTGGCTGCAGTTCCTTAAGTAAATCCGGGCTACCCATTTCCCTGTCTCCAAGCCGCCAGGTAAGGAGCTACCCATTTCTGACGCGGAGCGCTGGCTGCAGTTCCTTAAGCAAATCCGGGCCGCACGATGATCAAATCATGGGCGGTGCTACGCGTAGTGCCTCGGCTTTTAGCTTACGCCTCGGGCAACCCATTTCTGACGCGGAGCGCTGGCTGCAGGTCCTTAAGCAAATCCGGGCCGCACGATGATCAAATCATGGGCGGTGCTACGCGTAGTGCCTCGGCTTTTAGCTTACGCCTCGGGCAACACGACATGCTCCAACTCTCATCCTGTCCGCACGATGATCAAATCATGGGCGGTGCTACGCGTAGTGCCTCGGCTTTTAGCTTACGCCTCGGGCGACGCTGGAGTTGGCGAACGCGTGCAGGGAAGCGCACTCGGCCAACGGTAGGCTCTCGAGCGACTGCGGCTCGTGAGCACATGGTGACGACGTTGTGTTTAAGGAGGAGGATGCATGCATCATGCCTGATCTGTTTTTGCCCCTACGAATTTCAGAGTTTTTATTATATATGTTGTTATTCCGATTTTACCCTCCAACATAAAATACTACTCCCTCTGTTCATTTTTATAAGACCTTGAAGACATTTCAGACAATGTACAAAACAACTCATTTTAAGTTGTCTGAAATGACTTACAAAAGTGAACGGAGGGATTTAAGTTGTCTGAAATGACTTACAAAAGTGAACGGAGGGAGTACATTGTTTTACTCAAAAATACTCCACAATTTGAGCACTAGTATTGGTTAATCTTGTCCATTCAATGGATAAAATGGATGGCTCTTATTACTTTGATTGCACTGTAAAAGGTCTAAAAAAATAACGTGTGCATGTCCGACTCCGGGACGGCCGGGCAGCTAGCTAGTGAGCTCCAAACCGAGTCGGACTGACGCGTCTCGCTCCGCTCCCGGCCTTTATATATACACGACCGCATCGTACGTGATCGGCACATTGTACGTTCTCCCGCAACAACTTACGGTTAGGAGCTTAGAGTTGAGCCACGTGACACCATCGAGATGGCCGGAGCGATCGCCGCCGCCAACATGTGGGCCGTGCTGCGCAACAACGACCCCGGCCACAGCGCCGACGACGCCGTCGCCCACGGCCGGAAGCACGTCAAGCAAGCCGCGGCCAAGGCGGAGGAGGCGGCGCCGCCGGCCGAGAGCGTCGCCGCCAAGCCCGCGGTGAAACGTGGCGGCAAGAAGGGCGCCAAGAAGGCCACGAAGAGAGGCGCGGCCGGGGACGGCAGGCACAAGCAGGCGGCGCCGGCGCCGGCGGGCGCCATGGACGACATGATGGAGCGGTTTACACGGATTGCTATGGCCGCCATCTATGGAAAGCAGATGCCGCCCGAGGCGCCACCGGCTGTTCCGGCGATACCCGGACTCCTCCCGGAACACCAGCCCGATGGTGGCGAGGTGGAGGTGAAGGAGACGCCGGCCGTGGCCGCGCCGAGGGAGGAGGAGGAGGAAGGAGTGGTCGGCGTAGAATGGGAATACGAAGAGATGGGTAAAGTGGTAGAGGAAGGAGAGTTCGTTGCCGTGGTCGCCAAAGGTGGGACGGTGGCCCGGCGCCGGCGGGCACGCAAGGCGGCAGCGGCGGAAGGCGTGGCCGCTGGCGGCGCCAACATGTGGGCTGCCCTTGGCGACGACGACCCCGGACACGGCGCCGCCTACGGCCGGAAGCACAAGAAAGCCTCCGCCGAGGTAGAGGAGGCACCAACGGCCGTCGCGGGGAGCGTAAGTTCAGGTCCGAGTGATGGTGGCGCCAAGCCGGCGAGACGTGGCAAGAAGACCAAGAAGAAGAAGAAATGCGCCGTCGTCGAGGCCCTAGACAGCAAGCAGGATGTCACCGTGGACGACGGCTACGAGAAGGAGGAGATGGAGAAGAAGACACCAGCGGTGTTGCCGAGTGAAGAAGAAGAGACGAGTGGCCGCCGAGCTCTATGTAGGGCGGCCGTCGCGGCGGCGGTCTTGGCTCTCTGGTGCCGGCTCGCGTCCCCGGTCTGATGCGTGATCCCAACATACTCAACAGTGTCAAAAACGTTCTTATATTATGGGACGAAGGGTAATAACTATCAGTGATGTAATTAGAAGGTTTTGAACTTTTCATGAAAAACTTTTGAGTGAAGCTCTGTTAAATGTATATACAAGGTTTTGAACTTATAGCCTCTGCAATTGCCTTGTTTTTTCTTATTTTATTTAATTCCACACCTATTTTCAGTACATATTTGCATCAAAGTGGGCCCACCTGGGGCAGTCAGTCATGTTTGCAAGGCCCTGGGTCCAGATATTACTTCTTTTTTCAAGAACCATCTCACTTGTACAAGGCTTCAATTTCACTCTGATACTTGGCCGCCACTTTGTCCCTTCTTATTTTCATGGTTGGTGTCATCAACCCATTATCAATCTGAACAAGAGAAAAATCATGCCAAGCTTGTAAGCAACCATAGCTACTCGATATATAATTAGCCTGTGAATACCCCTCGCCTATTATTTGGAAAAAAAATCTTACCGTGAATGGTTCGTCGACAATAAGAATAGGGCCAATCTGGAATGAGCAGCCTGCCATCCTGGCACTCATTGAAAAATTAATTCAGCTCTTTTGATATACTTAACCGACGAGACTCGGATCACAATGTCAAATTGAAATCCTACATTTAATACTAGTGTCTTGCCTCTGCTGGTTATATTTTATCTTTCAACTTCTAGTGGGTGATTTAATTCTGTTATGATATGATATTTGGAACATCTTCAGATTAGATACAAGGTCTCCATTGGGAATTCACAAGAAAAATATGAGTATATGATCAGCTAAAGTAAAAAAAAGCAGGCAACTCTTACCAAGTTCTCAGCTCATCATAGAGCAACCTCGTGACCGTATCTTTTACTAGTCCATTATTCCCATCAAGGCCAGACTTTCTTTTTGCTGCCGCTAGAACTTCATCATTATTGGGAACGATAATAGCACCAAGGCGCCGTCGATCCTATATACAAAGAATAAAGAATGGAGTACATGACTTCACCAGTAGTACGGATCTATGTCATCACTGCAATATCTAAATCTAATCATATTATGAGAAATCATAATAGCACACGTATGATTTATCTAGCAAGGAGTATGTGGTTATGCCCTTTGCCCTACCTGGCCAATAACCATTATCTGATCAATCAAGCTACTCCTGCTTGCTGCTTCCTCAAGCTCAGCAGGTTCAACATTTTCACCTGGAATTTGGAACATTCAAGTGCATACGAATTAATTGATTTCTAGAGTGCAACAGCACACTCCAGTATACAGAGAAGTGGAATTCTATAATCAATGTACTGAGATAACAGTAAATAGGTCTTCTTACATAATACATACCTGTAGTGAGAACTATCGTATCCTTTGCACGCCCTTCAAGAACAAGCATCCCTCCACACTTTCGACTAGGACCTGTGGCATGGTGAGGTGCAATCCAGCCTATATCTCCAGTGTTGAACCAACCTTCTTCATCCAAAGCTTTATTTGTAGCAGATGGATTCTGCGACAACAGAAGTATTAGGAGATAAATGAGAACATTCTAAGGAAGATGAAGACTGAAATACATTACTTCAGAGCATGGTATCTTAGCATGGAGTGTGAAATTTAGCTCACTGTCAGACATCAAGGTAAATATGCTTACTTCTCCAAGTAATATGTTTACAAAAGATCTGTTTCTTTTATACTCCCTCTGTAAACTAATATAAGAGCGTTTAGATCATTATTTTAGTGATCTAAACGCTCTTATATTAGTTTACAGAGGGAGTATTTGACAGTTGATTTGTATTGGTAAAGTGAATAGATAGAACCTTATAATATCCCTTCATTACTGGCAGTCCTTTAATCTTCACAATCCCTTTTGAACCATCTGGGAGCACCTCACCGGTCTCTATGTCCACGATCTTGATTTCTGTATGCTTTATTGGGGGGCCAACTGTGCCAAGAACCTTTTTACATCAACTGCTTATGTTAGTATAAGAGCACAAATGGGAGGCAAATCACGCACAGATGTCTAATGAGAAATGTGGAGATTATTTTGATGATACTACACAAATGGTTACAAGTTGGCAATCAGTTCAAATCACACACAAATGTTCAGGAAGCCAAGAAGCAAAAGATTAGCACAAAATATAGGCACCAGAATTATCATCTTCTGTTGTCCTTAGAAATTAAATGTCCAGCATGAAGATATGCTCCTTTCATAAAAGACAAAAATAGCGAGAACATTTTATGCATTTCACGGGCAAGATCTGAGTTTATATCTTTTCTGGGAGCAAGAATGTGTTATCTGAAGAATACCAATAACATTGTTCCTCTTTTCTGGGAGCGAGATCAAGGAGGTAGTATCAAATTATGCACTATATGATCTTGTTATCTGTTGCATTGCCCAATGAATAAAACAATTTATAATATTTCTTACTAAATATAAAACCAACAGTTTATTATGCAACATATCAAAAGGTCAGACAATAAATGCATATAATATATAGAAACAAGTCCTGTGGAACCTCTTACATTACAGAATGGCCGCCTAGCAGCTACAACAGGGGAAGTCTCTGTTAGACCATAGCCATTTTGCACTTTGATACCAATAGCCTGGAAGAGAACAATATCGATGACAGGATGTTAACATAAAAAGTTTATTTATTGCTAATCCTCTACCTCAAAAAACTTGTCAACATGCATCGGAAGACTTCCGCCACCACTAATACCAGCCTGCAAATTATCACAGAAACCGTAGAATTATTAAGTATGCAAAAATTTAGGGAGCTCACACTCAAAACTGCACAAAGATTATCGAGGTAGCACAGAAATAGGCACTCAGGCAAAACAAATGTACCTTCGAAATTCCGATGGAAGAATGGATTTTCTTGTAGACTAACATCTTTGCCAGATTATGCAAAGGCCACAAAAGAGCAGCGACGATTCTTGCTCGTAGATAATTGAACATGTAGGAAATGAATGATGGCTTGACGGGACTGTTTGATAAGACTGTTCCCTTTCCAGAATAACAGAAAAAGAAGACAGAAAGAAGAAAATTGACTCAGCTACACGCAGAATCCAATGGGACATTAATTTATAGAGAACCTCCAGTCAGCAAAGAATGAGAGGAAGAAAAGATAACGACTTTACTTACAGCTAAGAGAATGGGGTAACTCATGCTAACTCGGGATTCATACCTCATATATCTTCTTCGCCTCCATAAATAGCAAACTTATCTTGATAAGTGCAAGGGCAACAGTTTTTCGAGCATGAGAACTAGCAGATATCTGCCTCTGAATCGAACTGTAAAAAGTGAGGAAACATTACAAAATGGATCAAAGATTTTTACATACTGTTGCTAATCACTAGGTTTTCGAGTCGATGAGTCGACGGGTCGCTCGGGGGGGGGGGGGGGGGGGCGACTCTAGACTAGTCGTGACTAGTCTAGACTCACGGTCGACGAGTCGACATGGCGGCGAGTCGACGCAGCAGGCAGTCAGGGAAGGAGCACAAGTGCACAGCAGCAGCAACAACCAGGGGAGGAGGGGAGGAGCACACCACCAGCAGCAGTAACCAGGGCCAACTGAGAGATGGGCCACTAGTTATGCACTTCCCTGTGGCCCAAAAGCCCATCTAGTAGCTATATACTCCTCCCGTGACCTAATCCACCATTCACACTCCCTCCTCCCTCACCACAGCCGCCACACATTCTGCTGCCACCAGTCCACCACTCCTCCCAGCGATGGTTCTCTTAACTCCCCTGCAGCAGCTCTCTTGCCACCACTCCTCCTCCCAGCCCGCTCCTCTTGCCGCTGTAGCTTCAGCAGCAGCAGCAGCGGCGGCCAGCGCTGCAGCAGGGATGCGGCGGGGGCTGGGGCGCAGAAGCAGCAGCGCGGCGGCGAGGGTGCAGCCGCAGCAGCGAGGCAGCACAGCAGCAGCACGGCGGCGGGAGAGTGCTCCAGATCCAGCGCTGCCTCGAGTCGTTCGACCCAAAAAACGCGACTAGTCGTGACTAGTCGAGACTAGTCGCGCGAGTCGCTCGACTCATCCCAGGAGTCGAGTCGAGAGGCTGAGTCGGCCCTGGAACTGCGACTCGTCGACTAGTCGACGACTAGTCGCGACTAGTCGAGCGACTCGAAATCCATGATCACTACTGATCCACAAGAAATATTGATTTCATGAATAAAAAATATGATAACGTAAACAAGCCAAAAAGGATATAATGGAAGATAGATGTTGACAGCAAACAAAAGGCGAATATGTTGAGCCACATTGAGGGCACTAGAGAACTGAAGAAATTCTACTATCCAATACCACTGCATGTAGAACATGTCACAGTTTACATACATAATTTAACATCATAGTCATAGAAACTAACCTGTACAGAGTTTCATAGACCAGTGGTACAGAGATAATATAATGAGGTTGGTGGTTCTGCAAATCTGCCTATAAAAGAACATAAAGATGTTAACATGAATAAGCAATTTCAGCATCTTGTACAACAGGCAGACAATAAAAATAGAACAAGAAGAGTACTGCACGGCACACAGAATCCCTGTTGAGAGCATCATGGTACTGAGTTTGCATGAAAATTAGCAAGTCTAGGGTTCTGCAGACTGCACATGTTAATACAATATCCATCACTAAGTTTGCAGCTTTCAGTAAGCTGCTAAATCTATGAAAGCATAACCCATGAGCACATGAATACTACTACATCGCAATAACTTCTTAATGACATCACTAGGCCTCTTGCCAAAACTGACTAAAATGAAGTATTTTATTACGGAAAGCACCAAAATCACACCTTCAGGTGCTTCACAGTAGTGTAAACTTGTTGAATTCCATTAGTGAAGATGAAGTACTCAGTAGAACGCTCGTATGCATGCCAGGGTGGAAGCATGCTTAGGAACCTATCACCAGGTACTGCCGGAACAATCTCCCATAAGTTATTTATCTGCAGAACATAAATAGCGTAAAGACTAATGTTCAAAAAAATAAGCATGCGTTAAAAAAAACTAAGCAATTCAGTTCAAAAAAATCAAGGCGCTTCAGACTTGGGATACTTCTAGAAAATCCATGAAAACATGATGATACAATAGGATATTACATCAAAGAAAAAAAAAGTAGAGGTTATTGGTTTATTGCACACAGCATAGTATTACTTAAAATTCATTGACGAAATTTCATCATTGCTGCATGTTTAACCTGATGCAAGAGATTCCGGTGTGTAAGCATCACGCCTTTTGGTGTGCCACCTGTTCCGCTAGTATATATTAGGGTCGCAACATCTTCTGGACCAATAGCTTCGAAGACACCTTGCTGACCTGAAGGAAGAAAAATTTGTAACTAGTACAAGGTTGGAAGAAGAGGAACAATGTTATTGGATGCAAGTTAACTACTTGAAAGTACAGAAATAAAATAATTTTTTTCTACAGAAAAATAAAATAAAATCATTAAGAGTTTCCTAGTGATGGCATAAGAAACAAAAATTAAGTGCTCCTCTTTAAAACAACAGATGCCAAAGCTATTAAGAAAGAAACCAATTGGTGTTGGCTGGAAGGAACTTCAGTGGCAAGCTCTGGATATAACTAAATGACTGAGCCAACCATCAAATCACAAACTTGCGAAACTAACAAGACTAGGTACATCTATCAATTGTTTACTGGTACTGGGATGCTTAGCTTATTCGATGGTAAGACATCTTAAATGAAGCAAATGATTAGCAACTTATGTGACATTCGATGTCAGAAATGCAGAAGAAAGTGAAGTACCAACAAATTAGAAGAAACGTACTCCATATATCTTCAGCTAAACATTTCTTGTGATTCATATCACATTATGATATCATGCAAAGATACCTTGCTCGGATAGCTCGCTTGAGTAGCATAATGCATTGCGATTTTCTCGTCCAAGTTCAGTGATATCATTGTAGTCATAAACTGGTATGTCCAACACCGCTTTACTATTTAGGGATTGTTTATCACCCCAAAGTAGCACAATGAATCTTGCATTAATCCTTGAAATCAAAGATTCTGCAAGCCGGTTAAAGAATTGAGGACTGTCCACAACAAGTGCAATACTGTGATGGGGAAAAAACAAGAAAGTCATATTATAACATGAAAGTAAAAAACTGATATTGGCATAAAACTTACACCGCATAAGCATAAAGATACCATTAACTAACAATCCGTATTTCCAGAGCCAATGTACTATATATGCTATGCTATGTTTGAGGCAAAACATTCCAGATGCAAAACAATAACCAAGCAAGCATACTTTGAGAGATTAAGTTCATGGCCAGCGTGCGCATGATAATAATAGCATAATATGAACATTTTGCCATTTCGGCCCAGTGAAGATGTCAAAACTAGAATGCAGATGTTGCTACTTTTTTCCCGAGCTAAGAGAGGTCTGATCTGAAAGGTGATCCATCCATTTTTTTTCTTTTAACTATAGCTGGCAACATCAACCAAACTTGCACCTCAAATTGCATACCCACTTAACAGTCCGCACCTCTCTCAGTTATAATCTCAACATTCCATCAAAATGGTTTGTTGGCTTATAAAAGCTAGGTCCTAAATCCTAATAGGCCCTTGGCTCAACAGTTCAGAGGGTAGAAAGAGACAAGTGAATGAGATTTCATTTATGTTGTGTGTGACTTAGATTTATACCGGCTCTAGACTGCATAATCAATCATTAAAAGCAAAATAGAATAATTTCAAATTCACATTTCAAAAGGACTTGACACTTACCTTTCTGAGTGACTGTATATTTGGAACAGTTCTTCGTCGGAAGATTTTGTTCCTCTAACAACATTGATAGCACCAGTAGCCATGATTCCTGGATTGCATGTGTCAGTGGCATGATAACTGAAGAACATATATGGTCATCCATTTGAAGACAGTTACATGAACCCCCTTAGATAGCTAACACAACAAATGGTAAGCACATCATTCAACAAGCTGACATTTATTCAGTTAAGAAAAAAAGCTGACATTTGTAGTTCAGTATCTTTTTTTAACAGCCTAATGCATAGAAAAGCCGTTATAATTTGGTTGCTTCCATCATTTCCTCTATGCTAGGAAAGTAAAATTGGGACTCGTGTAGAAACTGCAAGCTTAAATATGGCAACTCTAGCATTCTGGTGATTTGTGCTCTTCACTTCTTCAGCATACTACTCCCTCCGTTCGGAATTACTTGTCACAGAAATGGATGTATCTAGATGTATTTTAGTTCTAGATACATCCATTTCTGAGACAAGTAATTCCGAACGGAGGGAGTACATGTTAAACATCTTGAAACCAACAAACAAAGGCAAATTACCTTGATCTGCAACTAGCCACCGACATGAGTTGTCCGCAAAAAGGGCTAGCTTTTCATCTGGAGCAACACCAATGGCCCTCAGGCCATGAGAGAAATCCAATATTTGTTGTTCAAGCTGAATAAAGAAGGTACGTCAAATAAAGTACATTAAAAAAACAAGGATTACCAACTGCACAATGGATTGGAACTGCATATATAGTTCTTAGCTCTAATCAATCACAAAAGCTTTAATTCATTTATCTGAAACAGTATAGAAATGCATATATAGGTTGCAGTCCACTGCACAAGCTTTTAAGTACTTTTCGTAACAAAAGAAAATGTAAGCCTAACTTTGTCTATTTCAAGAGAAAATGTCTTTAGATAATCAGGGATGAAGAGAAGCTTATGGTGGTTCAACAAGTACCTGCTTGTAAGTCAACTCAGACGGAGGATCATGATAAGGATCTATCAGAGCTACACGGTCAGCGTATTTTTCTGCCGCTGTCCTCCAAATATCTGGAACGGCCTTCCACTCATGCACAGCCAATTCACTTCCACCAGGCAATAGAGCACTCTCGAGAAACGGCGAGCACTTTCTGCGAGCCGGGATTTGTACCTGCAATGCGGATTTCTGGAAGTTTCAGGCAAAAATTTCACACGTGGAGCCCAAACTCTGTACTCCTGATGCAAATCATGCCTACTTTGTAAACTGTTATTATCTGCTTAGTTATTAGGACGGACCAATTATACTTCTCTCTTTTTCAGAGAAATTCTACACAATTTATTTTTGAGAAAAAGAAAAAGATTCCTCTTTTTGGCAAATCGCCCCCAAAAGCTTAACGAAGTTGTTATGATTGCTTATCTCTGAAAAAGGGAGATGCCCGTCCTGACAACTTCGAGGCCGTGTTAATTCTGCCTGCTTGCTCTAGAAATCCTAACGAAAGAATCCACTGAAATTAGGAGCTGGGGCGACGGACAGGGGGGACTAACCGCGGGGCCGCCGGCGGAGGTTTGAAGAGGGGGGGTGGCGCCCGTGCACCGGGGCACGCAGACGCGACCGGCGCCGCCACGCCGCCTCGCGGAGGAGGCGAGGGGACCGGGCCGGCGCCGGAGCGGCAGCGCGGCCGGGCGGGGCGTGAGGAGGAGGAGGCGCGGCGGCGGGCGGAGCGCCGCCATTTGGCCGGCGGAGGAGGCGAGGAGCATCGCGCGCGCGCACGCGCCGACGAAGGGGCGGCCTCTCCGGACCGGACTTGAACAATGGAGTGTCAGTGTGTCACCCACGGGAGGTAGGGGGCACGTGCCGGCGGCCTCGGAGTAGATAGAGAGGAGAGATGGCGACAGCGGCGGAGGAGGCGAGGTTGGTTGGTTGCGGCGTGGGGCGGTGGGGGACGGACGGAACGAGGCGGCGTTGCCGGCCCTCGAACCTCGGATCCCCTTCCGACGGCTGGATATTTTTTTTCCAATAAAAACACCGGATTTCTTTGGTCCTCTCCTGCCTGCCATCGTATATGGATTTATTTATAATAAGACGATTGATGCCTGTACATGTTTGAAGAAGAAACAATGTCTCGGATTATGTCACGGGAGCTACAACAGATTTTTTATTTTAAATATACAAAAAGTGAAATTATGCAAAAACATGTGAAGGACGACATGTATATGCATCGACCTCCATGAGCCATCGTTTCTTTAATTTTCTATCAATCGTGATGCAACATCCTCTATTGAACCTTATAAATCACGTGGTTCGTAATACCAAACCATCTTTTGTGGTACCTCTACACACATCAGATTGATATCTAACCTAATATGTATATTGGGCTCGTCTAATAAAAAAGCAACGAGCAAATAACACGCATGCTAACATTCATGCAGGTAAGCAACTACCCGAATTTTCAGTAAAGCTGCCTAGCTTTTTTCCGGTGCCTACAATTCCTATAAAAAGAATTAATACCCTACAATTACATGCATCCATACATCCATATCGGTGCACACCAGCTAATACATGGTTCATCTGTATATATCATTCTAGTGTCTTTTCAACAACACATGTAGTGGAGTAGCTGTATATATAATACTCTGGTAGATAGTGGTCTTGGGCATGTTGCTGTCTTAGCGATGGTGTAAAGTGCGGTGGTTGATATTTGAGATAATTTTTTAAATGCTCTCATAGGACAACTTCCTAATGTTAGAATGAATGCCGGAGATATCATTCACAATCCTTTATGCTAATTAAGGTGAATGTATGACACGGCACATAGCCCATGGATATATAAAAGTCATATATATAACTACACAATAGTCCGCCCCTGCAAATTAGTTTGTGTTTACCTTCACATGCAGGAACATCGTCTTACACTAGCTTCTAGCTGCTCCACATTCAACCTTACCATCTCCTCAAAATTAGTTTTCTTGCCATCACATCACGTGGAAATTTAGCAACTTCTTTTTGCACTAACTTTTTCTGCCGGGATTTATGGACTTTGTGCTCACAGTTATAATAGTGCTTGAGTAGCGATGATGGTAACTACTTATTTATCATCCAGGTTCAACAAACAAAATGGCCAAATTTATCAAGTAAACATTCAATTTTACACATACAGTTTTTCCCCTTAATTTTGGCATGAATGTGAACATCCATCTTTATCATAAATCTCAAGTGCAGTTTATAAAACTAGAACTGCAGTTTATAAAACTAGAACTAGTGCATCAAGACATCAAATTAACTATCCAATCAACCTTTGTTTTAAAAGGTCAAGATTAGAAATCATGGGTTTTCTTTCTCGAAGTCACATTTGTTACTACAAGAATACCTTCTCATAAAGTAACTATATGGACACCTAGCTTACTTCCACTTGTTCGTTATTTCCCCGCAACATCTTCCAAAATGCTCCCTCTGGCCTCCAATAGGTGGCGTATACATTGAATGAAAAGGTCAATATTTTTTAAGTTTGATCAAGCATATATACAAAATCATTAAGATTATCAATACCAAACCAATATGAGCATATCCACCATTAGAGATATTATCATAACCTATTTATTCAATATTGTAGTTGTTCATGTTTTCTTATATATTTGGTCAAACTAATAAATAATTTATTTTTGAACTGAATTTATAGACCATCTATTTGAAGATGGAGGGAGTAATTAACATAGAAGGTTGCAACATGTAAACAGCATTGGAGCTGATCTGTAGAATTTTGACCAACCAATCACAAGCATGTACGCGTACATATGCATATAGGCAACTACTCCCTCCGTCCCATTATATAAGAGCATTTTTTTTTACACTAGTGTAGTGTCAAAAATGCTCTTATATTATGGGACAGAGGGAGTACATTGTTATGTGCATATAGGCAAAACAGTCTTTGCTGCCCACAACATCGTCCAAGACCCGGTCCAAGATCTACCCCTCCTGGTCGAACCTCCACACACACCCTACTCACACCAACTAGCATCCTCGCGAGGAGGGCAGATTAGGGTTGTGTCGCAGTTTGTACTAATTGCCAATTTAATTGTCCGTCAGTACATCATCCTAAGGCATCATTATTGTTTTCATTACTCCGCATTAATTCAACATGTGTGCATAGCTGACTAATGAGGTGTCCACAATTAATCATGTGGAGAAAATCAAAACTACAAGCGTTTTTTTAGGGAACTCAAAACTACAAGTGACATAACTCAATGTTTGCACGGATCTCCGATCATTTGACGGATGTTTTTCAAAAAACGGAGGATCAATTGATGAGTAGAAAATGCAGATGGAGTACACCTTGGTATTCCTTGCCAAAGAGCATAGCAAAATCCTGCAAGGGTTGTGGGCCCATTTCTCATTCAACGCGTGCATCTAATGTACAACCTGGTACCACTGCATAGTACTGGAGTATTATGAACCTAGTACTGCTGCTCCTTTATTATTCGATTGGGGCCATGAATACTGGTCCACATAAGAAATGTCTCGTAAGGTGGTTATGAAGTGTATTTGCACTAGTTCTAATTCTTTATTTAAATTAGGAGACACTCAAAATAATTTTGAATCTGGTAAATATTTAAGAAAATAGTTTCAAGTGCAATGAAAAGACAATTGGACACGGACCGATAAGTAAAAAAGTAAAATCACATTGAAAATTATACTAGTCTTCTTTCTCCAATTGCACGCCATCCGCTAAAGATTGTAAATCGTACAAACCCAACAGTCAAGGAGAGGGTTCAATCATCCCACGCCCAAAAAAGCTACGTCACCCTTCACTGCACAAGTTTTTCTCTGTGTACATCAGTTACGTGCCATAGTTTATGGATCCAGTCTACTACCATGTGGAATAATATGGCAATGCTACATCGATGGACGGAATTGCAGATGTTCGGTTGGGCCCGTGTAAAATATGTTTAATATGTAGTTAGGCGTAAGCAAGTTTGTGTCGCAGTTTGTACTAATTGCCTATTTAATTTTCCGTCAGTACATCATCCTAAGGAATCATTAATGTTTTCATTACTCAACATTAATTTAGCATGTGTGCATAGCTGACTAATGAGGTGTCCACAATTAATTATGTGGAGAAAATCAAAACTACAAGCGCCTTTTTTGAGGGAACTCAAAACTACAAGTGAGATAACTCAGTGTTTGCACGGATCTCCGATCATTTGACGGGTGTTTTTCAAAAAAGGAGGATCTATTGATGAGTAGAAAATGCAGATGGAGTACACTCTGGTATTCCTTGCCAAAGAGCATAGCAAAATCCTGCATGGGTTGTGGGCCCATTTCTCATTCAATGCGTGCATCTAATGTACGACCTGGTACCATTGCATAGTACTGGAGTATTATGATCCTAGTACTGCTGCTCCTTTATTATTCGGTTGGGGCCATGAATACTGGTCCACATAAGAAATGTCTCGTAAGGTGGTTAGGAAGTGTATTTGCACTAGTTCTAATTCTTTATTTAAATTAGGAGACACTCAAAATAATTTTAAATCTGGTAAATATTTAAGAAAATAGTTTCAAGTGCAATGAAAAGACAATTGGACACGGACCGATAAGTAAAAAAGTAAAATCACATTGAAAATTATACTAGTCTTCTTTCTCCAATTGTACGCCATCTGCTAAAGATTGTAAATCGTACAAACCCAACAGTCAAGGAGAGGGTTCAATCATCCCACACCCAAAAAAAGGTTACTTCACCCTTCACTACACAAGTTTTTCTCTATGTACATCAGTTACGTGCCATAGTTTATGGATCCAGTCTACTACCACGTGGAATAATATGACAATGCTACATCGATGGACGGAATTGCGGATGTTCGGTTGGGCCCGTGTAAAATATGTTTAATAGGTAGTTAGGCGTAAGCAAGTTTGTGTCGCAGTTTGTACTAATTGCCAATTTAATTGTCCGTCGGTACATCATCCTTAGGCATCATTAATGTTTTCATTACTCAGCATAAATTCAGCATGTGTGCATAGCTGACTAATGAGGTGTCCACAATTAATCATGTGGAGAAAATCAAAACTACAAGCGTGTTTTTTTAGGGAACTCAAAACTACAAGTGACATAACTCACTGTTTGCACGGATCTCCGATCATTTGACGGGTGTTTTTCCAAAAACGGAGGATCAATTGATGAGTAGAAAATGTAGATGGAGTACACCCTGGTATTGCTTGCCAAACAGCATAGCAAAATCCTGCGATGGTTGTGGGCCCATTTCTCATTCAACGCATGCATCTAATGTACAACCTGGTACCATTGCATAGTACCGGAGTATTATGAACCTAGTACTGTTGCTCCTTTATTATTCGGTTGGGGCCATGAATACTGGTCCACATAAGAAATGTCTCGTAAGGTGGTTAGGAAGTGTATTTGCACTAGTTCTAATTCTTTATTTTAGTTAGGAGGCACTCAAAATAATTTTAAATCTGGTAAACATTTAAGAAAATAGTTTCAAGTGTCTCTATGTACATCAGTTACGTGCCATAGTTTATGGATCCAGTCTACTACCACATGGAATAATATGACAATGCTACATCGATGGACGGAATTGCAGATGTTCAGTTGGGCCCGTGTAAAATATGTTTAATATGTAGTTAGGCGTAAGCAAGTTTGTGTCGCAGTTTTTACTAATTGCTAATTTAATTGTCCGTCGGTACATCATCCTTAGGCATCATTAATGTTTTCATTACTCAGCATTAATTCAGCATGTGTGCATAGCTGACTAATGTGGTGTCCACAAGTAATCATGTGAGAAAATCAAAACTACAAGCGTCTTTTTTTGAGTGAACTCAAAACTACAAGTGACATAACTCAGTGTTTGCACGGATCTCCGATCATTTGACGGGTGTTTTTCAAAAAACGGAGGATCAATTGATGAGTAGAAAATGCAGATGGAGTACACCCCGGTATTCTTTGCCAAAGAGCATAGCAAAATCCTGCGATGGTTGTGGGCCCATTTCTCATTCAACGCGTGCATCTAATGTACAACCTGGTACCATTGCATAGTACCGCAGCTCCTTTATTATTCAGTTGGGGCCATGAATACTTGTCCACATAATAAATGTCTCATAAGGTGGTTAGGAAGTGTATTTGCACTAGTTCTAATTCTTTATTTAAATTAGGAGATACTCAAAATAATTTTAAATATGGTAAATATTTAAGAAAATAGTTTCAAGTGCAATGAAAAGACAATTGGACACGGACCGATAAGTAAAAAAGTAAAATCACATTGAAAATTATACTAGTCTACTTTCTCCAATTGTACGCCATCCGCTAAAGATTGTAAATCGTACAAACCCAATAGTCAAGGAGAGGGTTCAATCATCCCACGCCCAAAAAAAGCTACTTCACCCTTCACTGCACAAGTTTTTCTCTATGTACATCAGTTACGTGCCATAGTTTATGGATCCAGTCTACTACCACGTGGAATAATATGGCAATGCTACATCGATGGACGGAATTGCAGATGTTCGGTTGGGCCTGTGTAAAATATGTTTAATATGTAGTTAGGCGTAAGTAAGTTTGTGTCGCAGTTTGTACTAATTGCCAATTTAATTGTCCGTCAGTACATCATCCTAAGGCATCATTAATATTTTCGTTACCCAGCATTAATTCAGCATGTGTGCATAGCTGACTAATGAGGTGTCCACAATTAATCATGTGGAGAAAATCAAAACTACAAACATCTTTTTTTGAGGTAACTCAAAACTACAAGTGACATAACTCAGTGTTTGCACGAATCTCCGATCATTTGACGGGTGTTTTTCAAAAAATGGAGATTCTCATTGAATATACAAAAATCCAATATATAACTACACAATCGTCCCATACAAATCAGTTTGTGTTTGCCTTCACATGTAGGGACATCATCTTAAACTACTCGTCTAGCTCCTCCACATTTAACCTTACCATCTCCTGGTAATTATTTTCTTGCCATCACATTACATGGAAATTAGCAGCTTCTTTTCGCACTAAGTTTTTTGTGTGGAATTTATTGACTTTGCGCTACCAATTATGATAGTTATTGAATTTATTGAATTTATATAGACACACACAAAAAAAATCATTAATGTATTTATCATAATGTATTTATTCAACATTAACATATCCACCATTTCGTATATTATCATAATGTATTTATTCAATATTATAGTTCTTCATATTTTCTCATATATATTTGGTCAGGCTAATAAATAATTGATTTTTAAACTGATTTTTTAGGCCACCTATTTGAAGATGGAGGGAGTAACATAGAAGGTTGCAACATGTAATTAGTGTTGGACCCGATCTCTAGGATTTTGACCAACCAATCACAAGAATGCATGCGTACATGCATATAGACAAACAAATACTACCTCCATCCCAAAATATAAGACTGAACTACAAAAACGTCTTATATTTTCGGAAGGAGGTAGTACATTGTTATGTGCATATAGGCAAACTGTCGTCGTTGTCCACAACGTTGTCCAAGACCTGGCCCAAGATCTAACCCACTTGACCGAACCTCCACACACACCTTGCTCACACCAATCAGCATCGTTGGGAGGAGGCCAGAACGGGATGATCCTGATCCACGCCGCCTGCGCCATCTCCTCCCATCACGAACCAAACATCTAGACTGAGTCATACTAGGCCAGAGCTACACACCCAACCTCAAAGTTACAGTTGCATCTATGTTATTTTTTGGGGATGGTTACATTTTTTATGAGGGGGGACTGATGCATCTGTGTTCGGTTGGGCCCATGCAAAAGATGTTTGTTTAATTATCTTGTACGGTAGTTAGACATAGCCAAGTTTGCACTAATGGCCAATTTAATTGTCCGTCGGTGCACCATCCTAAACCACCATTAATGTTTTCATTAGTACCGACTGTCAAGACAAAACATTAATTTCAACATGTCTGTATAGCTTACTATTGAGGCCTCGGCAATTAATCACGTGCTGAAAATCAAAACTACAAGTTGTCGCATAAAAAAAACTCAAAACTACAAGTGAAATAGCTCATTGTATGCACGGATCTCCGACCATTTGATGGGTGTGTTCAAGATAAATAAAATCAATTGATGGGTGGAATATGCAGGTGGGATGCACATGCACCCAGGTATGCCAAGAAAGAGCATAGCACCGTGCTGCAAATCCTACGAGGGTTGCATGGAGCCATTTCTCATTCAAGGCGTGCATCTAATATACAACCAGGCACTACGTACTAGATGGAGCATTATCAACCTTGTACCACTGCTCTTTTATTATTTGGTTGGGGCACTGCCTGCCATTCGGACCATGATTAATGGTCCACCTAAGAAATGCCCCGTACGGTGGTCATGAAGTGTATTTGCACTAGTGTCTAGTAATCATTTATTTAGAAAAGGCGCTCAAAAGCATTTTAGATATGATAGTAATTATTAAAGGAACATTTTGTAGTACAATGAAAGACAACTCCGCGGAATGATAAGTTGAAAGTAAAATCACATTGAAAATCATACTACCCTTCTTCCTTCGATTGTACACCGCGCGCTCAAAATTGAAAATTGTACAAAACCAAGGAGAGGGTTCAATCATCCCATGCCTAAAAAACGTTACTTCACCATCCCACTGCACAAGTTTTTCTCTATGTACAATATACCATGCCACAGGTTACAGATCCATTCTACTACTAGGTGGAATATTATCAACCTGGTACTAGTGTTCTTTATCCGGTCGGCCCCTGGCCACCATTAGGACTATGAGTAATGGTCCATCTAAGAAATGCCCCATTAGTCCATACGGTACTTAGGACGTAAGTCTATTTACACAAAGTCCAATTTACTGACCGTGCCCGCCAAAGCAAAAAGAAAAAGGATAAAAGGAAAAATATTATGTTGATATAAAGCAATGTGCGAGCGGCCTTGTAGTAGATAGAGAGGAGAGATAGCGACAATGGCGGAGGAGGTGAGGTAGGTTGGTGGCGGCGTGGTGCGGTGGGGACGGATGGAACGAGGCGGCGGCACCGGCAGCGTCCCTCAACCCTCGGATCCCCTTCAGAGGGCTAGATTTGTTTCCAATAAAACTCTGGATTTGTTTGGTCGTTTCCCGCCGTCGTACATTCACCCTTGTGGTATCTCTTGAATTCTAGTGACACATCCTGCTTAATTTTTGACATTAATAGATGAAAGAAAATTTCGCTAGCCAAAAGAATTGTAGTGGTCGAATATCCGAGGTTCTCTAATTTTAAATCTGGTAAATATTGTTAGTTTGACCAAATATATAAGAAAACATACAGTTTAAATCTGGGATTTATGGACTTTGTGCTCACAGTTATAATAGTGCTTGAGTTGCGATGATGGTAACTACTTATTTATCATCCAGGTTCAACAAACAAAATGGCCAAATTTACCAAGTAAACATTCAATTTTACACATACAGTTTTTCCCCTTAATTTTGGCATGAATGTGAACATCCATCTTTATCATAAATCTCAAGTGCAGTTTATAAAACTAGAACTGCAGTTTATAAAACTAGAACTAGTGCATCAAGACATCAAATTAACTATCCAATCAACCTTTGTTTTAAAAGGTCAAGATTAGAAATCACGGGTTTTCTTTCTCGAAGTCACATTTGTTACTACAAGAATACCTTCTCATAAAGTAACTATATGGACACCTAGCTTACTTCCACTTGTTCGTTATTTCCCCGCAACATCTTCCAAAATGCTCCCTCTGGCCTCCAATAGGTGGCGTATACATTGAATGAAAAGGTCAATATTTTTTAAGTTTGATCAAGCATATATACAAAATCATTAAGATTATCAATACCAAACCAATATGAGCATATCCACCATTAGAGATTTTATCATAACCTATTTATTCAATATTGTAGTTGTTCATGTTTTCTTATATATTTGGTCAAACTAATAAATAATTTATTTTTGAACTGAATTTATAGACCATCTATTTGAAGATGGAGGGAGTAATTAACATAGAAGGTTGCAACATGTAATCAGCATTGGAGCTGATCTGTAGAATTTTGACCAACCAATCACAAGCATGTACGCGTACATATGCATATAGGCAACTACTCCCTCCGTCCCGTTATATAAGAGCATTTTTTTTACACTAGTGTAGTGTCAAAAATGCTCTTATATTATGGGACAGAGGGAGTACATTGTTATGTGCATATAGGCAAAACAGTCTTTGCTGCCCACAACATCGTCCAAGACCCGGTCCAAGATCTACCCCTCCTGGTCGAACCTCCACACACACCCTACTCACACCAACCAGCATCCTCGCGAGGAGGGCAGATTAGGGTTGTGTCGCAGTTTGTACTAATTGCCAATTTAATTGTCCGTCAGTACATCATCCTAAGGCATCATTATTGTTTTCATTACTCCGCATTAATTCAACATGTGTGCATAGCTGACTAATGAGGTGTCCACAATTAATCATGTGGAGAAAATCAAAACTACAAGCGTTTTTTTAGGGAACTCAAAACTACAAGTGACATAACTCAATGTTTGCACGGATCTCCGATCATTTGACGGATGTTTTTCAAAAAACGGAGGATCAATTGATGAGTAGAAAATGCAGATGGAGTACACCTTGGTATTCCTTGCCAAAGAGCATAGCAAAATCCTGCAAGGGTTGTGGGCCCATTTCTCATTCAACGCGTGCATCTAATGTACAACCTGGTACCACTGCATAGTACTGGAGTATTATGAACCTAGTACTGCTGCTCCTTTATTATTCGGTTGGGGCCATGAATACTGGTCCACATAAGAAATGTCTCGTAAGGTGGTTATGAAGTGTATTTGCACTAGTTCTAATTCTTTATTTAAATTAGGAGACACTCAAAATAATTTTGAATCTGGTAAATATTTAAGAAAATAGTTTCAAGTGCAATGAAAAGACAATTGGACACGGACCGATAAGTAAAAAAGTAAAATCACATTGAAAATTATACTAGTCTTCTTTCTCCAATTGCACGCCATCCGCTAAAGATTGTAAATCGTACAAACCCAACAGTCAAGGAGAGGGTTCAATCATCCCACGCCCAAAAAAGCTACGTCACCCTTCACTGCACAAGTTTTTCTCTGTGTACATCAGTTACGTGCCATAGTTTATGGATCCAGTCTACTACCATGTGGAATAATATGGCAATGCTACATCGATGGACGGAATTGCAGATGTTCGGTTGGGCCCGTGTAAAATATGTTTAATATGTAGTTAGGCGTAAGCAAGTTTGTGTCGCAGTTTGTACTAATTGCCTATTTAATTTTCCGTCAGTACATCATCCTAAGGAATCATTAATGTTTTCATTACTCAACATTAATTTAGCATGTGTGCATAGCTGACTAATGAGGTGTCCACAATTAATTATGTGGAGAAAATCAAAACTACAAGCGCCTTTTTTGAGGGAACTCAAAACTACAAGTGAGATAACTCAGTGTTTGCACGGATCTCCGATCATTTGACGGGTGTTTTTCAAAAAAGGAGGATCTATTGATGAGTAGAAAATGCAGATGGAGTACACTCTGGTATTCCTTGCCAAAGAGCATAGCAAAATCCTGCATGGGTTGTGGGCCCATTTCTCATTCAATGCGTGCATCTAATGTACGACCTGGTACCATTGCATAGTACTGGAGTATTATGATCCTAGTACTGCTGCTCCTTTATTATTCGGTTGGGGCCATGAATACTGGTCCACATAAGAAATGTCTCGTAAGGTGGTTAGGAAGTGTATTTGCACTAGTTCTAATTCTTTATTTAAATTAGGAGACACTCAAAATAATTTTAAATCTGGTAAATATTTAAGAAAATAGTTTCAAGTGCAATGAAAAGACAATTGGACACGGACCGATAAGTAAAAAAGTAAAATCACATTGAAAATTATACTAGTCTTCTTTCTCCAATTGTACGCCATCTGCTAAAGATTGTAAATCGTACAAACCCAACAGTCAAGGAGAGGGTTCAATCATCCCACACCCAAAAAAAGGTTACTTCACCCTTCACTACACAAGTTTTTCTCTATGTACATCAGTTACGTGCCATAGTTTATGGATCCAGTCTACTACCACGTGGAATAATATGACAATGCTACATCGATGGACGGAATTGCGGATGTTCGGTTGGGCCCGTGTAAAATATGTTTAATAGGTAGTTAGGCGTAAGCAAGTTTGTGTCGCAGTTTGTACTAATTGCCAATTTAATTGTCCGTCGGTACATCATCCTTAGGCATCATTAATGTTTTCATTACTCAGCATAAATTCAGCATGTGTGCATAGCTGACTAATGAGGTGTCCACAATTAATCATGTGGAGAAAATCAAAACTACAAGCGTGTTTTTTTAGGGAACTCAAAACTACAAGTGACATAACTCACTGTTTGCACGGATCTCCGATCATTTGACGGGTGTTTTTCCAAAAACGGAGGATCAATTGATGAGTAGAAAATGTAGATGGAGTACACCCTGGTATTGCTTGCCAAACAGCATAGCAAAATCCTGCGATGGTTGTGGGCCCATTTCTCATTCAACGCATGCATCTAATGTACAACCTGGTACCATTGCATAGTACCGGAGTATTATGAACCTAGTACTGTTGCTCCTTTATTATTCGGTTGGGGCCATGAATACTGGTCCACATAAGAAATGTCTCGTAAGGTGGTTAGGAAGTGTATTTGCACTAGTTCTAATTCTTTATTTTAGTTAGGAGGCACTCAAAATAATTTTAAATCTGGTAAACATTTAAGAAAATAGTTTCAAGTGTCTCTATGTACATCAGTTACGTGCCATAGTTTATGGATCCAGTCTACTACCACATGGAATAATATGACAATGCTACATCGATGGACGGAATTGCAGATGTTCAGTTGGGCCCGTGTAAAATATGT
This sequence comes from Secale cereale, assembly GCA_902687465.1. Taxonomy (NCBI): domain Eukaryota; kingdom Viridiplantae; phylum Streptophyta; class Magnoliopsida; order Poales; family Poaceae; genus Secale; species Secale cereale. Next base: position 15,887,130 of record LR738715.1, on the reverse strand, counting down.
TTAATATGTAGTTAGGCGTAAGCAAGTTTGTGTCGCAGTTTTTACTAATTGCTAATTTAATTGTCCGTCGGTACATCATCCTTAGGCATCATTAATGTTTTCATTACTCAGCATTAATTCAGCATGTGTGCATAGCTGACTAATGTGGTGTCCACAAGTAATCATGTGAGAAAATCAAAACTACAAGCGTCTTTTTTTGAGTGAACTCAAAACTACAAGTGACATTACTCAGTGTTTGCACGGATCTCCGATCATTTGACGGGTGTTTTTCAAAAAACGGAGGATCAATTGATGAGTAGAAAATGCAGATGGAGTACACCCTGGTATTCTTTGCCAAAGAGCATAGCAAAATCCTGCGATGGTTGTGGGCCCATTTCTCATTCAACGCGTGCATCTAATGTACAACCTGGTACCATTGCATAGTACCGCAGCTCCTTTATTATTCAGTTGGGGCCATGAATACTTGTCCACATAATAAATGTCTCATAAGGTGGTTAGGAAGTGTATTTGCACTAGTTCTAATTCTTTATTTAAATTAGGAGATACTCAAAATAATTTTAAATATGGTAAATATTTAAGAAAATAGTTTCAAGTGCAATGAAAAGACAATTGGACACGGACCGATAAGTAAAAAAGTAAAATCACATTGAAAATTATACTAGTCTACTTTCTCCAATTGTACGCCATCCGCTAAAGATTGTAAATCGTAAAAACCCAATAGTCAAGGAGAGGGTTCAATCATCCCACGCCCAAAAAAAGCTACTTCACCCTTCACTGCACAAGTTTTTCTCTATGTACATCAGTTACGTGCCATAGTTTATGGATCCAGTCTACTACCACGTGGAATAATATGGCAATGCTACATCGATGGACGGAATTGCAGATGTTCGGTTGGGCCTGTGTAAAATATGTTTAATATGTAGTTAGGCGTAAGTAAGTTTGTGTCGCAGTTTGTACTAATTGCCAATTTAATTGTCCGTCAGTACATCATCCTAAGGCATCATTAATATTTTCGTTACCCAGCATTAATTCAGCATGTGTGCATAGCTGACTAATGAGGTGTCCACAATTAATCATGTGGAGAAAATCAAAACTACAAACATCTTTTTTTGAGGTAACTCAAAACTACAAGTGACATAACTCAGTGTTTGCACGAATCTCCGATCATTTGACGGGTGTTTTTCAAAAAATGGAGATTCTCATTGAATATACAAAAATCCAATATATAACTACACAATCGTCCCATACAAATCAGTTTGTGTTTGCCTTCACATGTAGGGACATCATCTTAAACTACTCGTCTAGCTCCTCCACATTTAACCTTACCATCTCCTGGTAATTATTTTCTTGCCATCACATTACATGGAAATTAGCAGCTTCTTTTCGCACTAAGTTTTTTGTGTGGAATTTATTGACTTTGCGCTACCAATTATGATAGTTATTGAATTTATTGAATTTATATAGACACACACAAAAAAAATCATTAATGTATTTATCATAATGTATTTATTCAACATTAACATATCCACCATTTCGTATATTATCATAATGTATTTATTCAATATTATAGTTCTTCATATTTTCTCATATATATTTGGTCAGGCTAATAAATAATTGATTTTTAAACTGATTTTTTAGGCCACCTATTTGAAGATGGAGGGAGTAACATAGAAGGTTGCAACATGTAATTAGTGTTGGACCCGATCTCTAGGATTTTGACCAACCAATCACAAGAATGCATGCGTACATGCATATAGACAAACAAATACTACCTCCATCCCAAAATATAAGACTGAACTACAAAAACGTCTTATATTTTCGGAAGGAGGTAGTACATTGTTATGTGCATATAGGCAAACTGTCGTCGTTGTCCACAACGTTGTCCAAGACCTGGCCCAAGATCTAACCCACTTGACCGAACCTCCACACACACCTTGCTCACACCAATCAGCATCGTTGGGAGGAGGCCAGAACGGGATGATCCTGATCCACGCCGCCTGCGCCATCTCCTCCCATCACGAACCAAACATCTAGACTGAGTCATACTAGGCCAGAGCTACACACCCAACCTCAAAGTTACAGTTGCATCTATGTTATTTTTTGGGGATGGTTACATTTTTTATGAGGGGGGACTGATGCATCTGTGTTCGGTTGGGCCCATGCAAAAGATGTTTGTTTAATTATCTTGTACGGTAGTTAGACATAGCCAAGTTTGCACTAATGGCCAATTTAATTGTCCGTCGGTGCACCATCCTAAACCACCATTAATGTTTTCATTAGTACCGACTGTCAAGACAAAACATTAATTTCAACATGTCTGTATAGCTTACTATTGAGGCCTCGGCAATTAATCACGTGCTGAAAATCAAAACTACAAGTTGTCGCATAAAAAAAACTCAAAACTACAAGTGAAATAGCTCATTGTATGCACGGATCTCCGACCATTTGATGGGTGTGTTCAAGATAAATAAAATCAATTGATGGGTGGAATATGCAGGTGGGATGCACATGCACCCAGGTATGCCAAGAAAGAGCATAGCACCGTGCTGCAAATCCTACGAGGGTTGCATGGAGCCATTTCTCATTCAAGGCGTGCATCTAATATACAACCAGGCACTACGTACTAGATGGAGCATTATCAACCTTGTACCACTGCTCTTTTATTATTTGGTTGGGGCACTGCCTGCCATTCGGACCATGATTAATGGTCCACCTAAGAAATGCCCCGTACGGTGGTCATGAAGTGTATTTGCACTAGTGTCTAGTAATCATTTATTTAGAAAAGGCGCTCAAAAGCATTTTAGCTATGATAGTAATTATTAAAGGAACATTTTGTAGTACAATGAAAGACAACTCCGCGGAATGATAAGTTGAAAGTAAAATCACATTGAAAATCATACTACCCTTCTTCCTTCGATTGTACACCGCGCGCTCAAAATTGAAAATTGTACAAAACCAAGGAGAGGGTTCAATCATCCCATGCCTAAAAAACGTTACTTCACCATCCCACTGCACAAGTTTTTCTCTATGTACAATATACCATGCCACAGGTTACAGATCCATTCTACTACTAGGTGGAATATTATCAACCTGGTACTAGTGTTCTTTATCCGGTCGGCCCCTGGCCACCATTAGGACTATGAGTAATGGTCCATCTAAGAAATGCCCCATTAGTCCATACGGTACTTAGGACGTAAGTCTATTTACACAAAGTCCAATTTACTGACCGTGCCCGCCAAAGCAAAAAGAAAAAGGATAAAAGGAAAAATATTATGTTGATATAAAGCAATGTGCGAGCGGCCTTGTAGTAGATAGAGAGGAGAGATAGCGACAATGGCGGAGGAGGTGAGGTAGGTTGGTGGCGGCGTGGTGCGGTGGGGACGGATGGAACGAGGCGGCGGCACCGGCAGCGTCCCTCAACCCTCGGATCCCCTTCAGAGGGCTAGATTTGTTTCCAATAAAACTCTGGATTTGTTTGGTCGTTTCCCGCCGTCGTACATTCACCCTTGTGGTATCTCTTGAATTCTAGTGACACATCCTGCTTAATTTTTGACATTAATAGATGAAAGAAAATTTCGCTAGCCAAAAGAATTGTAGTGGTCGAATATCCGAGGTTCTCATTGTTAGACCAAATTTACCAACTTTCCTTCATTTCTCTTTAGAGAAGAAACGATGTGTGGTATGGATGCTAGAACAGATTTTGAATTTTGAATGAGCATATAAATGCAAATATGGTAACGACGACTTGTGTAAGCATCGGCCTCTATGAGCCTGCACATGAGAGCACTTTTTTTATTACTCGTTCTATAGCATCTTCTACTGAGCTTTATAGATCCTAGCAGTTCGTATTCCAATCCATCTTTTGTGATATCTCTACAAACATCAAATTGATAGCCATCCTAATATATATACTCAACTGGTCTAAGAAAAAAACCATGATCCAATCACACCCATGCTAACATTCATGCAGGCAAGCAACTACAGGCACTTTCTGTACTGCTGCCTAGCTCTTTCCCAATACCTACAATTCCAATCAATAAAATTAACAACCTACATGCATTGCATCCATACATCCATATCGGTACACGCTATATAACATATGTTCCATCATGGAGTAGTTGTATATATAATACTCCAATAGATAGTCGTGTTGGGCATGCTGCTCTCTTAGGAGTGGTGTAATGTGTGGTGGTTGATATGTAAGGTGATTTTCTAAATGTTCTCATAGGAAAACTTCCTAAAAAATAAAACGAATGTTGTAGATATTATTCACAACCTTTATGCAAATTAATGTGAATGTGTGACACCTCAAATCCAATATATAACTACACATCGTCCCCTACAAATTAGTTTGAGTTTGCCTTCAGATGCACGGCGTCATCTTACACTAGTTGTCTAGCTGCTGCACATTCAACCTTACCATCTCCTGGGAATTAGTTTTCTTGCCATCCCATCACATGGAAATAGCAGCTTCTTTCTGCACTAAGTTTTTTTTTGTGACATTTACTGACTTTGCGCTCGCAATTATGATAGTGCTTGAGTTGTGATGAGTTTACCTACTTATTTGTGATCCTAGTTCAACAAAGATTGCCAAATTTACCAAGTAGCACAATCTCTTAACTTCAACATTCAATTATCCTCAAGCAATTTTCTTACTTAATTTTGGAATGAGTGTGAACTTCCATCTTCTTTGTCATAAATCTCACACCTAATATTTCGTTATAAGTGCAGTTTATAAAACTACGGCTAGTGCATCAAGACACCAAATTAACTATCCAATCAACTTTTGTTTTAAAAGGTGAAGATTCTAAACCTTCCTTCTCGAAGCAGCATTTGTTACTACAAGAATACCTTCTCATAAATTAACTATATGGACACCTAGCTTACTTCTAGTTGTTCGTAATTTCTCCAAAACATCTTCCCAAATGCACACTCTGTCCTCAAATAGGTGGCGTATACATTGAGTGAAAAAATTAATTTTTTTTTTAAGTTTGCCCAATCATATATATAAAATCATTAAGATCCTACTTGGACACGACTCCATATCCTATCTAAACACAATACAACAACAAGTCCAACTGTAACCTACCTTGTACTCCCTCCGTTCCGATTTAGTCGTCGTGGTTTTGAACTAAAACCACGACGAGTAAATCAGAACGGAGGGAGTACACTATATTCGACACAACTCCAACAGTTGCGGCATGGAGCAGTGGGAATAGACATAACGTGGCGGCGGCGCCGGCTCCGCCCCTCAACCTTCGGATCCCCTGCCTACTGCTAGATTTTTTTTCAATAAAAACTTTGGATTTGTTTGATTTGGGGTTGCTCTTTCCTGCCATTGTATGGATACATTCACCCAAACGGTATCTCTTGAATTCTAGTGACCCGTCTTGGTTAATTCTCAACATTAATTGATTGAAGAAAGTTCTGCTAGAACGGAGAATTGTAGTGGTCCAATCTCGTATCTAGGCATGGTTTTCATTGTTCAGCCAGATTTACTGGCTTACCTTTTTCTTTGGAGAGGAAACGGTGTCTCTGGTTTTGTTACGGAAGCTAGATCAGATTTCGAATTTTGGATATGCAAAAGAGAAATTGTGTAAATATGGTAACGGTGGCAGGTGTAATCATCGATCTCTATGAGCCAGTATAGGAAGGCACCTTTTTCTTTATTTAATTTTTCATTAGCCCTGTCATCATATCCTTGATCGAACTTTATAAATCCTAGCACTTCCTAACTCCGAGCCATCTTTTGTGGTATCTCCTCGATCAGCAAATCGGCGTGTAACCTATCGTATATGTTGGGCCCATTCAAGAAAACAGCCACAACCCTATCACGTGCATGCTAACATTCACGCAGGCAAGCAAATACAGAAATATTCGGTGAAACTGCCTAGCTCTTTCCCGATGCCTACAATTCCAACAATGAAAATTAACACCCTGTATGCATTGCATCCTTACAATCATATCGGCACACACACAATCGAACATGTGTTTCATCTATATATATCATTTCTAGTTATTTTTCAACAACATACATAGTAGAGTAGTTTTATATATACTACTCTAGTAGATAGTGGCCTTGGGCATGTTGCTCTGTGCGATGGTGTAAAGTGTGGTTGTTGATATTTGAGATGATTATCTAGATGTTCTCATAGCACAACTTCCTAACAAATAGAACTAATGTGAGAGATAATATCACAACCTTCACGCAACTTTGATTCATGGGATTTTCACCGGACGTTGATCTCTCATGAACCAATCTTACAATCCTATAGGAACTCCTTAGTTCAGTAAGTTCCACACACAAAAATGCATGGGATGGGACCTCTCTCTCTCTCTCTCTCTCTCTCTCTCTCTCTCTCTCAGCATGCACGCACTATGTGTACCGTTGAGAGACAACACCCGACAAGTCACACTCACTGCCAAGTCCAAGTTGAATCATGGCTGTCCATAGTATATATAGGTATATGCAGATAGAGAGAAGTACATATGCTCATTGTTGTAATTTGTCAATCTGGTCACTTTGGACTCTTTTTTCTCACATACGCATAACTTTGGTCTTATATGACTTTGCTATGCCGGTGTGATTCTGTGCGTGTGCGTTGGTGTTGGTTGTGCGTATCTTAGCTATGCAGATATCGGGTGTGTGCTCTTAAGGTATGAATTCCATTGATGCTCCTTTTTTGAGCAAATAAAATCACCCTTTGTCGGGAAAAAGAGAAGTGCATATACCTCAAACTCATGTCATAAACCTAAACGTAAAAACCGGTTAGGATACAACCTCGAAACATCAATATCGTTTACTTTGTCCCCCTGTGACCACCTTGAAACCATTTTGAGGTAGTTTTGACACGGTTTACCGGGATTGACCTAGTTGACAGTCCAGTCAACAAGCCACATCAACACAAATTTCATTTTCTTCCCAGTTTCTACCAAAGTCAAAAATTAAAATTTTCAAGGAAAAACATGTAAATCAAGAAATAGTAATTATAATTCTGGGAAAGTTTCAGATTCTTCTCTTAAAATATTGAAAATTACAATCAAATTTCATTTCCAACCAAATTTTGTCAAAAGTTCAAAGTTTTCAATAAAAATTGAAAAAACTCTACAAAAATCAAGAAAACAATAGTAATAGTCATCCTGGGAAAGTTTGGATTATTGCGTAAAATAATGAAAGTTACCATCAAATTTCTTTTTCTTACAAATATTTTTTCATTTTAAAAATAAAAATCAAAGTTTATAAAAATTTGAAAAAAAATCTGTAAACAAATTCTGAGAATTCCCCATAATTCTTAGTATTGTTTACGCAACTTCTATCATATTTTTTTGAAACCATTAAAAAATTTCAAATTTTGTGCAAATATTTGGCTAGAAAAGAATTCATGTTCCCAGAATGCCTAGTATTGTTTTCTTGATTTTACAAAAGTGTTCCCTTTTTTTAGAAAAACTTCAAATTTTTGCCAAAGTTTGGCAAAAACTGGGCAAAATAATAATAATGAAATTTGCACTGACGTGTCTAGTTGATTGGACGGTGAACAAGATCAAAACCACCTCACAATGGTCCCAGGGGCAAAGTATATGGTATTGATAGTTTGACGTTTTGTCCTAAACGATTTTTAAGTTCAGGGTTGCAAATCAAACTAGTGCATGAGTTCTAGTTGAAATATACACTTCTCTCTATGCTTATATGAAATAAATACCTGCCCATATGCCCAATAAGCCCATTTCAACATCGGTGCACCGGATCAGCAGCAGCCAGCCACTTCTGTCCACGCACACCCGCATGAGACGAGAGACTCCTGCAGACAGTCAACTTCTACTTCCCACACAAGAGGCAGTGGCATGACCCTCTATGTTGAACTGCCGATGGCAGTGAGCCAGAGTCAGGCGAGGGAGTCATATGGCACCAGAGCCCCGTATGGTTTATGGGAAGGTTACGGCCAGGCTCTACGGTGCCGTGCCCATCGCATGCTAGTGGGGAGGAGCGAAGGAGACGGGGTGCTCCAGCATAGAGGGGTAGTCATATCTCACTTTCAAGCCATGATAGAGCGTATGGTCTTATTGTAATTTTCTTGATCTCTTGAGATAATTTTTCAATTGTGAACAATTCGTATTGCCGTGAACCAGTTGGTTTTTCTTTTAATTTGTCAGAGAGATACATTGATTTCCAAATGCAGACATCCCCCTCTTGTGTTGTGATGATTGGTAGATTGTATTTCTAAGTTCTCAACATTTTTATGGTGCTTCAGTGGCTTTCTAAGGCACATATACAAAATGACTAGATAATTGTGTGTGTGTGTGTGTGTGATATATAAGGTTGGATGAAGGACAAGCTAACGACAAAACCGTTATGACTTTTTTATGTAGAAGAGATTCACTGTACTTCTTTCTTTACCTAGCTCTGTACATAACTTTTTTTTTCAAACATATATAAAAACATACTGCAGAAAGCAGTGCCTAAAAGTTCGACTTAAGAAAAGAGAGGAGACAAACCACAGCATGTGGTTAGCAAGTTCCCAGCCGCCCCTGGTAGTCTGGTCAGTGTTTCGATTTTCAAACTGCCTGAATGATTTCTTAGAGACTGTCACACCTTTTCCCTAATCATGCAGGAGACTTGCATGTGAATCATTAAGAAATAAGAAAATACTTCCTCCGTCCGAAAATACTTGTCATCAAAATGGACAAAAAGGGATGTATCTAGAACTAAAATACATCTAGATACATCCTCTTTTATTCATTTTGATGACAAGTATTTCCGGACGGAGGGAGTACAATGCCAAAAAAAAGGCAAGGTCACACATCAACAAAGAGGCACGCCCAGTTCAGAAACCTACTCCCTCTATTCATTTCTATAAGAGGTTGTACACATTTCAGACAATGTTCAAAACAATACTCCTGACACTACTTTGCATGATAGACCAAATTATATAAATTCGAGTAAAGTCTGTTTTAAACCTTAAACTCGTAGAGCTCGTCGAAATCGAACCCCGACGTCTGAATCCCTGAAATCGGTATCCTGACCTTTGTGATCTTTGTCAATATCAACCCTGGACCTGTTTGGCGCACCTGGAAAAGATACGTCCCGCCCGGGATCACAGGCTACTTTCACTGACATTCCCGCCCCACATGTCATATCCATCTTCTACCCCTCAATCCCCTTCCCCCTCTCTCTCCTGAAACAGCTTGCAGCTGTACCGCTGGAATCTATGGAGGTCCGCACGAAGGGCGCCCGGTTCTTGCGTTTTTCTTAGTATTCATGGCTCGCGCAGGGGCATCCATGAAGGTTCGCTCCATGCAGAGCAGTGGCCGGCGGCAGTTCTTGTAACGAGACGTGACACGTGAGAGGAAGAACCGGAGCTGCGAGGGGGCGGCCTGCGATGGCGCACATGACGTGGAGGTGGCCGGTGCGCGCCAATGCGGTGGGAAAATGTCTGCACTTCCGGGATGTGGGAGAGCGGGGCGCGCGAGCCGCTGGGCCCACACGGCGGACCCGCGTGCCCGCGTCCGTTATGGCGATGGCCAGCAGGAGGTGCGCGACGTTGTGCTCTACGGCTACGCTGGCCTGCTCGGTTTCGTGCTCCGGCTATCAGTCTATCACATCGTCCGCAGCGGCGATGGTGCGGCGATGTACATGCGCGTGCTCAAACCGCGTGTTGATTGCGAGCAAAGGATGCTCAGAGCTGGTTCCGCCTTACGAGACTCTTACCGTGGTGGTGCATGACACAGTGGGTGAACACGCACAACACCAAGATGCCGAATCGTCGCCGAGTACTCTCCGGCGAACACTAGCTACGATGATGCTAGCTGACTCAAACGATGCAGTGGGTTAGGCAGCGTATTTTCACATAGAAGTTGGCTTTGAAGCAGGCAAGCAGGTGGATGGATTTTTCAGCATCTAGCTCACGGCCTCACGTACATAGCAACTTACACACCACTAGCCTTGATCGATCTGTACTGGCGAAACTCGTCGATGCACACGCTGTGGACACGTTGAGTGGCATGTGGAGCAAAGGCCGGCGGCACAACACACGCTGGACCTGAGCGCACACCTGGCCGGCACGCGGTTCTGCCATGAGCATCGTCGCTAGCTCGACTAAAATTCAGCACGACGAGCTAAACTGAAGACATGAAACCACAAGAACGCGTTGCCATGGTGAGCATCGTCGCACGGGCATGGGAGACTTTTTGGGGCATGCATGCCGTGGTGAGCATCGTCGCTCAGGCAGCTCGACGCTATAGTAGCAGGGAAGAAGATAGATATGACGTGTAGGGCCGCTAAGTCAGTGAAAGAACCTAGTAATCCCGGCCGGGATAGACTTTTTTCAGTGCCATAAACAGCTCTAGGGTGGATGCAAGGTTGATATTGACCGGGATCCCAAAGATCAGGGTACCGATTTCAGGGATTAAGACGTGAGGGTTCGATCCCGACCAGCCGTATGAATTTAGGGTTTAAAGCAGACTTCACTCTATAATTTCTGTATTGTGGATAGCGATAAATCAAAGATAATTGACTTGGACATCACCAACCACACCTGACACCATCTCTAACTCTAACCATCAATGTATATACAATGTGCGTCCACCATATATATTAGACTAGTATGGACACTTCCACTCTATGGCGCGTGTTGTGGGGAAAAAAAATGCTAGTCACTGTATACCAAGAAGGATGTGTCTGTAGATAGGATGGCAAGTGCTCTAATTCTACTACCAAAAAATGTACTTCAATGTGTTGGAATTGTAGGCACTGGGAAAGAACTAGCTAGTGCTCTTAACCAGAATTGTAGATGCTTACCAGCATGCATCTGTTGGATCAGGCGCGCCTGTAGATCACACTTAAACGCATTGTAAACCAGAATTATAGATTATTTTGACCCTAATCCAACTTATCCTAAGAAGTATTTTCACCGACGATTTCATATGCACACAAGTCTATTTCTCACCATTGCAGACGGTGTGGAGACGCATGATGATTGGTTCAAGCTCACAATGAATGCAAGCGGGGAGTTAAGCTTGAGCCCTTTGATGAACAGTATCGCAGTTGTTCAAGTGCTGGCCTATGGGTGTTCGACCGATGCAATTGACACTATGTGCACACATTAGAAAAGATACAATCTTGAGGTCGTTCGAAGATACACAAAAGTCATGATTGATATCTTTGGGCTGGAGTACTTGAGGGTATAGGACGAAGAAGACACCGAGGGGTTGTCGCCATTGAGTGAAGAACGAGGATGGCCTACGATATTATGATCAATTGACTGCATGTACTAGAGATGGAATAATTATTTTGCAAGGTGGAATGGTCGGTACAAAGGCTACTACAACTGTCCAGCAATAATTCTCGAGGATGTTGCATTGGAGGATCTATGGATTGGACATTCATTCTTTGGATTGCTTGGCTCCCATAATAACCTGAATGTGGTGTCGAGATCAAGACCGTTTGCTAGGCTTTACTGGAGAGGTTGCTCCTTGCAACTATAAGGTCAATGGCCTTGAGTACATGATGGTTAGTACCTCGCGGATGACATCTAACCTCCATAGACCACATTTGTCAATACAACCCCGCGTCGAAAAGGCAACACATCAAGAGTTGATAAGGAAGGATGTGGAGAGTGCTTTCAGTGTGCTTCAAAAGCGGTTTGCCATCATACGTGACCCTGCCGAGTATTGGAAAGGTTTAATATGTGTACAAATATGTTTGGATTTGATATGTGTGAAAATATGCAGTTGAAATGTAAACTAGAACTAGAATGATGTGGCGAAAACAAAATTTTACACCGATAAGTTTAGAAGATCAGTTCGAAACGACCATTGTCTCAGAGGAGTAAAAGTACTCCTCTAAAGGATAATTAGCCATTTTCTCCTTTAAATTTTATGGTATGGGTTAGAGTTGTTGTTAGTTTATCTTCTTCATTCTCTGCTAGCTACGGGATGCTCTGATAGCTAAGATGTTTCTGCATGTTTGCTCTCCCCTGAACTCTTTGTGAGTAAATTAATTGCGAATAATGAATCAATCATTGGTGCTACTCCGGCTCAGAATGGCTGGCGTCGATTTGGATTGTTCTTCCATTTGTGGGCCAGGGTCAACTGATATCAGCAAAAATGAAGAACAACATCCAGCTGACCAGCCCCATTATTGCCCAGTTCTTGTGGGAAATCAGGAACATTATTTGTTGGCGCTGCTCGATGAGGAATTTGCAGACCTTGGTCTGGCACTCTCGGGCCGCCACGTGCAACGCCGTATGCTTGTTGGCGTCGTGCATGCCCACGCCGCTTCTTCCTCCTCTTGAAAATTTCTTGTGATTTCTCTCAAGAACACACACCATGAAGAAACTTAGAAATAAAATACACACACACACACACACACACATACACACGCATGTACAAGGAAGATCACCAAAGGCTTTTCCGCGAGGCATTCTTCCTTCTAACCATAAGTGCTACTCCCTCCGTTCCTAAATATAAGTCTTTTTAGACATTTCAAATGGACTACAACATACGAATGTATGTAGAAATATTTTAGAGTGTAGATTCACTCATTTTGCTTCGTATGTAGTCACTTGTTGAAATATCTAGAAATACTTATATTTTGGAACGGAGGTAGTACATTTTTTCTGTTGGCCCTCACTGCCCTTTTTCATTACTCCAATTCAAGGTATATTAAGGACAATATAACCGCGCCTAAAGCGAGCCCTCACAGCGATTTGAGTTTTCGGCCATCTGTTTTCACGATCTGGATGTTTCTGGTAGTTGGATCTCCGTGTAAAGCGATCTGTCCCGCATATATGGTAAACTGGGCCTACTGTTCTAGCTGCTGCACAGGCCGAAACGTGGTCCTATGGTTAACTGGGCTTAGGCCGGCCCATTCCAGCCATGGCCTTTCGGGGAATGAGGTCGAGTGGTGTGCTTCGCTGAAGGGGTCCATCGACTAGGGAGGGATAGAGAGGAGCGACCAATGAGTGTTCATCCATCCACAACCGATGCGTGGAGGTCGATTGGATAGACCAGAGGAGGTGCGGGATCGAGGCAAGGCGTTTCTTGAAGGGGATCGACCAGAGGAGCGGGTTTCGGGCCGAGCTGCCTGAGGGGATCCATGGAGACGCGGGATGCGGGTGAAGAAAGCCGTCCCGTGGTCTCCCTGATCCGGCTGAGAGGCTTGCGATTCAAGGCGGGCGGCCGACAAGGTAGCCTTCCGGGCGATGCCAGGAGGCAGTTCCTAGGGCAGAAGAACGTCCGTTGTCGATTCGACTCCATCGTTTCAATAATTGAGTCACGGTTACAAGAGGCCAGTAATGGCAATCTATGTGTTTGGGTCAGTTACGCCGTCGGTTCACGCTCCTCCTTTAACCTCGCGTCCATATAATGTCTGTTCTCTACCCTCTTCGCTCCCCGCTTCTGCAAAACCTTAAACGACAGCCATGGTTGACACTCAGGTCGCTCGTCTTCCCTCTTCTGCCAATGGTCTCTCCACCATTCCCCCCAATTCCGCATTACAGATTATATTTCTATTGATATTGTTCTTTGTGCTCTCAAATAAACGCAGGTTCTCTAGCTTGATCAATTAGACCTCAGTTCCAAATGAACGACATGAGGACGATGCATATCGGAGTCATCTATTTGAAGGTATTTCTTTCATCACAGATCAATTCTTGTTTGTCCTATAATTTTCAAGTCCCCTCTGTATTTGGGCATGCCTCACTTTCTAGGAATGCAAATGTGAAGGTATGATACTTTTCTTAGTTCTCATTTGGTGCATGTATTTTGATTGATTGTAGCTAGTGATTTTCAAAATTGAATTACTCATCAAAACTAAATTATAAGCCCAGCGTTCCAAATGAGGGAATAGAAAAACCATAGAGCAAAGAACCTGTTAATGGTAGTTATGTTGGTAAATTTGTACAACCTCATTTTCCCTTTGTTCATGTTCGTTGTAATCCACAGACCTCATCTATGGTGCTGGAGCCTGATTCAGGTGGATAGATTCGGGGAATTGCAATGGCTGTCGAACCAGGTTAGTACATATCCACAGCAATAGCCCATCTTCCAACTTCAAGATCTCTCGGTGAATGCATGCAATTAGTTAGTTAAATTTGATGCTATCATTTATGTGTGGTTCACACCATGCTATTGCCGGATCCTCAACTTTGGTTGCTATCTGTCAGCAGCGCTGGTAGCACATCATGATTTCCTTTTGTTGGATCAATGACTATACATGTGAGTCTGCAGGCAATTTCTCTCTCTCTCTCTCTCTCTGTGTGTGTGTGTGTGTGTGTGTGTGTTTCAGTTTTATTGCCTTCATTTGATTAGAAATTATGTGGGCGTTCACCAAATCGCTTAAAAGTATTTTCTCACTAACTTTATGTATATTTCAGTTGCTTCAGGTATAGAAAAAAAATCCAAGTTTGTTCATCCAACAAAAATGCCAACAAAAACGCTCGGCATCGTGCATATAATGTGGTAGTCAAGGTGGTCGTATGTCGTACCTAGCTACCTTTCCCTTCTTATTTTTTCATTTATTATCGGGCAGGCGGGGTGGCCACTTCCACAACCAACCATTGAGTCATGGACTCGTCTTCAGCATCTACAATATTCTAGTGACTAGCTAGCTCTTTCCCGGTGCCTAGAATTCCAACAAATTAATTTACATCCTACATGCATAACATCCATACGTCCATCTCGGTACACACCATATAACACATGTTTCATGTGCATTACTTCTAGTGACCTTTGAACAACACATATGTAGTAGAGTGGTCGTATATATACAACTACAATAGAGTGTCTATGTGATTGGTATTGAACGAGGTACTGAAGATCAACATACACATGGACCTGGTGCTCCAAAATTTAGTACTCCCTCTGTAAACTAATATAAGAGATGGACGTATGGATGTGATGCATGACACTGGCGGAGCTACAGCAAGGCCCAAAGGGCCATGGCCCGCCCAGCTCATGTCCAAAACTGTGAAAGACTAAAGAAAAAATTGGGCCTTTTGAGAGAGAGAAATGAGTTTCCTAAAGCTTGGCCCATCTTGGCCCTCCCAACAAGTTATCTGTAGCTCTGCCACTGTTGCATGGTGTAATGGTTTAAAAGGTGGTGGTTGGTGTTTGCGACGATTCTCTGAGGTTTCTCACACTACAGTTTCCTAAATTTAGAGATATTATGCATAGCCTTTATACAAAATAATCCGAATATTGGTCACACAGCAATGGTTCATGGATTTACGGAAATTGTATATATTTATTTATTTGAATTACCCCTGTTACAACATCTTTGTTGAGTTTTATAATATCAATACTACAAGTTTGTAATTCTGAACCACTCGATGAAGTGGAAGGTAACCTATAACCAACGTTGGTCACACTCAGGTACAATGCCACAATCCAATCACACATATGCTAACATTCATGCAGAGAAGCGACCACAGTAGTATGCATGCACATTAGCTTGTAAAGCTTCTGACGGTTTATGGTCGGCCGGACGTATGTATCAGAGTATCAGACCAGTGCGAGTGCATATGCAGGCCTGCCTGCTGAATATGGTCAGGTCACAAAGCACATTTGGCTTGGCTGGATCGCATAGTCGGACGAAAGCTTGTGCATGCAGGAGCTGCCTATGCTGCACGAGGCTATTGCGGTGGTGCTAATTGGTACTCCCTCCGTCCGAAAATACTTATCATCAAAAGGGATAAAAGGAGATGTATCTAGATGTATTTTAGTTCTAGATACATCTCTTTTTGTCCATTTTGATGAATAGTATTTTCCGACGGAGGGAGTAGAACTGAGAGGTCGATTCAATTTGTCATGTCTTGACTACTTCCCCTCATTTTGCTTGTATCAGCGGTCGACAGAAGAGGATGATGATTATTTGGAGACGATGGATGAAAGGAGCTAGTGTAATTAATTTGATGGCCCCACTTATCAAGCTTTAAAGTGTTTGGATCCCGTCTCCCCAAAAGAGAAGAAACCAACTAGAAACATGCCAAGGGCACAAAAGATTCTTAAAAAGGCAACAAAAGTGACTGGGACTTCTATGGATATTATCGTCCTGGTGGAAAGATTCTCCGTAAATGATGAACTTCTGCTTACGAAACAAAAGCTTCCTAAGAGGATTGCTATGGATATTATCAAAATTAGGTGTTGGGACATTTCAATGCAGAGGAATGGGAAGATTCTCATAAATTACCTAGCATTTTATCCTCGAGATACAATTTGAACCAAGATCTCCTTCTTGTCAATCATAGAACAAAAGCAAAGAACATGGACAACCTTGATCAATGGATTGCTTCCTTGATCTGATTTGATATCTATTTTGAACCATGTGTGAGAGAACTAGAGTGAGATGGACTTTTTTTCTAGTTGCATGTTTGTAAATAACCTTTTATTATTGCATTGATAGAAAATACTGTAGAACAATTGTTCTACAATTACTGGTTCAAAAAGACTTGTCATATTTTGCAAAACTTCATAGCTCGTTGTTAGATTTTGCAAAGTTTTTGGTCCAATGAAGTAAAATAAAATGATGGCAACTGTCTTAACCTAAGAAAGCCGGCACAGACTAAAAGTTAGCATACCCCCTCCACTATTCAACTATCAATTTGATAAAGATAGGACGATTTCACACGAGGATGTGCCTTGAAGATGTTGCATATTTTTTGCATACATCATTACTTGCTTCATTTGATAGCTTTAGAGTCATTATTCTTTCAAGCACTGGAGCACTCCTGAATACCAGTTTTAAGATATCAAACCCATGATTCTCTCCTTTGAATCCATCAATTTCCACTTCTTCAAGAGCAGTAAGGGAGATAGTTTGTGTTCTCCAGCTTCTGAACTCATCACAACGACAAATTGCCGAACATGCCTCTGTCTAATAAAGTAAACATGCGATGGTGACCTTAATTATCTAAAACAATTTAAGCTAGAAAGATTGAGTAGAACAAGTTCATGTGTGTGAGAAACATAAGCTGCAGAGTGGAAAATAGTTAGCTTTGTTCTTGGTAGAACGATCTTATAACTTTTTATAGCCCGGCAGATCTGATGCATCCCAAGGGGACGCAACACAAATGCTCCGAAATCATGCCCATTGTGGTGAGATGTACTCACTGCGTCCGCAAATTCTTGTCATCAAAATGGACGAAAAGAGATGTATCTAGAACAAAAATACATCTAGATGCATCCCTTTTTATTCATTTTGATGATAAGTATTTTCGGACAGAGGGAGTAGCCCCATAGCACGCAAGTCTGCAAAAGTCTGTTGTTTATCCATCCGTTGCACAAATAGCTCCTCATAGCGCTCTTCATTGCGTAAAGTGTACCCTTGCTGCAAAACATTTTGGCAGCATATATATCATTAAAATGAATTATTTAGCTACTCCCGCTATTTTTATATATAAGACCACAAATTCAGATTACAGGTACCAATGTAAAATTTAATGACTTCTTTGCAAGTTAGCTTCTCTTTTCGTTTAGTAGGATCATCAGTACGCCACATGCATGCAAGAAAACTGAGTGGAGGAAGTAGCTGACTGTCATTATGACTGCATATATGCAACTATAAACATGTTGCTCGGACAAAAATTATCATTAATTTTGTCTCAATTACTATTGGTCGCCTTGTATATATGTTAAATGTATGTTACTTAGTGGCCTACTATAAGTACATGAAGGGAGTGGTAAAATTGAGCAAAATAACTTGAGCAGCATGCATGCAGGAGACAGGCAGGTACTACTCCCTCCGTTTCATAATGTAGTGTTTCTGTAAAAGTCAAACATTACAAACTTTGACCATATTTATAGAGAAAAGTAGATACATTTAGAATACCAAATGCACATCATTGGATGCATCATGAGTTGTATTTTTAGAATGTACATGTTTGGTATTGTAGATGTAGACAGTTTCCTCTTTACACTTGGTCAAAATTGGCAAAGTTTGACTTCCATAAAAATCTATGGGCACTACATTGTGGAACGAAGGGAGTACATACGAAACCGGCATCTCTGTGCAGCCCGTAGCTCTATCCTGGCCGCAAGCTCAATTTCTCTATGTACCAATCGCTAATACCGATAACCAGTGCTAGAAACTTGCACTCCCAAGAGACCTTCTCCACATTTGGTGCAAATGTGGATATCCCAGTATCTGTACATATTATAGAAGCATAACGTCAACAACTTAAACTCGGGGGCCACAATGTCGAACCAGCGTCCGTGATCAATCTTGACAGCAAGCTCCTACAGCGAGGGTCAGTGGACTGTGACGTGGAATGATATCAAGTGAGGTGGGGGCCCTAATCTTGAGCAGATGCACGTGGCAAGGTTGATGTGGCACCTGGGGTCCTCGAGAGGGACAACGGGAACTGATCGTCAGCCGGCAGCTTGAGAAGCAAGTAAATCATGTTCAGCTTGATCGAGGTGGCGCGGTGGAAGGATGGTAGATCTATTTCCATGCGACAGCCCGGTAAGAGAGACCATACGGTGAAAACAAACTTCCATGGCGAGAGACGCGTTATGGCACGTAGCACCGAGCTCATCCTTGCAGCGCCGACGAAGTGCTACTGTGTGGGGAGGTAGAAGGTGCTAGCACGCGTGGAAACACACAAGTGGATGAGGAATGCCTCAAGTGGGCAGAGGAAGATGAGCCTGGCAAGGTGGGGTCTGGACGCCACCAAGGCGGTTCAAGTACGTGAGGAGCAGATTGGCGTAGGTTGACATCCACCCTCGATCGATCCAGCTAAGAATGTACGGTGGCCCATTGTTGTTGGATCTGCCTGGTAACGGGAAACGCACCGCCGATAGGGTTCCCCCACCGCAGCCGGCGCCCTAGCCCCCTCCCATCGCCGCCGGCCGCCCGGCGCGTGCGCCCCGCCCCGCCCCGTCCTCTCTTCCCTCCTACCTATCCCGACCCTAAGTCATCTCCCCGGGAGGCGGCCGGGGCGGCGCGCGCCCCTTCCCCTCATCCACCCCCATTCCTTCTCCGGGGGCGACCGCCGTCGCCAGCGGTCGCCCCCGAATCTGGCCGGGTGGTGTCGGTGGCGGCGGGACTTCCCGTACCCGCGCGTCCTGCACCTGCCTGGGGCAGGGGAGGGGGGCGGTGGTGATGATGTTCGATCAATGGTGGTCCGGTATCCTGGTGGCCGCGGCCGGCGGAACACGCAGCGGTCCGATTGTGCTAGGTGGCTGCTGTTGCGACCCTGGCCTAGATCTAGGCCCGTAGGGCCCCATTTGGGTCCTAGCGGGCAGGCTTCGGCGCGGCCTCGACGCCCACTGTGCGGGTAGGCAGGCGAGCGACTTGGACAGGGGCAGCGACGCCGACGGCGTGCCGGCTGCAGTGCGAATGTGGGAACTTTACGGAGCCCGGTCGGGCCTGTAGGGCCACGAGCCTGGTATGTTCCTGCTATTCCACCCAGTCAACTACCCTCGTTGACGGTGGAGGTGGGGCCCTCCCGCGTGCCGACCGGTGCTGCTGCCCTAGTCCCGGCTCCTCTTGATCATTGTGCTGGCCTTACTTCGCGGTGTCGCGCTGAGACAGCCAGGGAAGCTTCCTGGCCGCGTTGGTGTAGGGTGGTGGTCGGTTTGGTAGCGAGCTCCGGAGTGACGGAGGTGAAGGTTGGGATCAGGATAAATCCTTGTTGTCTTGGTCGACACCGACGCGGTAGCGCCTGAGGGTGCCGTCAGACCTTCCTGGAGGGCGTGGGGGCTACCCTTCCGGGTACCGGGAGAAATCCTTGGCAACAGCGTCGTCATCGTCGCATCCCTTCTTGGAGGTGTTTGTTGGTGATACGTCCAAAACGTATCTATAATTTCTGCTTGCTCCATGCCTCTTTTGGGTGATATTGCTATGATATTTATACACTTCCATACACTTTTGATCATATTTGGACTAACCTATTAACTCAGTGCACCCCAGTGCCAGTTTCTGTTTTCGGCTGTTTTTGTATTTCAGGTTTTCACATTACGAGAACTGCCAGGAAAAATCCAGAAAATATATATAAAAAATCAGCGTTCCAGGAGCTACCGTGCGGCCAAAGTACAGCCGGGGGGGACCCACAGTGGCTCCAGGCGGCCTGCCCAGGCGGCCCAGGACTCCCAGGCCGCGCCGGGGGGGCGCCTGGCCCCCCAGGACCCCCCCGGTGACCCCCTTTGGCATATATTTAAGGTCCGTCGAGAAAACCCTGATTCCGGACCCCTTTTCTCCAGACGCGATTCCGATCTCCGCCGCCATCGCCATCAAGCTTCGGGGGACCAGAATTCCTGCGCCGGCACCCTGCCGGGACAGGGAAGTGCCCCGGATTCATCTCCATCGACTTTGCTTCCTCCCTCCATGATGCGGGAGTAGTTCCTCCTCGGGGCTGAGGTTCTTACCAGTAGCTATGTGGTCAATTCTCTCTCCCATGATGTGATCTTCGTTGTGATCTTAGGCTATGTTAATCTAGGGTGATCCCATGATATTTCCCCTTCCTCTATGTATTGGATTGATGTACTCACTTGTCTTTATCTAGTATAATCCCCGAGACCAAGGTGACAGCGGTCTATTGGACATGGATTAGAACAATATTTTCATGAGTGATTTCCTCTCTTGTGTGTTGATTGAAGATTGAGAGTCTCATGGTGCTTGTCTTTGACTATCCTTTAGATATGTTGTGGTGATTGTGGGACTCTCTTTGGATGGCCGCGGTGACATTGGGAAATCCTTAGATTGAGAACTACGAACTTTGAGGTGTGCTTTTGTAGCCCTACATAATTCTCGTCCTCTCTTGACCACGAAGGAATGACCTCCGAGTGCGTCCCCTTTGCATGTTTTATGGGAAATATCATGTGATTCGATTATGTTAATGTTGTCGGGAGTTGCCACTAGTGAAAGTATGAAGCCTAGGCCTCGTTTCCACCATTGCAATACCATTTGTGCTCACGTTTACCACTTGTTTGCTTGCTGCACTTTTTATTACAGATTTATATTACTTTGTTTTGCCATCCATATCACTTGCCATTTAACATCTCTTCGCCGAACTAGTGCACCTATACATCTAACAAGTGTATTAGGTGTGTTGGGGACACAAGAGACTTCTTGTATCTTAGTTGCAGGGTTGCTTGAGAGAGACCATCTTCAACCTCTACTTCCCTGAGTTCGATAAACCTTAGGTCATCCACTTGAGGGAAATTGCTGCTGTCCTACAAACCTCTGCGCTTGGAGGCCCAACATAGTCTACAAGAGTAGAAGCGTGTGTAGACATCAAGCTATTTCTGGCGCCGTTGCCGGGGAGGTGAGCGCTTGAAGGTAGATCTTTAGATCTTGCAATTAAATCTTTTTGTTTCTTGTTTTTATTTCACTAGTTATGTTTATGGAAAATCGTGCTATTGGATCGTTGCTTGCGGGAAGACGCCCCACACCTGTGGTGGTTGCTCCTCCCCCTGCTAAAATTGTGCCCTATAAAATACCAGCTGGTATTATCAATTATGTTTTGGCTAATCGTTATGCAGGAGACAGACATCCCGGTGAACACTTGCTATATCTGTCACAACTATGTTCATTATTTAAGCTTGCAGGTGTATCGAGGGAGTTTGTCATGAGGAAATTATTTGCCTTGTCACTGAAAGGAAAAGCATTGGAATGGTATAGGCTACTAAATGACTCTCACCTGCTGGAGTGGGAAGAGATCCAGTCTCTCTTTTACTCCAAGTTTTATCCTCTTCATGAAGTCCATGAGAATAGGAATTATGTTTATAATTTTTATCCTCACGACGGAGAGAGCATAGCTCAAGCTTGGGGGAGACTAAAAACGTTAATGCTAAAATGTCCTAACCATGGGCTCCCCAAAGATATTATTATTACTAACTTCTATGCGAGGCTCTCTTGACAGGATAAAGATTTGCTCGATGCTTCCTCTATGGGTTATTTCACAAACGAAAAGATTGATGCTAAATGGGAACTCCTTGAAAGAATTCAACGCAACACTGAAGATTGGGAGATCGACAAAGGTAAAGAGTCAGGTATAATTTATGAGTATGATTGCATTAAGTCCTTTGTTGAAACTACAAGTTTTAATAAGTTTAGTGCTAAGTTTGGGCTTGATTCTCAACTCCTTGTTGATTTCCTCAAATCTTTTGCTTCACATCTTAATATGCCTAAGGAGGATTGGATCAAGCATCATAAACCTTTTAAAGAGACTTGCAAAGAAAATGAAATTGTTCATGATGATTGCAACATGCATGATCCTATTCCTAAAAATGAAGTTTTATATAAGCATGTTAATTTTTGTGGAGTGGATAGACCTTGTGAAAGGCCTATGATTGAAGAAGAGAAGTATTGTAAGCAACATAAGCATGAAAGAACAATCACTTGGGTCAGAGATTTAATTGGAATTGCTAGAGAATTGTGTGACCTTTATCCTTTTACTTGTGAACTTTGCCGTATAGAGGGTCACTTTAATTTTCAATGCATGAACTTTCAAAACATAACTGTTAACCGGTTGTGTGATAACATGATCGCCTCTGATCTTTATGATGAGCTTATGTTATTTTTGATGTGTGAAGAGTTATCAGAAAAGACTTCTTGGCTGGATGATAATGCCATAGGAATAAAAAACACTTTGCAAAATTGCCATCTCTATTGTGTTGTTAATTGCCATGAAAATGATTACATAAGTAAGATTAGAAAGGAGGGAACTTTACCAAAGTATAAAAATGTCTCTTATATTTCTGCTAATAAAAAGGAGAGTTTCTCCCAAGTTTCCCCTATTGTTTCTAATGATAAACCAGGATATGTGGAGAAGCTTCATCTCCAACCACCCCCTCCTAAGGTGAAGAAGAAGAAAAAGAAGAGGAGGAGGAGGAGGAGCAAGAAGGAAGAAGAATGGGTATCAACCTGGCCTGAACATATTCCTCCCATCAACTTTTATCCTAACAGTTGTAAGTTTAAAGAAGAAGGTGAAGTTTATTGCCTTAATTATCATCTTGATGATACGTCCGTAGGTACTATTGAAGATGATTTTGATTATGATATGCATGTTACTTATTGTGATTGGGAAAATGATGATAATGCTGCTTATGATCTTGAAAATCTTTTTGGTACCAACTCTGAAAGTGAAGATATGGGAAGCTCTAAGCTTGGGGATGATAGGATTGCAAATCCTATCCCCATTAGTGATGTGATAATTGATAATTCTCTTGCTAGTAAGAATAAAGACAACATGTTTACAAATATAGTTGCTAGCAATGATAATGCTCTTCTCTACCATGATGATGTTATAACTCCAATCTATAGTGATTATAAAGGTACCTATGACATAAGGAGAAATTATCCTTATGAAACTTGTCATAATCATGAAGGGAATTACTCCCTTGTTGAACACCACCCTCCTAATATACAACTAATCTATAGTGTTCAAGTTGTTTATGATAGTCCTACTCCCACTATTACCAATGAGAAAAATTATGCTTATGTGGGGAGTGAGAGTACCTTTTTGCATGTGGATCATGGGAACAATGCTTTATGTGATGCTTATATTGTTGAGTTCATCCATGATGCCACTGAAATTTATAATGAGAGAGGGAGGCTTGGTTCTAAATATCTTAATAATAAGAAGTTTCCTCTCTTTATGGTGAATATTTTGAAGTTATGCTTGTTTTGCCTTCCTATGCTAGTTGCTTCGTGCTTCAATGAATTATTCTATTGCAATATTCCTATGCATAGGAAGCATGTTAGGCTTAAATGTATTTGGCATTTGCTTCTTGATGCCCTCTTTTGTTCTTCAGCTCTTATTCTTACGAGAGTATCATTAAAGTCCTATGCCTAGCTTAAAGGCATAAAAGAAAGCGCTTTTGGGAGGCAGCCCACAATGAATAAAATTTTATTTTGCTTTTTGTTGTGTCTTGATGTTGTTACTACAGTAGCATCATCATTGTATCTTTACTTTTCAACTTTGTGCCAAGTGTAGCCTCTGATTGCAAGAAAGTTCAAAAGTTGTGACGTGCTGTCCAGGAAACTGATTCTGTCCTTGGATAGAAAAATTCGTATAAAATCACCAGATCATCTTTTTGGTCTGAATTTTTTCGACAGCGTGCTCTATACAATTGTCTTTCGTGCGTCTGTTCTGAGTTTTTTGATTAGAGTTGTAGAAGTGCCCCGAACAAATCATTTACTACCTGCTGTTCTGTTTTTCACAGATTCTGTCCTATTTTGCCTTTCTTTCATTTTGCAAACCAAGAGCTTGCTTTTTCTTTGCAAAAACCTTTTGGCAATCTTGAGAAACAGTTGAACTTCAAGAATATCTTTATTTCCAGCAAGGAACAATTATTTTATTATGGGTACTAACCTCGCTAATCAGATTATGATGAGTTATGTATGAAGGGAGTTTTCAAGTGTGCGAGGGAAGATGATAAAAAGATTCAGGAGTGTCAAGCGCTCAAGCTTGGGGATGCCCCCGTGCACCCCCCAAGAAATATTCAAGGAGACTCAAGTGTCTAAGCTTGGGGATGCCCCCGTGCATCCCCTTCTCCATCAACATTATCAGTTCGTCTTTCGTTCCACTATATTTTTATCACTTCATGTGTTATGTGCTATGCTTGGAGCGTCTTGCTTTTAGTTTCATTTTTAATTTTCTTTAGCTTTGCTTGTTTTTCATAACGAGTTGGAACTCAGCTTTCTTTGTGTGGGAGAGAAACACGCTCCACTTCAACCTAGAACACAACATAGAATTTTCGTGTTTATCTTTGCTATGTCTGTTCTTTGTCTTTTAATAGCTACTATCATGTTCAGCTCTTAGTATTCATGCTTATCTTTTCAAAGAGCTTTTGTTTAGTTGGTTGCTTGAACTCTCTTTAATTACCATGCTCACCTTATTAAGAGAGTTTGCTTCCGTTGCATTGGTTGATATGTCTATGATAAAGATGCTACGTGCATAATGGCGCTTAGTAGTTCATGTTTTCTTGTGGTTAGTCTCAAATAGCTGGGGGATTCCCAATGTGTTATTGGAGTACCAACTTGATTTGTTTGCCTATGATGTGGTATGGTTTAGTAATATCTTCCTTCAAGAATTTATTTTGATTGACTTGGCGTATGCTCACGCATATTTAAGACTGTAAAGAAAGTCTGTCAAGCCTTGATGATCTTTTGTTTCTGAGTAGCGATATAACTACCATGCCTGATTCAATGTTGCTTTGTCGCTCTGCATGATTATGACCGTCATTGCTCTTTTAGTTGGTCGCTCCCAGTCTTTTGCTAACCTCCACCTGTACTAAGCGGACTGACTGCTTGTGCATCCACATTCTTTTAATCCAGTTATGCCATATGAGTCCACCATACCTACCTATATGTGGTATTTCACCGCCACTCCAAGTAAATTTACATGTGCTACCTTTAAAACCTTCATTTTTGCAATACATAGCTCATGGGAAAGTAGCTTAAAAACTATTGTGGTAAAGAATATGACGCTTATGTATCTTATTTCTTATAAGTTGCTTGCTGAGCGGTATCCATGTTTCTGGGGACTCCATCAACTGTTACACTTTTGTTGAATATCATGTGAGTTGCTATGCATGTTCGTCTTGTCTGAAGTAAGGGTGATTTTCCATGAGTTGAATGGTTTGAGTATGCATATTGTTAGAGAAGAACATTGGGCCGCCAACCAAAGCCATGTATCATGGTGGAAGTTTTAGCTTGGACATTAATCCTCAACCTCTTATGAATGCTTAAGCATTAAAGAGGAGTCCATTATCTATTTTCTATGTTGTCCCGGTATGGATGTCCTCAAGTTGGGATCTATCAAAAACGAGAAATCAAATGCGATTTATCTCCTTGGACCTTTGTACAGGTGGCATAGAGGTACCCCTTTGTGACACTTGGTTGAAACATATGTAATGCAATGATAACCCATGGAAATCCGAGCTAATTAGGACAAGGTGCGAGTACTATTGGTATTCGATGCATGAGGCTTGCAACTTATAGGATGTCTTATGCATAACACATATGAAGTATTACTACCGTTGACAAAATTGCTTCTATGTTTTCAAAATAAAAACTCTAGCACATGAGTAATCCCTGCTTCCCTCTGCGAAGGGCCATTCTTTTACTTTTATGTTGAGTCTCCACCTTCTTTTAAAGCACCAACTACTGAGAGCATGATTGTCATTCTGAGTGTAATGTGCATTGTCCCAAAGTAGCATTGTCTTTTGCATGATTGTGATAACTTTTATTCTGAAATCATTGTATCTAGTCATCACTTAAACCTTGAAGGTGCCCCTGCATTTATGTTTTGCTTCACTAAAGGGGGCAAGCTAGATATCACTTTATCATATTTGCATATCATGTTCATTGCAAATCTATTTGATGTTTCAGTATCATATTGTAAAACTTTCAGTTCTTTGTGATTTTCTCATGAGGCAACTCAATTACTACAGATTCATTGTCTCAGTAAGCTTTTGTCATATGACTATGAATAAGTCATATATGGTTAATAGCATGTCACCACAGAAATTATTCTTGTTATCATTTACCTACTCGAGGACGAGCAGGAATTAAGCTTGGGGATGTTGATACGTCCAAAACGTATCTATAATTTCTGCTTGCTCCATGCCTCTTTTGGGTGATATTGCTATGATATTTATACACTTCCATACACTTTTGATCATATTTGGACTATCCTATTAACTCAGTGCACCCAAGTGCCAGTTTCTGTTTTCGGCTGTTTTTGTATTTCAGGTTTTCACATTACGAGAACTGCCAGGAAAAATCCAGAAAATATATATAAAAAATCAGCGTTCCAGGAGCTACCGTGCGGTCAAAGTACAGCCGGGGGGGGGGGGGG
>LR738715.1:15829017-15840559 GCA_902687465.1 Secale cereale | reverse complement strand
GGCATGGCCCAGGTTGGCCCCCATGTAGCTCCGCCACTGCATGCAAACACGCATGAGACGAGCGACTCACGCCAGCAGTCGTCTTCTACTTCCCACAGGCGAGCCAGTGGCATGACTCTCTGTGTTCAACTGCCGATGGTGGTGAGCCAGAGTCAGGCCAGGGAGTCATATGGCACCAGAGCCCCATATGGTTTATGTGAAGGTTACAGGAAGGCTATGTAGTGCCTTGCCCATCGCTGGCTAGTGGGGAGGAGTGACGGAGACGGGATGCTGGAACATAGATGGATAGTCATATCTCACTTTCAAGCCATGACAGAGCGTATGATCTTGTTGTAATTTTCTTGATCTTTTGAGATATTTTTCTATTGTGAACAATTCGTATTGCTGTGAATCTGTTGGTTTCTCTGTTAATTATCATTGAGATACATTGATTGCAAAATGCGGCCATCCTCCTTTTGTGTTGTGATGTTTGGTAAATAGGTTCTCAACATTTTTATGGTGATTCGGCCGCTTTATAAGGCACATATACAAAATGACTAGATAATTGTCAGTGTGTTGCAACGGAGGCATAATATTCTAGTAGGTTAACCTATGATTTACATACCAATATGAATGTGATTGTGTAAAGAATTTTATAAACACTTATTTCTAAAAAGAATGGAGTTACGATTTATGAAAGAAATCAGAAACAAATATAGATATCAGGTAGTTGAGTTCATTTTTTGAGAAAAAAAGACAAGGGGATAAGAGCATCTCCAGCAGTTGGCCCCCCAGGGGGCGTCTAAAAGCGCCTCCTGGGGGTGAGCCGGCGCAAAAAATAGACCTGGGGGCGAGTTGGTCCCCAGCCGTCGGCCCCCCAGGGCCGCCCCCATGCGCGTATTAAAATAAAAAAAACCTTCGGCGAAGATATGATAAAAACTAGTTAAATTTCGCCCAAACATGGCAAATTTCGGCGAATTTCGCGCATGTTCATTACATAAACCTAATCTAAAAAAGGAAGGGGCTGAAGTCGTCGCCGCCATCGTCGTCGTCGGCCTTCTCCTCCTTGACGCGGGCGCCCCTGCTGGACCCCTGCCCGGCGTCGCCATGGCGGACTGGCGGCGGCGCGTCGTCGTCGTCGTCGCTGTCGCATAGGACGACGACGCCGTCTTCCTCGCGGCCGCGTCGGTGCTCCTCGAAGCGGCGCAGGGCGGCGCGCTGGCGCTCCTTCTTCTTCTCCCGGCGCGCCTTCTCCGTCGCAATGGAGTCCTGGCGCGCCCACTCTAGGGCCGCGTCGTCGTCGTCGAACTCGGCCTTCACCGGCGCCAGCCCCGGCTCCGTCTTCACCGACGCCAGCCCCGGCCCCAGCTCCGTCTTCACCGGCGCCAGCCCCGGCTCCATCTTCGGGTTGACGAAGCGCGGAGGAGCCGACGAGGAGGAGGCGCGCCGGCCGCCCTCGTTGATGACGATGCCGACACTGTGAGTGCGCCGGCCGATTGGCGTCTCCGTCGCGGGCTCGGCCTTGACGCCGAGAAGCGCCGAAGAACCGGAGGAGTGGGAAGACGAGCGAGAGGAGGAAGACAAGGAAGAGGCAAACCTCCTTGGCACCCATGCGCGCCGGTGTTGCTGCGACGGGGCGGCCCGCATTGCGGGATAGGTCAATGGTGGGTTGTTCCCGCCGTCGAGGTGCGCCAGCACGCCATCCAGCGTGCGGCCGGGGACGCCCCACCATAGGTGGCGCCCCTCGCTGTTCTTCACGCTGCCGACCACCGGTGCGCCGTTGGTGGAGGCCAGACGCTGCTGCTGGCGGCTCTGGAAGTACGCCGCCCAGGCCGCGTGATTGCCGGCGGCGTACCGGGGGAGGGAGCGCTCGTCATCGGTTAGGGAGGCGCGCGCCACCTCGACCTCCTCGGCGAAGTATCTGGGTTTCGCCACGGCGTCGGGTAATGGGGGAACAGGCACTCCCCCGTCGCTGAGCCGCCAGCCCGTCGGCCCGGCGCGCATGTCCGGCGGCGCCGGGATGTTCGCCTGGAACAGGAGCCAGGACTCCTGTTCGCGGAGCGAACGGCGGCCGAAGCCGTTCGCCGCCGCCTCATCTCCGGGGAAGCGCTCAACCATGGCGACGGGCGCGGCGGTGGAGAGAGGGAGAGAGAGGGGCTTCCGGCGGCGATCGGGAGAGGAAGACGGGGACGGAGAGAGAGGGGCTGGGCGGCGGCGAGGGGCGAGTCTGGTGTGGGCACAGGCGACTGAGAGACCGCCGGCTTTTATAGCCACTCCTCGCCCGTGTGTACGCGTGCGAGGGAGGGGAGGCGTCGGTGCGCCGTCCTGAGATGCCGCCCGTGAGGAATCAATGGCAAGGCTGACCGGCGGCAGCCTTAACATTGATTCCCCGCGGGAACCGAGGCACTTGGGGGAAGACGAGACGACGTGTCGCTGACGGGGCTGGCCCGCTGTTTTTTCGCGCCAAAACGGTTCGCCCCGGCGCCCCCGGGCGCCCCCCAGCGCGCCGGGTTCGGCCTGGGTCCGCCGGCGTTGTTTTCGGTCCAGGCCGGCGAAAATCGGGCTCCTGGGGGCGCGACTGAGCCGTTTATTCGGCGCCGGCGCAAAAAAAACGTCTGGGGAGGCCTTCCCGGGGGCGCGGCTGGAGATGCCCTAACAAAAACATTACGACTTTTGAAAGTAGAAGAGATTCATTGTACTTGTTCTTTCTTTAGCTAGCTCTGTACATAACATTTTTTTTCAAAAATACATAAAAACATACTGCAAAAAGGGAATGCCTAAATGTTTGACTTAAGAAAAGAGAGGAAACAAACCACCGCATGTGGTTAACAAGTTCCCATCCACCTCTAGTCAGAGTTTCGATTTTCAAACTGCCTAGATAATTTATTAGAGACGGTCACACCTTTTCCCTAATCATTCATAAGACTTGCATGCATGTGAATCATTAAGAAATAAGAAAATACAATGCCAAAAAAGGCATGGTCACACATCAACAAAGAGGCACGCCCAGTTTAAAAACCTACATGTCTAAGGATCACCAACCTAGATGGACACAATTTTGAACCATTTTGGAGAGCTGCATGTGAACCATTTTAAGAAAGAAGAAAATATAACATCAAATCAGGCACGTTCATACAACACCAAAAAGTCACAGCCGAGTTTTAAAACGTAGAATGATATAAGAATAATCAACCCAGAGGGTAACTTTTTATTTTCCACTGAGTTTGGTTCCCTATGAAGAGTCCGCCTACGTTTGTTTTATTTATAGGCTTAACTTTTTTAAGGTGAAAACCACCTCTGTAGACCGTCTCCAATAATTTTTACTGTGTTAGTGATGCGTGAGATGCTATCTCAGGTGCCCGATCTTAATGTCCTTATAAATAAATAAGTAAACAAATAAAAAGAGTTTCTAAGCATTAGTAGAATATTTGATACGTGAAATATATTTACATTTAACATTCAAAAGCCTGTTGGACTGCATTTATCTGTAATTATTACGATGATAAACCAAAGACAATTGACTCAGACATCACCAACCACACCTAACACCATCTCTAAACTTCAAAGTATATACAATGTGCGTCCACCATATATATCTATTAGAGTAATATAGACACTTCCACTCTATGCCGTGTGTTGTCAAAAAAATTGCTAGTCAGTGTATACCAAGATGGATGTGGATGTAGATAGGATGGCAAGTGCTCTCATTCTGTTACCAAAATGAGCAGTTTTAGCATGGTCCCTCTTACCCCCTCTTTTCACATGAGAGGTAAGAGTATGTAGTAGATCTGAACCGTTTATCACATTAATTAGTGGTCAGATTAACTCTTACATTCTTACCTCATATGTAAAAATAAGGGGTAAGAGGGAGCATGTTAAAATTTGCCTACCAAAATTGTACTTCAACTTGTTGGAATTGTAGGCACCGGGAAAGAGCTAGCTAGTGCTCTAAAACAGAATTGTAGTTGCTTCCCATGGATGTGGATGAAGATTACCCTCTACCTCAATATTTTGGGTCAAGTCTCTAGCTATAAACCCTATCTCTCCCATCCACATCCCACGAAACCCTTTTATCTCTAACCCTAAATGTACTCTTCTCTTTGTCGTTGTTGATATGACAACAGCCAGAGGAGAGCAAACACGACCTCCGAGTTCAGCACCATTGTGGGTATGGCTTCCACAGCAAGCATTGTTGCCCTCCACGGTCGATCCCGTGCGTGCGACCCTACCTCTCTCTCGGGGAGGCTTCCATACACTACCGACACACCGAGTTTACAACAATGATTAGTGATGAAGCATGCATATATTTATATTAGTATATCTTAACTTTCACATCCATAGCGTGAAAATAGGTGATAAAATGGACGGCGCCGATGAGAGGAATCAAGGAGTAGGTTTCTCGCATGACATTGAAATAAACTTTAAAGAAACTGCAGAAGATTGTGAGTTCTGTGACAGATTATGCAAACTAATCCGTGCACCAAGTCTACTATAAGTTGGACAATATCGCGATTTACATCCTGCATTTTACTCAATTGTTTTCTTACATTTAGCATGATCATTTTTTTTTGTAAATCTGGCTTCTGAACTCACTTTCTAACAGTACGATCAGTACATCAGACTAATTTTGCTTTAGAAGGTAGAAGTTCTATGTGGTTTTCTTGTTTCTTACAAAACCAGCTAATTGTCTGTGATTTGCAATGGGGACATACATATTCTAGTGATTCAGCACCAATCGTGCCCGTCATATACCTTACACCCACCATATTCTAGATTTTGATAACATCTGGTTTGAGTATGGGTCGGGGAAGACAAGGTATGTTTTGATTTAGCTAACGTTATTTGATTTGATTTGTGTATGGTATGAAAAGGCCAGAAAAGTTTCACTTTAGTTCAGGTTTTGGTAAGATTTTATTTGATGTGATTGAGTTAATGTAGAACATGTTTTTGGTAAGATCTGATTGAGTTAATGCAAAACATGGTTTGCTATTGATTTGGTTTGTATTATTCCAAACCAAAGGGAGGAGTCCGGGAAAATGAAAAACAAATTGTGACGTACAAACATCACTCCTCTACAACAGTAGATATTTCTTCTTTCACACATACACACGGGGACACGTAGCTTAGAAAATACACACACAAATACACACAAAGCATGGGCCAATTCAGCACGGATAACTAAGACAGGACCAATTCAGCAAACCTAGTGGGTATTTGCTGTTAGTGGGACGAACAAGGTCTTTATTATAGGAATAAAAAGTGGAAAGTATACTTTTTCCTCACATATTCTTCCGGATGGATCAAAATCCACGGAACTCTAAAACCGGGTAATTTACACCCCCTAAACTTTGCAACACTAGTATAACTGTCACCTGGGCTGTTTTGGGAAGAATTGAAGATGGTTTGCTGTTAATGATGCTTACTAGACTTTATAGCGTGGCAAGGAATGGTTTAGGGTGAAATTTCCCCAGTCTCGAGCACACGAACCTGATCTTCTCCCTGTTGACATATAATGTCACTAGTAGAAAACAGGGCATTGGTCCAGGCCTGTCCAGCCCATTAGCCCCGGTTCAATCTAGAACCGGGTCCAATGGGGGCACTAGACCCGATTCGTGAGCCCAGGGGGCCGGCCGGGCCACGTGGGCCATTGGTCCCGGTTCGTCTGGACCTTTTGGTTCATGTTGGAGCGACAAACCGGGACCAATGGCTCTTGCTCCTGGCCCACCACCATTGGTCCCGGTTGGTGGTATGAACCGGGACCAAAGGCACCCCTTTAGCCCCGGTTCGTAGCACCAACCGGGACCAATGAGGTGCCTATATATAACCCCTCACTCAAGAGCAGAGCTCACTGCTCTGTTTTTTTTCTGGCCGAGGGGGAGAGGGGTTAGTGGTGCTCTAGCTCACCTCCTATGCACACAACGTGTTCGATGGAATGCCCGAGCCACACTAGTTAAGCTTTTCTCCTCTCGAAGCTCTATTTTCTCCGAGATTTGTCTAGGTTTAGCGGCCCGTCACGTCCCGTCCCCGTCTTCGCCGCCGTCGATCGCCCCCGCCGATCTCGTCACCGGCACCACCGTGGTGAGCCTCTTGTTATGTCCATGTTTTTCTTACTTTTATTATTGCTTGTTATTATTGCTTTAGATAGATATTTGTCTAATTTTCTTACGTTTATTATTGCTTGTTATTATATAGTGCGATGGTTTTGATATCCGCCCACGTGGGCCCTTGTCCTGTCTACGATTCGGATGTGGTATATTATCTTTAATTTATAACTATTTGTTTTAGTGTTTATGATAGTTATGCCGACCAACCTGACATGCATAGATGTTTTATTATGTCTAGGAGGTAGTTGAACCGGAAATTCCAACCGACCCTCTTGTGGAGAGGTTAAATTTAGTTGAAGAGGAAAACATTTCCTTAAAGAAAAAATTGGAAAAAATGGAGGAGGAGAAGATGGAATTGGAGTTGCATGTTGCGGAAGTCATCGATGATCACAAGATCAAGATGGACCCTATTGTCGAGAGGTTAAATTTAGTTGAAGAAGAAAACAAATTCTTGAAGGAAAAAATAAAAAAAATTGTGGACGAGAAGATGATATTGGAGTTGCATGTTGCGGATGTCGTCGATGATCACAAGATCAAGATGGATGCAATGCGGTTGAAGATTAAAAAGATTAGAAAATATGCCATTCATACCGAGGCTTGGTATCATTATGCCGTTGGATCAATTGTTACCTTGGTTGCGATTATGATCGCATTTGTTTTCGCATTGAAATGTTTTACATAGTTTCGATGTGTATGGAGAGCTATATGTTGTTAGATGAGAACTATATATGTATGTACTTTGGTTTTAATGTGATGATGAACTTTTATCCATTTGATCACTTAATTATCTATTTATGATGTTCTGTAATGGTTTTTGACACACTTAATTATATATAATGCACGCAGATGAACTGGCAATGGATGTACGGTGACAGACATACCTCCGAGTACATTAAGGGCGTGCATGAGTTTCTAAATGCGGCTGAGGCAAACAAGCAGAATGGTTTTATGTGTTGTCCATGCACTAAATGTGTGAATACGATGTCTTACTCTAACCGGAAAATCCTTCACTCCCACCTGCTTTACAAGGGTTTCATGCCACACTATAATGTTTGGACGAGGCACGGAGAAATAGGGGTTATGATAGAAGACGGCGAAGAAGAAGAGTACGATGACAACTATGTGCCCCCTGAATACGGTGATGCTGCAATGGGGGGAGCTGGTGAAGATCAAGAGGAACCAGACGATGTGCCCAATGATGCTGCAACGGGTGAAGCTGCTTAAGATCAAGAGGAACCAAATGATGATCTCCGCCGGGTCATTGTCGATGCAAGGACACAATGCGAAAGTCAAAAGGAGAAGTTGAAGTTCGATCGCATGTTAGAGGATCACAAAAAAGGGTTGTACCCCAATTGCGAAGATGGCAACACAAAGCTCGGTACCGTACTGGAATTGCTGCAGTGGAAGGCAGAGAATGTTGTGGCTGACAAAGGATTTGAGAAGCTACTGAAAATATTGAAGAAGAAGCTTCCGAAGGATAACGAATTGCCCGACAGTACATACGCAGCAAAGAAGGTCGTATGCCCTCTAGGATTGGAGGTGCAGAAGATACATGCATGCCCTAATGACTGCATCCTCTACCGCGGTGCATACAAGGATCTGAACGCATGCCCGGTATGCGGTGCATTGCGGTATAAGATCAGACGAGATGACCCTGGTGATGTTGATGGCGAGCCTGCCAGGAAGAGGGTTCCTGCGAAGGTGATGTGGTATGCTCCTATAATACCACGGTTGAAACGTTTGTTTAGAAACAGAGAGCATGCCAAGTTGATGCGATGGCACAGTGAGGACCGTAAGAAAGACGGGAAGTTGAGAGCACCCGCTGACGGGTCGCAATGGAGAAAAATCGAGAGAAAGTACTGGGAGGAGTTTGCAAAGGACGCAAGGAACGTATGGTTTGCTCTAAGCGCGGATGGCATTAATCCTTTCGGGGAGCAGAGCAGCAATCATAGCACCTGGCCCGTGACTCTATGTATGTATAACCTTCCTCCTTGGATGTGCATGAAGCGGAAGTTCATTATGATGCCAGTTCTCATCCAAGGCCCTAAGCAACCCGGCAACGACATTGATGTGTACCTAAGGCCATTAGTTGAAGAACTTTTACAGCTGTGGAATGGAAACGGTGTACGTGCGTGGGATGAGCACAAACAGGAGGAATTTGACCTAAAGGCGTTGCTGTTCGTGACCATCAACGATTGGCCCGCTCTCAGTAACCTTTCAGGACAGACAAACAAAGGATACCACGAATGCACGCACTGTTTAGATGACACTGAAAGTATATACCTGGACAAGTGCAGGAAGAATGTGTACCTGGGCCATCGTCGATTTCTTCCGACCAACCATCAATGTCGAAAGAAAGGCAAGCATTTCAAAGGCGAGGCAGATCACCGGAAGAAGCCCGCCATGCGTACCGGTGATCACGTACTTGCTATGGTCAATGATTTACAAGTAATCTTTGGAAAGGGCCCCGGCGCACTAGCTGTTCCGAATGACGATGAGGGACACGCACCCATGTGGAAGAAGAAATCTATATTTTGGGACCTACCCTACTGGAAAGACCTAGAGGTCCGCTCTTCAATCGACGTGATGCACGTGATGAAGAACCTTTGCGTGAACCTGCTAGGCTTCTTGGGCGTGTATGGAAAGACAAAAGATACAGCTGAGGCACGGGAGGACCTGCAACGTTTGCACGAAAAAGACGGCATCCCTCCGAAGCAGTATGAAGGTCCTGCCAGCTATGCTCTTACGAAAGAAGAGAAAGAAATCTTCTTTGAATGCCTGCTCAGTATGAAGGTCCCGACTGGCTTCTCGTCGAATATAAAGGGAATAATAAATATGGCAGAGAAAAAGTTCCAGAACCTAAAGTCTCATGACTGCCATGTGATTATGACGCAACTGCTTCCGGTTGCATTGAGGGGGCTTCTACCGGAAAACGTCTGATTAGCCATTGTGAAGCTATGTGCATTCCTCAATGCAATCTCTCAGAAGGTGATCGATCCAGAAATCGTACCAAGGCTAAGGAGTGATGTGGCGCAATGTCTTGTCAGTTTCGAGCTTGTGTTCCCACCATCCTTCTTCAATATCATGACACACGTCCTAGTTCATCTAGTCGACGAGATTGTCATTCTGGGGCCTGTATTTCTACACAATATGTTCCCCTTTGAGAGGTTCATGGGAGTCCTAAAGAAATATGTCCGTAACCGCGCCAGGCCAGAAGGAAGCATCTCCATGGGCCATCAAACAGAGGATGTCATCGGGTTTTGTGTTGACTTCATTCCTGGCCTTAATAAGATAGGTCTCCCTAAATCGCGGTACGAGGGGAGACTGACTGGAAAAGGCACGCTTGGAAGGGACTCAATAATATGCAGGGACGGATATTCTTGGTCTCAAGCACACTACACAGTTCTACAGAACTCTACATTAGTGACCCCGTATGTCGATGAACACAAGAACAGTCTGCGCTCCAAACACCCGGAGCAGTGCGACGACTGGATTACATGTGAACACATCAGGACTTTCAGCAGTTGGTTGGAAAGACGTCTCAGAGGTGACAACACTGTTTGTGATGAGTTGTACTTGTTGTCCAGGGGACCATCTTCGACTGTATTGATATACAAAGGATACGAGATAAATGGGAATACATTTTACACCATTGTCCAAGATCAAAAGAGCACCAAGCAAAACAGCGGTGTCCGCTTTGATGCAACAACCGAGAGGGGAAATGACACATATTATGGTTACATAGTGGACATATGGGAACTTGACTATAGACATGATTTTAAGGTCCCTTTGTTTAAGTGCAAATGGGTCAATCTGTCAGGAGGCGGGGTACAGGTAGACCCACAGTACGGAATGACAACAGTGGATCTGAAAAATCTGTAATACACTGACGAACCGTTCGTCCTAGCCAATGATGTGGCACAGGTTATCTATGTGAAGAACATGTCTATCAGACCGAGAAAAAGAAAAGATAAGGAAGCGAATACATCATACGATGAGCCAAAGCGCCACATAGTTCTTTCAGGAAAAAGGGACATCCTGGGAGTGGAGGGCAAGACAGACATGTCTGAAGATTATGAAAAGTTTCATGAAATTCCTCCCTTCAAAGTCAAGGCTGACCCAAGCATCCTGATAAACGATGGAGATTATCCATGGTTCCGGCGCAATAAGCAAATGACACAAGCGAAGAAAAAGTGAAGACTTTTTTCGGCAACTATTATGATGATACCATGCCAACTTTGTAACAAACGAGTATGATACCATTGTCCGTTTGTACTATTCAAATTTCAATACTACTTGCACTAACAGAAAGTTTGTAATTGGTTTTACCAGAAAGAATTAAAAAATAAAGCAAAAAACAAAAGAAAATAAATAATGCAGAAAACAAAAAAAAACTTGCAAAAAAATAAAAAATAGCAACAATAAGTATTTCATTGTAAGTGGAAACAAAATAAAATAAATAAAGCAACAAAGAAAACAAATAATTTCAAATTTAAATTATTCAAATTTGAATACTACTTGCACTAACAGAAAGTTTGTAATTGGTTTTACCAGAAAGAATTAAAAAATAAAGCAAAAAACAAAAGAAAATAAAAAATGCAGAAAACAAAACAAAAAAACTTGCAAAAAAAATAGCAACAATAAGTATTTTCTTGTAAGTAGAAACAAAATAAAATAAATAAAGCAACAAAGAAAATAATGAAAGTTTATAATTTTTGTGACTTAAAAGAAAAAAGAAATCACTAAAAAACTCTAAGTATT
This sequence comes from Secale cereale, assembly GCA_902687465.1. NCBI lineage: Eukaryota > Viridiplantae > Streptophyta > Magnoliopsida > Poales > Poaceae > Secale > Secale cereale. Next base: position 15,829,715 of record LR738715.1, on the reverse strand, counting down.
TAGTTCTAAGTAGAAATGAAAAAAAAATAGAAAAAAAGAAAAAAAATGCCACCTACTGGGCCAGCACGGCCTGAATACGACTAGAAACCCAACCATGGGCCAGGATTCAGGCCCGCACCAGGCCCAGTAGGCCCACATGCATTGCACTGTCGAATTAGGCCCGTCAGCCTGCATTTCAGATGAGTTCGAGAGGAGAGAGGCAGCGCAGCTTATAAACAGGTGCTGGCCTCTCTCAACTAGCGAGGTGGGACTAAACATCCCACCGCATCGTGCGAGCAAGGCCTTTGGTCCCGGTTGGTAGCACCAACCGGGACTAAAGGGGCGTATTAGTCCCGGTTCGTGGCACCATCCGGGACTAATACCACCCTTTAGTCCCGGTTGGTGCCACCAACCGGGACCAAAGGCCCCTCCTTCCCGCCCTTTGGGCTGCTGAAAAGGGACCTTTGGTCCCGGTTGGTGGCACCAACCGGGACTAAAGGGGTGTATTAGTCCCGGTTTGTGCCACGAACCGGGACTAATACACCTCGTATATAACCAACACTTGCGAAAATTTCTCCTTCCCCGCCCCCGACGCCTCCTCACTCTGCTTCTTCGTCCCCGCCCCCGTCGCCTCGGCCGTCGCCCCGTCGCCGTCGCCCTGTCGCCGTCGCCCCGTCGCGCCGTCGCCGTCGCCCCCAACGCCGCCCCGTCGCCGTCGC
>LR738715.1:15802909-15820087 GCA_902687465.1 Secale cereale | reverse complement strand
GGGCTCGGCGCACAGGCCACGTGGACACCCATCTGCCCCGGTTCTGGATTGAACCAGGACTAAAGGGTCAGGGCATTAGTACCGACACTTTTGTCCCGGTTCAGGAACCGGGGCTAAAGGCCCAAACGAACCGGGTCTGATGACCCTTTATCTACTAGTGTGTGCTGCCTAGTCTCTTTCATCAGATCGATCTTTTGGTTGCATTGGCTAGAGCGTGCACTTCTACATGGTATCAGAGCCAAGAGGTCTTGAGTTCAAGACTCGGCTGGCGCGATTAAATTGCAGCCCACTTTCGGTCCACGTTTAGGCCTGGGGGAGCCACACGTGTGGGGGAGTGTTGACATATAATGTGCTGCCTAGTCTCTTTCATCAGATCGATCTTTTGGTTGCATTGACTAGAGCGTGCACTTCTACACTCCCCACTATTTGCAGCTTTGGTGGGGAAAGTTGTCGCCCCGGCCTTGTTCGCTGGCACGGGAGGCCATCATCCCACGAGTCGACCGGCCGTTCAAGACGAACATCGTGTTCATTTCTAAGTTCGCGTACTGGCACATCAGCTTGACCAAGATTGAGAGTCGGCCGCACCGGCACCGGCCGATCTGTCATGAAAACGACGCCAAGTCAGCAAGGCCAAGAACTTTGAGGGCAACAATGTTGTCGGTAACTCTGGCCGAGTAAAAGTTGTAGCCTCTCACGCACCCCCGCTCCTTCCCCAACCCGCGTTGCGTCGCCATGGGTGCTGTTGTCGGTGACTACCCACTGCCTGTGCCCACTCCCCACTGCATCCCTTCGCCCTCCCCGCCCTCTACCCCAATCCGAGCAGGTCGTCGGCCATTGCCGTCGCCGAAATTGAGTTCTTTCACCGTTGCATCGATCCCGTCACCGCCAGAAAGCGGCTCAGATCTTCTTCCTGGTAGCCTCGCCGGCACCTCACCATGCTTTGTCGGCCATATCTTGCTAGTATCGTCTCAACGTCGCCGGCCAGCCATGACACCTCCGCCGCCTTACAAGTGTTCAACACTTTGACTAGGTGATCTTTTTTTTTTTGCTTTTTTTATCCCGTATTTTACTTTTGTCGTTTGAATTGAACCAAGTCATTTGAACTGAAGATGAAGAGGCCGAGAGAGATGATCTTCGAGGACTCTTCATCATCGGAGGAGGAACAAGACGGCGAAGACTTCGGAATGGTTGTTGGCATGATCTTCAATGATGACACGTGGTGACGGAGTAGGATTGCAGTTCAGCCGCATACATAGAACAGAGGCCCATGATAAGATTATTCCAACCTATCCCCAGAAGTATTTTCACCGGCGATTTCGGATGCACACGAGTCTCTTTCTCACCATTGCAAATGCCCTAGAGAAGCATGATGATTGGTTCAAGCTCAGGAGGAATGCAAGCGAAGCGATATGTGTGAGCCCTTTGATGAAGTCTATCGCGGTTGTTCAAGTGTTGTCCTATGGTTGTCTGTGTTGGGGATCGTAGCAGAAAATCAAAAAATTTCCTACGCATCACCAAGATCTATCTATGGAGTAATCTAGCAACGAGGGAGAGGGGAGTGCATCTACATACCCTTGTAGATCGCGATGCGGAAGCATTGCAAGAACGCGGATGAAGGAGTTGTACTCGCTGCGATTCAGATCGCGGTTGATTCCGATCTAAGCGCCGAACAACGGCGCATCCGCGTTCAACACACGTGCAGCCCGGTGATGTCTCCCACGCCTTGATCTAGCAAGGAGAGAGGGAGAGGTTGGGGAAGACTCCATCCAACAGCAGCACAACGGCGTGGTGGTGGTGGAGGAGCGCGGGACTCCAGCAGGGCTTCGCCAAGCGCTGCGAGAGACGAGGAGGGAGAGGGGTAGGGCTGCGCCAAGAGGGAGACGATCTCGTGTGTCTGTCAGCCCCAAAACCCCCACTATGTATAGGGGAAGGGGAGGGGCTGCGCCCCCATCTAGGGTTCCCTCCCTAGGGGTGGCGGCAGCCCCCAAAACCCATCTAGGGTGCGGCCAAGGGGGAGAGAGAGAGGGGGCACCCTAGGGTGGGCCTTAAGGCCCATCTGGACCTAGGGTTTGCCCCCCTCCCACTCTCCATGCACCTTGGGCCTTGGTGGGGGGGCGCACCAGCCCACCTAGGGCTGGTCCCCTCCCACACTTGGCCCATGCAGCCTTCTAGGGCTAGTGGCCCCACCTGGTGGACCCCAGGACCCTCCCGGTGGTCCCGGTACGTTACCGATAGTGCCCGAAACTTTTCCGGTGACCAAAACGGGACTTCCCATATATGAATCTTTACCTCCGGACCATTCCAGAACTCCTCGTGACGTCTGGGATCTCATCCAGGACTCCGAACAACATTCGGTAACCGCGTACATACTTTCCCTATAACCCTAGCGTCATCGAACCTTAAGTGTGTAGACCCTACGGGTTCGGGAACCATGTAGACATGACCGAGACAACTCTCCGTCCAATAACCAACAGCGGGATCTGGATACCCATGTTGGTTCCCACATGTTCCATGATGATCTCATCGGATGAACCACGATGTCAAGGATTCAATCAATCCCGTATACGATTCCCTTTGTTTATCGGTATAGCACTTGCCCGAGATTCGATCGTCGGTATACCGATACCTTGCTCAATCTCGTTACCGGCAAGTCTCTTTACTCGTTCCATAACACATCATCCCGTGATCAACTCCTTGATCACATATTGTGCACATTATGATGATGTCCTACTGAGTGGGCCCAGAGATACCTCTCCGTCATACGGAGTGACAAATCCCAGTCTCGATTCGTGCCAACCCAACAGACACTTTCGGAGATACCTGTAGTGCACCTTTATAGCCACCCAGTTACGTTGTGACGTTTGGTCATTCCTACGGTATCCGGGAGTTGCACAATCTCATGGTCTAAGGAAAAGATACTTGACATATAGAAAAGCTTTAGCATACGAACTACACGATCTGTGCTAGGCTTAGGATTGGGTCTTATCCATCACATCATTCTCCTAATGATGTGATCCCGTTATCAACGACATCCAATGTCCATGGTTAGGAAACCGTAACCATCTATTGATCAACGAGCTAGTCATCTAGAGGGTCACTAGGGACATGGTGTTTGTCTATGTATCCACACATGTATCTGAGTTTCCTATCAATACAATTCTAGCATGGATAATAAACAATTATCATGAACAAGGAAATATAATAATAACCAATTTATTATTGCCTCTAGGGCATATTTCCAACAGTCTCCCACTTGCACTAGAGTCAATAATCTAGTTCACATCGCCATGTGATTAACACTCACAGGTCACATCGCCATGTGACCAACATCCAAAGAGTTTACTAGAGTCAGTAATCTAGTTCACATCAATATGTGATTAACACTCAATGAGTTCTGGGTTTGATCATGTTATGCTTGTGAGAGAGGTTGTAGTCAATGGGTCTACAACATTCAGATCCCTATGTACTTCGCAAAACTTTATGTCATATCGTAGATGCTGCTACAACATTCAGATCCCTATGTACTTCGCAAAACTTTATGTCATATCGTAGATGCTACTACCACGTTCTATTTGGAGCTATTCCAAACTGTTGCTCCATTATACGTATCCGGTATCTCTACTCAGAGTTATCCGGATAGGTGTTAAGCTTGCATCGACGTAACTCTTTACGTCGAACTCTTTATAACCTCCATAACCGAGAAACATTTCCTTATTCCTCTAAGGATAATTTTGACCGCTATCTGGTGATCTACACCTAGATCACCTTTGTACCCTGATACGTCCAAAACATATCTATAATTTCTTCTTGCTCCATGCTTCTTTTGTGTGATATTGCTATGATATTGATGCACTTCCATGCACTTTTGATCATATTTGGACTAACCTATTAACTCAGTGCACCACAGTGCCAGTTCCTGTTTTCTGCTGTTTTTCTATTTCAGGTTTCCCCCATATTAAAAGTGCTCCAAAAATTCCAGGAAAAATATAGGAAAAATCAGCGTACAGGAAGCTTCGCGAAGAACCAAAGATGGGCCAGAGGGGAGCCAGGGGAGGCCCAGGCGGCCACCTGGCGCGGCACCACCCCTGGCCGCGCCAGGGGGGCGCCTGGGGCCCCTGCTCCGCCTCTGGCTGCCCCCCTTCGCATATATATCCCTCTCGTCCCGAAACCTTCGAGGACAGAACCCTTTTTCGCGATCTCGCCTCTGTTCCGCCGCCGCAGCGCTTCCAAGATCGGGAGCATCAGGAGAACTCTTCCCGGCACCCTGTCGGAGGGGAGAACCACCACCGGGAGCTTCTGCACCACCATGGACGCTTCCCGGATGAGTCGTGAGTAGTCCACCTTGGACCATGGGTCCATGATCAGTAGCTATGTGATGTTCTTCTCCCCCCTTTGCTCTTCATGGTTTAGACCTCGTGAGCTGCCCTACATGATCGAGGCACATATGTAATCTTTCTGTTGTTGCTTTGCTGAGTTTGCTGGGATCTGATGGATTATGAGACTATGTTCAGATTGTGTTTGAGTAATATATTTGATTCACCTCTTTTATATCTTTGTTCTTGAGTAATTCTTGCATGTTCTCCGTTGCTGTTTATTGCTTTGGCCAAGTAGTAGGTAGTAACTCCAAGAGGGAGCGTTATGCTTGATTGTGGGTTCATGCCCCCTGATGACTAGCTTGAGTGACAGAAACATGAGTCTAGGGGATGTGATGTTGCCACAAGGGAGAAAACAACGGTGCTTGTACTTGCGGGTGCAAGGATTGTTTACTTTACGCAAAGTTCTTTTAATGCAGTTGTCTGTTGCTTTGAGTTTACACTTTGGGTGGGATTCGCAACTTAATATCAGCGAGATGTTCTGGATAGATATCTCAAGGTGGATGATTAGTAGTAGATGCAGATGGATTTCGGTCTACTTGCCTTGGCGTACCGTCCATGCTTTTGAGCCTCTACCTTTCTTTGCAGCATAGTTAGCATTGGTTTGCGCACATAATCCTGTCAATTGCCCAGCTGTAATTTGTTTACCTCGCTTTGCTTTTTTATCGTCTTTTGGGAGAGAGACATCACTAGTGAACATCATGAGACCCCGGTCCATATTACCACCGCTGATCACACCTTCTATTTACTTCCTGTTTTTATTTCCTAGTTGCAGTCATAGCTATCATTATTATCTCTTGTGTTTGATCCTTTGTAAACAACAAGGCCGGAGGGATTGACAACCTCTCTGTACTCATTGGGAGCAAAGTTATCTGTATCTGTGTGCAGGTCCCGTCAACCGCTAAGTTTCTGGCGCCGTTGACACCTACTTGTCGACCCTCGGAGTCTCACGGGATTCGATCCTTGGTATCTTTGCCAAGGGAAATTTGCCGCTACGCTACATCTCAACCTTCCACTTGGGGTAACCAACGAGGGGCGAGAAGCCATCAAGCAAGTTTCTGGCGCCGTTGCCGGGGACTCCACTCTTCAAGATAGGGGAGTTGCATGCTATCTTTTATCTTTGCTTTTTAGTCTTGTTAGTTTACCTTTCAGTTTTTGCTTTAGTGTCCCTTACCAAAAATCACAAAAATAGTTATCTTGCTTGCTGCTGCTATGGGTTCCACCGAGAACACCAAGTTGTGTGACTTCACTAGTCCTAACAACAATGACTTTATCTGCGCGCATATTGCTACACCTGCCACTTCAGCACCCTCTTATGAGATTAAACCTGCTTTACTGAACCTAGTTATGAAAGATCAATTCTCCGGTGCTGGAGATGATGCTGCTTTGCACTTAAATAATTTTGTTGAGCTCTGTGATATGCAAAAGTACAAATAAGTAGATGGTGATATTGTTAAGCTTAAGCTTTTTCCTTTCTCCTTGAGAGGAGGAGCTAAAATCTGGTTTCAATCCTTGCCTAGGAATAGTATAGATTCTTGGGACAAGTGCAAGGATGCCTTTATTGGGAAGTACTATCCCCCTGCTAAAATTATCCAATTAAGGAGTAACATAATGAATTTTAAACAATTGGATAATGAACACGTTGCCCAAGCTTGGGAACGCATGAAATCTCTTGTCAAGAACTGCCCTACTCATGGTTTGACTACTTGGATGGTTATCCAAACTTTTTATGTAGGCTTGAACTTTACCTCGCGGAACTTGTTAGATTCGGCCGCGGGAGGAACCTTTATGTCAACTACACTTGGTGCTGCCACGAAGCTTCTCGACGAGATGATGACCAATTATTCCCAATGGCACACCGAACGCGCTCCAACAGGTAGGAAGGTAAACTCTGTCGAGGAGATTTCCTCCCTAAATGAAAAGGTTGACTTGATCATGTCTCTACTTTCCAAGCAATCTTCTATTGATCCTCATGATGTTCCTTTAAATTCTTTGATTGCTCAAGATCAAGTAGATGTGAACTTTATCTCTAGAAACAACTTCAATAACAATGCTTATAGGAGTAATTTTGGTAGCAACCCTAGACCGTTCCCCTCTAATTCCTACGGGAACAACAATACTTACCCTAGCACCAAGAACTCCACTTCTGAACTAGAGATTATGCTTAAATACTTCATCACTACACAAAAGGCCTTCAATAAGAGTGTAGAAGAAAAACTAGACAAACTAGATAATCTCTCTTCGAAGGTAGACAATTTAACCCATGAGGTAGAGTTGCTTAAAATTAGAACTTCTCCTCTTGAGGAGAGGAAGGCCACTCCTATGAATGCTATTCAAGTGCAAATTAATGAAAACATTAGGATGATGGCTAAACTTAAAGAGAGATAGGCTAGAGAAAAGGAGGAAGAAGATAGGATTAAGAGCCTTCCTACCCACCACACTGTTGCTACTATTCAAGTTGTTGAGGATATCCAAACTCTTAGCACCCAATGCACTCCTAGTCCCATTGGACCTATTAATGGTGATGCTATGACCTCAACCGTAGAAGAAGAAACTCCTATGACCATAGAAGCTACCAAACAAGTGAGCCTAAAGGACACCACTACCACTTTACTTGATAGTAGTGACCTTGATTTTGATAATTGCACCCTTTCTGAAGTTATTGGTTTTCTTCACAAGATGTCTAGAGATCCCCACACTAGCACACTTAATCTTGCCTTCACGGAGCATATCACTAATGCTCTCATCAAAGCTAGGGAGGAGAAGCTTAGGGTAGAAGCCTCCATACCTAGAAAGCTAGAAGATAGTTGGGATCCTATGATTAAAATTAAGTTGAATAACTTCTCTTGCTATGCTTTATGTGATGTTGGAGCTAGTACCTCCGTTATGCCCAAAAGAATGTATGATATGTTTGAATTGAAACCTTTTGATCCTTATTCTTTTGGTGTTCGTCTTGTTGATTCTTCCGTAAAGAAACCTTTGGGGAAGATCGACGATGTTCTTATCATTGTCAATGACAATTATGTTCCCGTTGATTTTACTATTATGGATATTGAATGTGAACCTTCATGTCCAATTATTTTGGGACGTCCTTTTCTTCGCACCGTTGGTGCTATCATTGACATGAAAAAGGGGAATATAAAATTCCAATTCCCTCTCAAGAAAGGGATGGAACACTTCCCTAGAAAGAAGATTAAGTTGCCTTTTGAGTCCGTTACACGGGCTAGCTATTCTCTTACTCTTGATAAAACTTGATCTTCTCTATTTGCATCATGCCTAGCTTAAAGGCATAAAAGAAAGCGCTTTTGGGAGGCAGCCCACAACGAATTAGGTTTTATTTTGATTTTTTGTGTCTTGATGTTTGTTACTACAGTAGCATCATCATTGTATCTTTTCTTTTCAGCTTTGTGCCAAGTTTAGCCTCCGATTGCAAGAAAGTTCAAAAGTTGTGATGTGCTGTCCAGAAAACAGATTATGTCCTTGGACAGAAAAATTCGAATAAATCACCAGATCATCTTTTTGATCTGAATTGTTTTGACAGCGTGCTCTATACAATTGGCTTTCGAGCGTCTGTTCTAAGTTTTTTGATTTGAGTTGTAGAAGTGCCCCGAAAAAATTATTTACTACCTGCTGGTCTGTTTTTCACAGATTCTGTCCTGTTTTGCCTTTTTTTCGTTTTGCAAACCTTGAGCTTGCTTTTTCTTTGCAAAAACCTTTTGGCAATCTTGAGAAACAGTAGCTCTTCAAGATTATTTTTATTTCCAGTAGGGAAAAATTATTTTATTGTGGGTACTAACCTCGCTAATCAGATTATGATGAGTTATGTATGAAGGGAGTTTTCAAGTGTGCGAGGGAAGATGATAAAAGAAGATTCAGGAGGGTCAAACGCTCAAGCTTGGGGATGCCCCCGTGCACCCCCAAGAAATATTGAAGAAGACTCAAGTGTCTAAGCTTGGGGATGCCCCCATGAATCCCCTTCTCCATCAACAATTATCAGTTCGTCTTTCGTTCCACTATATTCTTATCACTTCATGCATTATGTGCTATGCTTGGAGCGTCTTGCTCTTAGTTTCCTTTTTTAGTTTTCTTTAGCTTTACTTGCTGTTCATAACAAGTTAGAACCCAGCTTTCTTTGTGTGGGAGAAAAACACGCTCCACTTCAACCTAGAACACAACATAGGATTTTCATGCTTATCTTTGCTGTGTGTGTTCTTTGTCTTTCCATAGCTGCTGTCATGTTTAGCTCTTAGTTTTCCTGCTTTTCTTTTTAAAGAGCTTTTGTTTAGTTGGTTGCTGAACTCTCTTGAGTTTTCATGTTTATCTTGTTAAGAGAGTTTGCCTGTTGCACTGAGTTGTGTGTCTTAACTTAAAGTAGGTAATTGAGGTTGCTATTTAATTTTAGTAGTAACTTGCAATAGTTTTGAGGTATTGCCATGAGTAATGTCTGAACTTTTGGTGTCAAGAGCTTTAGCCTATTAGTGATAGATGTCGTATTTTGGGCAATTCGTGTTTATTTTCGAAAACCTACAAAATAGTTGAGAACTTTAGCTACTAGATGGATCACTAATCTTTGGAGGGATCGAATATTAGAGTACACTCACGTACCATGAGTCGAGGATGCGCAAGGATAACCAAACCCCCATACACTCCTCCTCGGGGTACTTGTCTCTTTGTGAACCTCCTAATTAGATTGAGAGTTACCGATAATAAGTGCATGAGTTCTTCGGACTAATGTGAGTATTCGAAAGTTGACACATCCACCTAGCCATATTTTTCTAGCCTCTTCGGTACCGTGCATTGCCCTTTCTCACCTCGAGAGTTGGCGCATACTTTGCCGGTGCATCCAAATCCTTGGCACGATACGCTCTGTCATCATAAGCCTCATTATATCCTTCCTCAAAACAGCCACCATACATACCTATCAAGGCATTTCCATAGCCTTTCCGAGATACATTGCCATGCAACATCCATCTTCTCATGACTTGATCTTCATGTCATACATGCCTTTTGCTTGATCGATGAGCCGCATGCTAGTTGGGCCTTGCCCTAATAATTGCTACATGACACGCTAGTATCATTGCATATCCTGCTACACTGGCAGAGGCATACATTTGCATACATCATGATAGTTTCATCTTCTTTATGTTGAGTACTCTTGTAAAGTGTGAAAGATCTTCTATACTTCTTGTAATTTATAGAGTGTTGCCCCTAAAGTGAGGAAAAGATCCCAAAGAGGACAAAATCAAAAGATCCCAAAGAGGACAAATGAGAGTTAAATAGAAAGAGCCATTGAGGCCACAAAAAAATAAAAAAAATAGAAAAAAGAGAAAAAGAAATAAAAAGAGAGAAGGGGGCACACTACTATTCCTTTTGAGAGATCCACACTCGTACTCCATCTTATACCTTGTACTCCATAGAGATTATCATTCATGCATATAGCTATGTGGGGACCTTCACACTATAGAACTTGGCTTGTATATTCCAATGATGAGCCTCCTCAAAAGAGCTCTAGGTCTTCTTGAGCGAGCAAGTTGGATGCACCCCCACTAGTGTTGGAAATATGCCCTAGAGGCAATAATAAATTGGTTATTATTATATTTCCTTGTTCATGATAATTGTTTATTATCCATGCTAGAATTGTATTGATAGGAAACTCAGATACATGTGTGGATACATAGACAAACACCATGTCCCTAGTAAGCCTCTAGTTGACTAGCTCGTTGATCAACAGATGGTCACGGTTTCCTGACCATGGACATTGGATGTCGTTGATAACGGGATCACATCATTAGGAGAATGATGTGATGGACAAGACCCAATCCTAAGCCTAGCACAGATCATGTAGTTCGTATGCTAAAGCTTTTCTATATGTCAAGTATCTTTTCCTTAGACCATGAGATTGTGCAACTCCCGGATACCGTAGGAATGCTTTGGGTGTACCAAACGTCACAACGTAACTGGGTGGCTATAAAGGTGCACTACAGGTATCTCTGAAAGTGTCTGTTGGGTTGGCACGAATCGAGACTGGGATTTGTCACTCCGTATGACGGAGAGGTATCTCTGGGCCCACTCGGTAGGACATCATCATAATGTGCACAATATGTGATCAAGGAGTTGATCACGGGATGATGTGTTACGGAACGAGTAAAGAGACTTGCCGGTAACGAGATTGAGCAAGGTATCGGTATACCGACGATCGAATCTCGGGCAAGTACTGTACCGATAGACAAAGGGAATTGTATACGGGGTTGATTGAATCCTTGACATCGTGGTTCATCCGATGAGATCATCGTGGAGCATGTGGGAGCCAACATGGGTATCCAGATCCCGCTGTTGGTTATTGACCGGAGAGTCGTCTCGGTCATGTCTGCGTGTCTCCCGAACCCGTAGGGTCTACACACTTAAGGTTCGGTGACGCTAGGGTTGTAGAGATATAAGTATGCGGAAACCCGAAAGTTGTTCGGAGTCCCGGATGAGATCCCGGACGTCACGAGGAGTTCCAGAATGGTCCGGAGGTAAAGATTTATATATAGGAAGTCCTATTTTGGCCACCGGAAAATGTTCGGGATTTTTCGGTATTGTACCGGGAAGGTTCTAGAAGGTTCCGAAGTGGGGCCCACATGCATGGGGGGACCCACATGAACGTGGGTAGTGGGGGCAAGGCCCCACACCCCTGGTCAAGGCGCACCAAGATCCCCCCTTAGAAGGAATAAGATCATATCCCGAAGGGATAAGATCAAGATCCCTAAAAAGGGGGAATAACAATCGGTGGGGAAAGGAAATGATGGGATTTCTTTTCCCCACCTTTGCCAACGCCCCAATGGACTTGGAGGGCAAGAAACCAGCCCCCTCCACCCCTATATATAGTGGGGAGGCGCATGGGAGCCGCACCCCAAGCCCTGGCGCCTCCCTCTCCCTCCCGTGACACATCTCCCTCCTCCCGCAGCGCTTGGCGAAGCCCTGCTGGAATCCCGCTACTTCCACCACCACGCCGTCGTGCTGCTGGATCTCCATCAACCTCTCCTTCCCCCTTGCTGGATCAAGAAGGAGGAGACGTCCCCGCTCCGTACGTGTGTTGAACACGGAGGTGCCGTCCGTTCGGCGCTAGGATCATCGATGATTTGGATCACGACGAGTACGACTCCATCATCCCCGTTCTCTTGAACGCTTCCGCTCGCGATCTACAAGGGTATGTAGATGCACTCCCCTTTATGCTCGTTGCTAGATTACTCCATAGATAGATCTTGGTGATGCGTAGGAAAAATTTTGATTTTCTGCTACGATCCCCAACAGTGGCATCATGAGCTAGGTCTATGCGTAGTATCTTGCACGAGTAGAACACAAAGTAGTTGTGGGCGTAGACCATGTCAATTTACTTGCCGTTACTAGTCTTATCTTGATTCGGCGGCATCGTGGGATGAAGCGGCCCGGACCGACCTTACACGTACTCTTACGTGAGACAGGTTCCACCGACTGACATGCACTAGTTGCATAAGGTGGCTAGCGGGTGTCTGTCTCTCCCACTTTAGTCGGATCGGATTCGATGAAAAGGGTCCTTATGAAGGGTAAATAGAAATTGGCATATCACGTTGTGGTTTTGGCGTAGGTAAGAAACGTTCTTGCTAGAAACCTATAGCAGCCACGTAAAAACTTGCAACAACAATTAGAGGACGTCTAACTTGTTCTTGCAGCATGTGCCATGTGATGTGATATGGCCAAAAGGATGTGATGAATGATATATGTGTGATGTATGAGATTGATCATGTTCTTGTAATAGGAATCACGACTTGCATGTCGATGAGAATGACAACCGGCAGGAGCCATAGGAGTTGTCTTATTTATTGTATGACCTGCGTGTCACTGAATAACGCCATGTAATTACTTTACTTTATTGCTAAACGTTAGCCATAGTAGTAGAAGTAATGTTTGGCGAGACGACTTCATGAAGACACGATGATGGAGATCATGGTGTCATGCCGGTGACGATGATTATCATGGAGCCCCGAAGATGAAGATCAAAGGAGCAAGATGATATTGGCCATATCATGTCACTATTTGATTGCATGTGATGTTTATCATGTTTTACATCTTATTTGCTTAGAACGACGGTAGTGAATAAGATGATCTCTCACTAAAATTTCAAGAATTGTGTTCCCCCTAACTGTGCACCGTTGCTAAGGTTCGTTGTTCCGAAGCACCACGTGATGATCGGGTGTGATAGGTTCTAACGTTCGCATACAACGGGTGTAAGCCAGATTTACACACGCGATACACTTAGGGTTGTCTTGACGAGCCTAGCATGTACAGACATGGCCTCGGAACACGGAAGACCGAAAGGTCGAACATGAGTCGTATAGAAGATACGATCAACATGAAGATGTTCACCGTTGATGACTAGTCCGTCTCACGTGACGATCGGACACGGCCTAGTCGATTCGGATCATGTATCACTTAGATGACTAGAGAGATGTCTATCTGAGTGGGAGTTCATTAGATGAACTTCATTGTCATGAACAATAGTCTAAGTTGTCTTCGCAAATTATGTAGTAGACCAATAACTGCGTTGTAGCTCCCTGTTTAACACGATCCTAGAGAAAGACTAAGTTGAAAGATATTGTAAGCAAGGATGCGGACTGGGTCCGTAGTCCGAGGAGTGTCCTCACTGCTGCACAGAAAGCTTACGTCTTTGATGCACCGCTCGATGTGCAAACCCCTACAACATTGTCTGTGGATGTTGTGAACACCTGAGAGACACGTCCTGATGACTACTTGATAGTTTAGTGCACCATACTTTACGGCTTAGAATCGGGATTCCAATGACGTTTTGAACGCCATGGAACATATGAGATGTTCTAAGAGCTGAAATTGGGATTTCAGGCTCATGCCCGTGTTGAGAGGTATGAGACCTCTGACAAGTTCTTTTGCCAAAAAGATGGAGGAGAATGGCTCAACTAGTGAGCATGTGCTCAGAATGTCTGGGTGCTAAAATCACTTGAACCAAGTGGGAGTTTATCTCCCAGGTGAGATAGTGGTTGACAGAATTCTCTAGACACTATCACCAAGCTACTAGAACTTCGTGATGAACTATGACATGCAAAGGATGGAGATGATCCCGGAGCTATTAGCGGTTCTTAAGACCGCGAAAGTAGAAATCAAGAAGGAGCATCAAGTGTTGATGGTTTAACAAGGCCACTGGTTTCGGAAGGGCAAGGGCTAGAAGGGAAACTTCATGAATGGCAAACCAGTTGTCGCTCTAATGAAGGAACTCAAGGTTGAACCCAAACCTCGAGACTAAGTGCTTCTATTGTAAGGGGAACGGTCACATGGTAGCGGAACTACCCCAAATACATGGTAGATAAGAAAAACTGGCAACTTCAACAAAGTATATTTGATATACATGTTATTGATGTGTACCTTACTAGTACTCCTTGTAGCACATGGGTATTGGATACCGGTTCAGTTGCTATTATTAGTGACTTGAAGCAAAAGCTACGGACTAAACGAAGACTGGCTAAGGGCGAGGTGACGATGTGTGTTGGAAGTGTTTCCAAGGTTGATAAGATCACCATCGCATGCTCCCTCTATTTTCGAGATTAGTGTTGAACCTAGATAAATGTTATCAGGTGTCTACGTTGAGCATGAATATGATTAGATCATGTTCATCGCAATACGGTTATTCATTTAAGTTAGAGAATAATGGTTATTCTGTTTACATGAATAATACCGTTATGGTCATGCACCCAATGGTTCGTTGAATCTCGATCATAGTAATACACATGATGATAATATTAATGCCAAAAAGATGTAGAGTTAATGATGATAGTACCACTTTCTTGTGGCACTGCCGCTTAGGTCATTTTGGCATAAAATGCATGAAGAAACTCCATGCTGATGGATGTTTGGAGTCACTTGATTTTGAATCGCTTGACACATGCAAGCCATGCCTCTTGGGCAGGATGACTAAGATCCCGTGTTCAGGTACAATGAAATGGGAAAGTGACTTGTTGGAAATCATACATGCTGATGTGTGTGAACCAATGAGAATTAAGGCGCATAGTGGATATCGTTATTTTCTCATCTTCACTGACAATTTGAGTAGATATGGGTATATTTACTTAATGAAGCAAAAGTCTGAAATGTTTGAAAAGTTCAAGCAATTTCAGAGTGAAGATTAAGAATCATCATAACAAGAAGATCATGTTCCTACGATCTGATCAAGGGGAGATTTTCTGAATTATGAGTTTGGCAATCACTTAAGACATTGTGGAAATGTTTCACAGTTGAAGCCACCTGGAATACCATAGCGTAATGGTGTGTCCGGACGTCATAATCGAACCATATGAGATATGGTGCGATCTATGATGTATCTTACCGATCTACCGCTGTTATTTTGAGGTTATGCATTAGAGACAGCTGCATTCACTTTAGATAGGGCACCATCTAAGTCCGTTGAGACGACGTCGTATGGTTTGGCAAGAAACCGTAGTTGTCGTTTCTCAATGTTTGGGGCTGCGAGGCTTATGGCTTCAGCCGGGAAAAGCTCGAACCCAAAGCGGACAAAACATCTTCATAGGATACCCAAAGGTAACAGTTGGGTATACCTTCTATCTCAGATCCAAGGACAAAAATGTTTGTCGCTAAGAATGGGTCCTTTCTCGAGAAGGAGTTTCTCTCGAAAGAATTGAGTGGGAGGAAGATAGAACTTGATGAGGTTGTCGAACCCTCACTTCAACCGGAGAGTAGTGCAACACAGAAAGATGTTTCTGTGGAACCTACGACAGTTGAAGAGGAAACTAATGATAGTGATCATGAAGCTCCAGATCAAGTTGCTATCGAACCTCGTAGGTCGACAAGGATATGTACTACTCCTGAGTGGTACGGTGATCCTGTCTTAGAGGTCATGTTGTTGGACAACGATGAACCTACGAACTATGGAGAAGCGATGGTGGGCCCGTATTCCGGCAAATGGTTAGAAGCCGGGAAATCCGAGATAGGATCCATGTATCAAAACAAAGTATAGACTTTGGTGGACTTGCCCGATGATTGGCAAGCCATTGAGATAACTGGATCTTGAAGAAGAAGACGGACGTGGACGGTAATGTCACCGTCTATGAAGCTCGACTTGTGGCGAAGAGTTTTCCACAAGTTCAAGGAGTTGACTACGATGAGATTTTCTCACCCGTAGCGATGCTTAAGTCCGTCGGAATCATGTTAGCATTAGCTGCATTTATGAAATCTGGCAGATGGATGACAAAACAAGTTTCCTTACCAGTTTTCGTAAGGAAAGGTTGTATATGATACAATCAGAAAGGTTTTGTCGATCCTAAGGATGCTAAAAGATATGCTAGCTCCAGCGATCCTTCTATGGACTAGAGCAAGCATCTCAGAGTCGGAATATATGCTTTGATGGAGTGATCAAAGTTTTTGGGTATACAAAGTTTGTTAGAAACTTGTATTTACAATAAAGTGAGTGGGAGCATCACAACATTTCTGATAAGTATATGTGAGTGACATATTGTTGATCCGAAATGATGTAGAATTTCTGGAAAGCATAAAGGGTTGTTTGAAATGAGTTTTTCAAAGGAAGACCTGGATAAAGCTGCTTACATATTGAGCATCAAGATCTATACAGATAGATCAAGACGCCTGATGATACTTTCAAAAGAACACACACCTTTGACATGATTTTGAAGGAGTTCAAAATAGATCAGTCAAAGAAGGAGTTCTTACCTGAGTTGTAAGGTGTGAAGTTGAGTAAGACTCAAAGCTTGACCACGGCAGAAGAAAGAGGAAGGACGAAGGTCGTCCCCTATGGTTTTGTCATAGGCTCTATACGGTATGCCATGCTAAGTACCGCACCTGATGTGTGCCTTGCCACATGTCTGGCAAGAGGGTACAAAGGTGATCCAGGAGTGGATTACTAGATAGTGGTCAAAATTAACCTTAGAGGAATAAGGAAATGTTTCTCGGTTATGGAGGTGATAAAGAGTTCGACGTAAAGAGTTACGTCGATGCAAGCTTAACACCTATCCGGATAACTCTAAGTGGAGATACCGGATACGTATAATGGAGCAACAGTTTGGAATAGCTCCAAGTGGAACGTGGTAGCAGCATCTACGATATGACATAAAGTTTTGCGAAGTACATAGGGATCTGAATGTTGCAGACCCGTTGACTACAACCTCTCTCACGAGCATAACATGATCAAACCCAGAACTCATTGAGTGTTAATCACATATTGATGAGAACTAGATTACTGACTCTAGTGAACTCTTTGGATGTTAGTCACATGGCGATGTGACCTATGAGTGTTAATCACATGGCGATGTGAACTAGATTATTGACTCTAGTGCAAGTGGGAGACTGTTGGAAATATGCCCTAGAGGCAATAATAAATTGGTTATTATTATATTTCCTTGTTCATGATAATTGTTTATTATCCATGCTAGAATTGTATTGATAGGAAACTCAGATACATGTGTGGATACATAGACAAACACCATGTCCCTAGTAAGCCTCTAGTTGACTAGCTCGTTGATCAACAGATGGTCACGGTTTCCTGACCATGGACATTGGATGTCGTTGATAACGGGATCACATCATTAGGAGAATGATGTGATGGACAAGACCCAATCCTAAGCCTAGCACAGATCATGTAGTTCGTATGCTAAAGCTTTTCTATATGTCAAGTATCTTTTCCTTAGACCATGAGATTGTGCAACTCCCGGATACCGTAGGAATGCTTTGGGTGTACCAAACGTCACAACGTAACTGGGTGGCTATAAAGGTGCACTACAGGTATCTC
>LR738715.1:15728564-15797062 GCA_902687465.1 Secale cereale | reverse complement strand
GTGTGTGCGTGCGTACGTGCGTGTGTGCGTGTGTGTGTGCGCGCGTGCGTGCGTGCGTGCGTGCGCGTGTGCGCGTGTGTGTGCGTGCGCGTGCGTGTGCGTGTGCGTGTGTGTGTGCGTGTGGGTGTGTGTGTGTGTGTTGCATCGACGTTCGGTGGTTTCTCATGGAGGAGCGGTCTCTCTTCTAGTTAGTAGCCTCGGGTGTGTCTTGATGGAGTGTTGGCACTGTTGTAATCTTGATTTATCTTTGATCTGCTCTGTTGGAGATTTTCCTCATCACTTTGTATCGGTTCGGCCGTGTTGCTTTACATATGAACCAGGGTGAAAGCCTTCTCGGTAATCTTATGTCTTGCATTGATAAGATATGTATAATTTTGGACGGGAGATCATAAGAGATCAGGTTCATCAACAAAGAACTTACAATTCTGAAACAAAAAAGAACGTACATCCATGTACCACACCACACACACCCTCGATCAATTTGGGCATGGATATTGTGGATCACAACTAGACCAAGTAATATGTGATACAAACACGTTCGATCGCTGACCGTAATACTGAAACAACAAACAAATTGTCTAAGAACCAGCGTAGACCGAGAACTACAAAAAAAAGCTGAATGTAGACCACAACCCCTCTAAGAAAACAAATGTAGACCATAGGTAAAACAACATACTGCGAGATGAGAAAATAAGAAAGAACCACTGAAATCTTTCATTCTTCTGGCAGGGCTCTAAAGTCTATAGCCCGGGGAAATATCTGGTACACCGGGGCATTTGGTGCTACCGGTGCACCTCATTGAAATTAGTCAATTTATATTTGTTGACAATTTTTGAAAATAAATTATGTTATATTAGCAACAAGAATCCATTGTACGAGAACATAGTATGAGAAGTCAAAATGAGGAATTTCATTGGTGATAACGAAAATGGGCTGAATTCAAGGCCAGTTCAAATTAGCCACTATTCACACCATGTTTTGTAATTCTTATTTCTGAATATGAACTTTGAATTTATTTTTTCCAGAATATTATATTGTGATGGATATGTACCGTTCTTGTATCCTCACAAAAATACACAATTTTTCAACATCTCGAATGCAAAATATGGAGACTAGGTGCACGTGTAGGACAAAATGCCCCGGCACACCAGATATGTTCCCTCTATAGCCCTTATATTGGAGGATTAGAAGACCAGCCTGGTGGCCACTTTTCCTTGTGTCCGGTCCTGCAATGAACAAAGCTCAACTCATCACAATGATAAAGTCAGATAAATTAGACCCAATAATTTTTATCAGTCCATAAGCATGCTAAATGAACCAGCTAGGTCTATGCATCAATTGATGTGCAGGACAGAAGTTCACGCAAAGGTTACATCTTGCCTTGTGCAAGATATACGCCACACTCACCTCTGACCGTCTCGCGCTCCAACATGGGTCATGGCCTAATAACGGACGAGAAGACATGGTTTCATTTGATTTCTCCTTTTGGTTTTTTTTCCTGGTTTTCCTGTGTTAAACCCAGTTTAACATAATTTCTATTTATTTTAATATTTCTCTATTTTCTACTCATTTCTTCATTTCTTTATATTTGAATTATTATTTTAAACTAAAAAATTTAGGAATGCCTTTTCTAAATACAATAACATTCACTAAAAAAAGTTGTGAACACTTTAAAAAAATTATGCAAACATTTTTTAGAAATAACATTTAAAATGGATGAACATTTGTTTTAAGTACATGAACCTTTTCAAAATACTCCCTCTGTCCGAAAATACTTGTCATCAAAATGAATAAAAGGAGATGTATGTAGATGTATTTTAGTTCTAGATACATTCATTTTTATCCATTTTGATGACAAGTATTTTGGGACGGAGGGAGTACATGATAAGCATTTTTTAATGCGTGAAAAATATTTTTAAAATATTTTTTTAATACACGATGAATATTTATAATACATTATTTATATGTTTTAAAAAATAAACAAATTTTAGTTACATGAACATATTTTTAAATGCATGAATACTGTTTTAAATATTGGTCAACATTTTCTAAATTTTATGAACACTAAAAAGGTGTGAACATTTTCTTTTAACTCAACGAACATATTTTATAAGGGGCGAGCACTTTAAAATAATACATGCAGACAAATCTGCACATGTTATTTCTATCCATGTTATATACCTTTTAACTTGTTTCTCAAAATACATAAGCTCTCTCGATCGGCCTGGCCCATTTTTGGCCATGCATGTGCGAGCTTGCCCTCCTGCTTGGTAAGAGCATCTTCAGCCGTGCCCCAAACAGGCCCCCAAGGCCGTTTTTTAGCGTCGGCGCCGAAAAATCGGTCCAGTCGCGCCCCACGAGCCCGTTTTTCGTCGGATTGGGCCGAAACTGGCGCCGGCGGACCCAGGTCGAACCCGGCGCGTTGGGGGCGCCCGGTGGCGCCGTGCGAAAGAGTGGCAGGACCGGCGAGTCAGCGAGACGACGCCTCGTCGTTCTCATCGTCTCGATTTTTCCGCGGGGAGTCAATGCAAGGCTGTCGCCGGTCAGCCTGCCATTGATTCACGGGCGGCGCAGTGCGGCGACGCCCCCCCTCCCGCCACGCGTTCGCACGCGGCCGCCCCCGAGCCGCTATAAAAGGCGCCCATCCATCGGCAGTCCTCCCCATCCTCGCCGCCGCACTTCCTCCCCTCTCTCCGCCGTTCGAGCCCCTCTCTCCCCCCACCGGCAACCATGAGCGCGAGGTTCCCCGGCGACGCGGCGGCGGCCAACGGTTTCGGCCGCCGCTCGCTGCATGAGCGGGAGGCCTACCTCCTCCACGAGGCCAACTACCCCGCGCCACCCGACGTACGCGCTCCGTCGCGGTGGAGGCTCAGCGCCGGCGGGGTCCCAGTCTCCCCTCTGCCCGTCCACGAGACGCACGGCTATTTCCACGCCGAGATCGAGCGTGCGCGGGAGTCCCTGACGGCTGAGGAGCGGGCGCTCCTGGAGTACGCCGCCGACAACCACGCGGCGTGGGCGGTGTACTTCGAACGCCGGCAGGAGGAGCGGCTCGCCTCCACCAACAACGCACCGATGCCGCGCGGCCGCAACAACAGCGAGGGCCGACGCCTGTGGTGGGGCGTCCCTGGCCGCACGCTCAGCGGCGTCCTCGCGCACCTCGAGGGCTGCAACGACCCGCCGTTCGAGTACCCGACCGCTCGAAGCGGCGGCGCGTGGCTGCCGAGGAGGATGATGGGTTGGTCATCCTCCTCCTCCTCCTCCTCCTCCCGATCCTCCTCTCACTCCTCCGGCGCGCCGGCGTTGGTCAGCGTCAAGCCCGAGCCGGCCGAGACGCCGCTCGGTAGGCGCACCCGCGGCGCCGGCCTCGTCATCAATGACGGCGGGCGTGGCTCCTCCTCGTCGGCCCCCCCCTCGCCTCGTCAAGCCGAAGAGGGAGCCAGGACAGGCGACGGTGAAGCCGGAGCCGGGGCTCGCCGCCGTGAAGCCGGAGCCTGGCCTCGTCGAGGAGGTCGACGAAGAAGAGGCCGCCCTGAAGTGGGCGCGCGAGGACTACGCGCGCATGGAGCTGGAGCGCCAGCGCCGCACCCTGGAGGAGATCGCTGAACGCCGCCGCCGTGAAGCAGCGCGCCGGGGCGAGGGGTCGAGCAGCGGCGCCGGCCGTGTCAAGGAGGAGAAGCAGGAGGACGACGCCAACGACGACTACGCCCTGCTCAGCGCCTACTTCGGCCCGTAGTTTAGGGTTTTTTTTCATCCATTTTTTTCGTGTAAAAAACGCCTAAATTTCGCCGAAATATGCCGTGTTTGTTGAAATTTGGCCGTGTTTGCTGAAATTTGACCGAACTGTGGGGACGTCTGAGACGACCTAGGGTGACGACTGGGGACGTGCTCGCCCCCACGCCGAAAAAAACGTCGGCTCTCCCCCCAGCTGCGCTTTTTCGTGTCCTTGGGGGGTGAATGGCTCGAGATGCTCTAAAGCCGAGACATAACACCACCCAACCTCTTTTTCAGTAAATAAAAGAACATGAGACAGCATGATCTCCCCGTCCTGCTCAGGATGCCACCACCACCCAACCATCCCTCTGAGTTCCCTACCAACTGCGGCGCAGGCCATGGAAAAAAATACAGTTGCCTAAGGTTTAGCAATCGTTAAAAGGAAATCGTATTAGATGAAAGTACCTGGCAGGTTGGATTGATTTTTATTTTTTTTTGCGGGGTAGGTTGGGTTGATTTTGCACAAAGACATGGGAGGGTCTAGAACAAGATTGAAACTGAAGCACTGACGATGTAATTTTGGTTTTCAGTACAACAGACCAAATATGCACGCGGAGCAAAGTAGCTGCATCTTGAACATAAATTTTAAAAACAATCAAAAGGAGGTGAAAATCATCCTAAGAAAAATACTCGAGGAAATAAGAAAAGGGCTGTCAACAAAAAAGGAAGTCAGAATCTAAAATCATGCATCATCTACCATTTGAAACGAATCCACAGAGAAGATACCACCGTCAGCCCCGTGACCTCCTCCCCCCGTGCGGCGGCGCCGCGCCGCACCGGGGCCTCCCCGCCAGGCCTCCCTCTCCTCCCGCCGCCGCCGACGAGGGCATCGCAGGCTAAGCTTGCGGGCCACAGCGGCGCCGGCGGCAATCTTCCTCGGCCGGCGATCGGATCTGGGTGGCGGCGGCCTACTCCGGCCGATTCAAGGGCGGTGGCGCAGGCCGGTGGCGATCAGGGTTGTCGTGCTGGCGGCGGCGACGAGGAGATCATGTCGGCGGCTATGGTGTCCGATTTGGATCCCTTTCGGATCGGGATGGTGGTTCCTCGAGCCGTCGTGCGCATCCTTTGTTCCGGCGCGGCAAGCGGTCTCTGGACTAGGCACGCGACACGAGGACGTCAGGGGCTCCGGCCCTGGGCGTGGAGGTGGTGGCCATCTTCTTCGCCGGAGGTGGTCGGCTAGATGGTTGTGGATTCTCGCATCCAGTCCCGGCGTAGAGTGGGGAGACGAGGCTGCCGGTGAAAACCGTGCTATGACTCGGGTCATGGCGGGCGATGGCGGCGTTTTTCGCGTCGTTATCTTGTTGAAGACATCGCCTCTGCAGCTTCTGTCGACTTGCTTGCGCTGCTCTGGGTGAAAACCTAGATCCGGAGTTTCCGGATCGGACGATGGCGGTACTTTTGGTGTCGTTTTCCCTCATGGGGGCATCGTTTTTTGAGCAGCGGCTAGATGCAAGACCAGAGGACGGATTCTTTGGTGGAGCGGTGCGGCAGCCAAGGTTTTGATTACCGAATGAGGCATTTTTACCGAGGGGGACTGATAAATGCGGTTACCACGGTTACCTATAAATACCGAGAAATACCAAAAATATTTCGAATGAATTTTATAGTTGAATTTTGAATTCAAATAAGTGAGTGAACGAATATTTGAACCAAAGACCTCTCAAAACAGGAAGTAGGTTGCTACCAACATGGCAGAACCAACTCTAATGGCATTAATTAGATCCTACCTACTTTACTATAAATCGAGTGTTTAAATTCAAAAAATTCAAAAAACTGGTATTTTTTGCTTGGTATGGGGATTTACCGAGGGGCACGGAAATACATGGTAACCATGGGAAATCTCGAAATTTCGACCGGTAATCAAAACCTTGGCGGCAGCTCGCTCATTGATGGCGGCGGGTCTCGGCGGCATGGTGCTGTGGTGAATGCGTCCGATGCGCGGAGATGGACTCGCACAGGAGGATGACGCAGTGTGGCGTCGTGGTGGCGTCGACGGCAGCTAGACCGGGCAAGGTAGATGCATCAGTACAACTCTGAAGATGGATTGGTGGCAGGTGGCTGCGGCGGCCTCAGACCCGGCAGGTGTCCTGGTTGAGGAGTGCGCCGGACTGGTAGGTGACCCATACCCGACAGGCGTCCTGGTTGGGACCTCAGGTCTTAGATGTTAGGTTTGGCTGCGAGGTCTGTTTGGTACTAGGCCCAAACTACCAGCATCCCTTCATCATTTTGGATAGGAGTAGCGATACTTTTGTTGCCTAGACGGTGGCTTCAGTCTTACTGTTGTATGACTTTATAAGGTCTTATGAATAATTAATAAAATGGCTGCATGCATCGTCCAGATGCAGAGGCTGGTGGTCCTCCTCCATTTCTAAAAAAAAAAAAATCTAACTAATCTGTATATGAAAGTTGCAGCAATGGACTGATAACAATCAGTCGATATAGTTGAAGTACGCCCGAGCACGTAGAAACAGAGCTATCCTGCGGCCTGCACGCACCGGGTTCTAAATGGGAAAACACAAACACTGCGAAATTAGATGCCCATTGGAGAGTAAGTTGTGTTGTCTTCCGTTCCATGGGAGCCCGAGTCATCTGAAGCCTCGTGAAGAAACTGATACACCGATCCATTCATGAGTCAGTGTAGTAGTATTGTGCACAATCTGGAACAGGAAGAGAATAGCCACATTAAAAGGTACTGTATATTACAAAGTAAAACCAGTAACACAACAGATAAATTGCATCACACGAAAGATGCACTGCCCAAAAATGGTTCAGTTGAAATTAATAATCTTACAAAGGGAGCTTTTATGGCAGGGGTTCCTCTGCTCGAGCAGAAGAACCGTGAGATTTAATTCCTTTCCGAATCATCACAACAGTGATTGACAAAATCATGTGGATGTCATCTGGATGTTATGGCACAATGAAAATTGCCTGCCTGAAGAGAAAAAAAAAATTCAAACTTAAGTCAGTAGTAGAACACACAAGAAGTTGTATTCAGCCATTCCAATTCTGTTGTGCAGCCAACCATGAAATCCATTTAGTTAGTTTGGATGCATGTTCAATTTCTAAAAGCTGACAAGATTAGCTACAACTAAGACTGCATCTTATATGTTTCTGCCTTTGAAAAACTGTATAGAATGGAAAAAAAAAACATGGTAATGCATTGTATAATCCATTTGGGCACAGTAGGCTTGCAACACTTGAAAATGAAGGCTCCAGGCCGCTTACCTCCTCTGCAGTAGCTGGCCCAACTCTACCACTGAATGAGTAGAGCATCGTGCCACCACCACGTACGTAGGCACCCGGAGGAAAGAATGAGAGGTGAGTGGCGACGATGACCTCAGAGAATTAGCTGAGGAAGCCAGAGTCGTCACTGTGCACCTCCACCTCGTCCTCCTCCGTTCAAAGGGCAGAGGGACTCCTTAGTTTCCGCCTTGTTACTCTCCTACACTTAGCCAAGGGTTTCCCAGCTCCGCATAATTTTGTGCATCAGATCAGCGTGTTGCTTCACCGTATCTTATTTAGCAACGGAATTTGACTGTAGGGATGTGACAAATCTTGCAGGCATCGTCCCTTTGGCACCTCTCAATCTGACTTGCACATCAAATAATTTGGAATGACTTCAGAGTGGTGAACTTCTTCATGCTTTCACACGAAGATGTCAGGTTGGGGCAAACGCCAATGATAAGTTATTTTACGTAACTCAACTATCCCAACCATCCCGGTAATATCTCCAGGCCGTTGCAATGTAGCAAGATAAGCTTTTTAAGAGTAGTGAGGTTCTTCATGCTCTCAAGCAAAGATGTCACGTTGGGGCAATTGACATTTCCGATTTCTTTTAGAGAGCAGAGGTGGCCAAACCATACCTCACCCTTCCTCTCTTCCCCACCCACCGCTGCCGGAAGACGCCGCCCGTCGGCCAACAATGACGGCAGGGCTCATCTCTCCTGCCCCCCTTGCTTTGGGGGCTATAGGACCTTGTGGCGGCCGACGGTGCCCCCGTTACATGTGCTTCTCGACATCCGTCAGTGGGCAATCTATGGATTTCCTTCTTGCTTGCACGTGTAGCAGTTTTTCAGAAAGTGGAGTTGACTCGGCTGTACCTTGCCTGGGTACCTACCAACGAGATGCTTGAACAATTGTTAGCAGTACTTGGTTGTGTAGAGCTCATGTCGAATTCAAATATTGTGTAATCGTTCAGTTGATCAGGGCAGACCCAGAAATTGCTTGCAGCAGCTTAATTGTCGAAACTGATCCTGTATGCTATAAGCTATGCTAGCCTGGTAAAAGTCACATATGTGTCTTGTATGGTTGACTCCGAGTTGGTGCTTGCTTGATGAAACATTGCCTGTTGCTTCGTGAAAGTCACCTCTGCATCTAGTATGGTCGACTCGGAGTTGCTGCTTGCTTGGTAGTAACTATTTGGTGTGTTGAAACTCGAAGTTCTGCTTGAGAAACATGTTTAATTGAGTATTTTAAGAAAAATTTCCTGCTACATAGGATGTTACTATTACCCTCTTACCATTTTACAGTTCAATTTTTTGGCCCTGTCGATTTTTACCATGTCATTTCTGCTGCACTTAGGTTAGCGTTCGAGCAGCTTGTCTTCTGCGATATATTTGATCAAAAGGAGTCTGGTTGGAGGGACTGTTCGTTTTGTGGGAAGGTGAGATTGTGACACATGTTCTGAATTTTATGCAACTAAATTGTTTGGCGGCACTAATTCAAAGGGGCTCCGCCGTTTCAGCGTATCCATTGCGGCTGTGTTGCTTCGAAGAATTCCTTTGATCTACTTGATAGCAGAGGAGTTCAACGCATGAATTGCATGAAGAATCCAGGAGCTCAACCTGTAAGCTTCTTTGTCGTGTCATCTTCCATTTCTTTTCTTTCCAAGTCTGATTGTTCTTTCTTCAGGTTTCATGTCAAGTGGCTCCAAAGCTTTTTTATCTCCTCAAAATAACCAGAGACTCTTTGGTAAAAGCGATGAATTGTTGCCAGGTAGACCGTTGGAGTCACCGTCCCTTAAGCTCGATTCCAGAAATGATGATATTGCTATTATAGCTAAGAGCAATCATCCATTCATGGTAAAAACATAGAAATAATTGGGAAAAGCAGTAACATTTTGAGGCAAAAGAAAGTTGAAAATGGCGCAAAGCAGATTAAGTGGGAGCAACCAACACTCAGTATTGGGGACATGGGAAGGATGCCTTTCTTAATTAGGCCTCAGAGTACATTAGAGTCTCCCCAATTCCAATTTACCCGAAGAGATGATAATAGAGACCCGACAACTGATAGCTCAACAAGTGAATCAATTTCAGAGGCATGCCTCAGTATGAGCTTGGGCATTGCTAATAATGGAAACAAGATGGAGGCTACTTCAACTATGGAAAGACCCATGGTGTCACCAACAACACCGTTTTCTGAAGGAAGAGAACTTGCCACTACATTATCTCCATTTCAGCATACACAGAGGGGGAGGGCTCGACATTTTCTCACCAGACCACCAAGGGTTGTCGAAGGTGCTGCTTTTGACCCAATGAAAGATGGTTTTACACATCTTCGTGTTGCCAGACCACCTGCTGAAGGAAGGGGTCGCAATCAATTACTTCCTCGGTATTGGCCAAGAATAACAGATCAAGAGCTGCAACAAATTTCTGGAGAGTATATATCCTTTAATATTGTTTTTTCAACTCCTTGGCAACATTGATGCCTAAATTATTTACGTGAAAATTACATGATGCATGGTTGATCAAGTAGGACAGGGAGTGTCTTGAATATGTTGTGTATTTGTTTTTGTTGTGGATATTTTGTTGTTTTCCTTGACTGTATTTTGCTGCAAGTTTGAATTCAACCATCGTTCCATTGTTTGAGAAGGTTCTAAGTGCTAGTGATGCAGGCCGCATAGGACGACTTGTTCTTCCAAAAGCCTGTGCCGACGTGATATGTCTCTTCTGTATAGCAACCCTTCTGCTTTCTCTTCATAATTTAGTATACTCTTGCCACACATTTCGATTTCACTTTGCCATATAATCTGCATGAATAAAAACCTTTATGCAAGGAGCACCATGAGCTCCCGGATGTTAGGATTTGGGGAAGCACAGTTGCCTATGTTCAAGAGAACCTATTTTAACGCATTATATGTAACATAGACAATAAGTCAATCTATTTAGCATTTAGTCCCTTGTTGTTCTGCCTATATGCATTCTCATGGTGAAACATCATTATATGCCTATTTAGAATAGAAACATCATTATAGTGGTGATACTCATGTCTAAATGATCAAGTTAAACCTATTTCATGGTTAGAAAGTGCTATTCACATAGCTGTTGTGATGTCGGACAGCAAACTTCTTGATAATATCCCCATAACATATATAAGTTTTTCTCCCCTATAATCCTGAGTTGTTAAGGTACTCTATGTAGGCTTATATTCCACCAATCTCTCAGCCAGAAGGTCATCCCTTGACAATTCAAGATGCAAAAGGCAAAGAATGGCATTTTCAGTTCATATTATGGTCAAATAACAACAGCAGAATGTATGTCTTGGAGGGTGTTACGCCATGCATACAGTCCTTACAATTACAAGCTGGTGATACAGGTGATTTGCAACTTATTTATTATATATGATTTTTTGAGGATTCTTATTATCATATTATATATATGATAATAAGCATCGCTTCCGCCCCTTTCTCCTGATTAATGGTTTGTGTTTGTGTCAGGGGCTGACCATGTGATTGGCAGGCTAGAGTTTGTTTGGGGTTGTTGATTGTTATGCTTTTACCTGATAGAAGAGGGCCATCATCACCTTCCCGGACAGCAAATGCATTGCTTTCATATTTATGTGTTTCACCCTCCTCTCTAATCTGGCTATCAAGCGATTGGTGAGTTACAGGTTAACCTTGTCTCCCTGCACCCTACTAGATCTGGTGTTCATGCTTTTTTCATACTTGATATTAATTCTCGATATTTTGACACATTCTTATAGGAATATCATGTGTATATGTATCAGAATTTTTTGCTTTGGGGTAAGATTATGTATCTCATTTTCTGTATGAGATGTAATTTCTCTACATTTTGCTTATGTACACCAATTTAGTCCAGTGTTCATTTTAAACCTCCAATGCCCTTTGCATTTTGAGTAATTGAATCTAACGAGTAGCAATCATTTCGAGCTTTACATTACCAACTACATATTGCAGTCATGTGCTGCGACCCATATGCTTAACAACCTGCACACTTCTGCTTCAGTAATCTTTTCACTTGTCACTGACTTAATCTCTTGGGTCTTCATTATCAGTGTAATTAGTTCAAACCTATTTGCATTCTGTTACCCTTTTAACTAAGTATGATTTATTACAGAGCCTGGTGCTGATCCTTTTGCTCAAAGGAGGGAAGAGAAGAAGAGCAGGGTCGATAATAAATAAGAAAAGAACAGACTTGGGAATTTGTAGAACGCTGCTACCGTCATCGGATTTTCTCCCGGGTCAGGGGAGGCTTTCTAGGGATCGGCTAGGAAGGCGCCGGCCACCGAGCGGCAGCTAGCCTACAACGCAGATCTGCACAAGGGCGCTACAAGATCTGCATGGACGTCCTCGAATCCGTCGGGTGAGATGGATTCTTTTGCTCTTTCATTCTCCATTTGTCATGTTGTAGACCAAATAGATCAGATTTATTGGAAGATTTGTTGTGATGTTGATGATTTATTTCAGTCTGTAGTAACACGAGTCCCACGCTCGGCTGCTCCTGCAAGGGAGACTTTTCCTACTCCCACAAGCAGGCCTGGTTCAAGATCAGAGGCAACAAGTAAGCTCCTACTACGTGTGTATGTTTGTTTGCCATCTCAGTATAATTCATCCCCGACCCTCTGCGTTCACTTCAGTTCAGTTAACTAAATTAGGCATAACGCCCAAATGCAAGCAGGGTCGGGATTGATGTATTCACTATAACAGTAAAAAAAACATGTATTATTATACCTTATATATAATACACAACTATTCCTCAGGAAGAGAATTAGATAAGAAATGAGCTGAAAAGGAGGATTGAACTAGAGAGAATGGCTACATAGATAACTCAATTAGAAGAATCTGAAAGTGGTCACATTCCTTTCATGTGCTTGCAGTATAAAGGTAAAGATTCAGGTTACTACATGATTCCTGCTGTTTTATTGGAATCCTCAGCTCGTTTGATGATAAAAATATTGCAAGCATGGTGAGAATAAGTTTCATGTTGTTGCATAAGACTTGTAGAGGGAAAATATACATGGTTTTACTTCTGGGATTGGTTACATCCCTTATTGTCCACATTCTTGTCAAACGACTTTATGCATTAATTATCGGAAGAACTGATTCACATTTATACATCTCTGAATCCGGAAGAACTAATACAACAATACATAGTACCTCTGTAGTTTCCATGCCAAATTTTGGGTGATATCAAACCATTAAAAAGCAAGATCATGAGAACAACATCAGTTTGAAAGATAGTATAACTCCTCCTGGTAACAAATATTCATCTACTCACTTGTAGATACCTAGGAGTAACAAAACTGCACTTGCCAATAATGTTTTATTTATGCTTCCCAAGGACAACCTCCTAAACTAACACAAAAAACTGTGAGCACTTGCCAATAATGTTTTGTAGAAGAAAAAGGTGCAACGCTAAAAAAAGCTATCAGACTAATAGATCCATCAATCAATTATGCATTTCTTACATGTTACATCTATCATGGGCAATCTCGGAGTTTTGGGTAGACTTAGCAAACTGGCAACTGAAGAAAGAGACGATCCCTCCTTTCTACTTTGTTAGTGGCCAGAAAGAATAATAATTAATGATTCATTTCACACAAATATTCCCTGTACCATTAGAAGAAAATCCGGGCCAGCTGCATGTATCAGTCAATCACTCACCATGAGTAATATGTTGAAAGACTGCTCGAGCCTGACGACCCAGTTGCCGTCGCAGCAGGGATAGAGAGAAGCAAAGGGAATGACCTGGAGAAAGAAAATTAAAGGAAGTTAATTTGTCATTTGTGTTGAACTCAAAAGTTCAACTGAAGGAAGACACTTATTACTATGCGCAAATTCTTTTGTTGCTACAAGAATCTGTAAAGAAGAAAGAAAATATACCCCATTAGTAATTGCTTGAATTTCATGTTGGTAGCAAGTCTGTTATCATGGGTTAAGGTTAGTTCTGTTGATGCATAATACTTTCTCTGTAACAAAATGTAAGATGTTTTTTATGCCCTATGCAAAACCAAAAAACATCATACATTTTGCTACAAAGGTAGTACTACTTTGCTAATTTCAAGGTAAAATATATATTATGTTGTCATGATGCAAATTTAACGGTGGGAAATGATATTATATTTACATCTCTAACATGGCTACCTCTTCTGATATTGCAGGCGACTGACACAAGAGATGCTCTGGCTAAAGCCCTCTATAGTCTATGCCAGTTTGTTTGAGTGGCTTATAGAACAAATTAACAACTCCATTTCAGTTGGCAAGCGTCGAGATGGGTGCTCAATCAGTATTCTTAATGATTGACATGTACCTTAATCAAGAATATCAAAACGCTTTGTTTTCAGGCGCCAAGATTCTCTTGCTTAGGTTTTTTTGCATGGATTGCTCTTGTTGTTTGTTTCAGATACTCAGTTTAAGATCCAAATTTCACCAATATATGTCTTTTGTTTATGTTCCTGATGTGTTTTATATGAACCAAATCACTTGTGTTTATATGGATACTAGCTCCTTTTACATTACCTCATGATCTGTATGGTATTTTTCTAAACATTTTTACTAAGCAAAGCATGTCTAGGGCCAGTATGATGGAATGAACTCATATAGCCGGTTCTATTTACCTAAACTAAGCCTATTATTATACAAGCACGTTAACAAATATGGCGACTTGATTAGTGCGCTCAATACCGCCTCAAGAGGCGCCACCAGGTGGCGCCCCATCCCCTAGTGTACGTAGCAAGATAAGCTTTTTAAGAGTAGTGAGGTTCTTCATGCTCTCAAGCAAAGATGTCACGTTGGGGCAATTGACATTTCCAATTTCTTTTAGAGAGCAGAGGTGGCCAAACCATACCTCACGCTTCCTCTCTTCCCCACCCACCGCTGCCAGAAGACGCCGCCCGTCGGCCGACAATGACGGCAGGGCTCATCTCTCCTGCCCCCCTTGCTTTGGGGGCTACAGGACCTTGTGGCGGCCGACGGTGCCCCCGTTACATGTGCTTCTCGACATCCGTCAGTGGGACTCGGTGAGCGTCTGTGGGCTGTGGAAGTCAAGGCTCGTCTTGCGGCGGCACTCTCCGGCCACATCGTGGAGTCTCCCTGCTTGCGAGCCTGACCAGGATGGGTCGATGGCTTCGGCCAGAACCGGCCATGGCTTGTGGCTGGATGTGTCTGTGATGTCCGGTGACTGGCTACCGGCCACGGTTATCGGGTTGCAGACAGCATGGTGGCGGATGTGGTACATTGGCAACCGGGAGGATCTTGGCGGGGTCTTTCGACCACGCAAGGATACAACCCTCGTTTGGGGTCCACGATGGCCCGGGCAACTCCGAGGGAAACCCTAGATCTTCGGATCGAGTGATGGTGGGGCTTCTGCGTCGTAGTCCAGCTCGAGGGCATCGTTTCTAGAGTTTGCTCCGGTTGGAGGGACCGGCGGCGCCGGCGCACGGCCTGGTGGCGGGAATGCCGATGAAAATCATGTAGACTATGGTCATGGCGAATGGCGGTGTCTTTTACGTCGTTCCCTTGTCTAGGCATTGTCGTTGCAGTTTCCGTCATTACGCTCGGGATGATTCGTGAGAATTCATAGATCTGGGTCCCCCGGATTAGACGATGACGACACTTTCGATATCGTTCTTCTTCCGTGGGGCATTATTTTCGAGCAAATGCTAGTTGGAGGGGGCAAGAGGTGGAGCGGTGTTGCATCTTCATAATCGAAGGCAACAGGTCTCAGTGATGTGGCGCAGTGTGGTCTCGATGTTGGACGTGTGTTGATGGGCACACACAGAAGGATGGGGCTATCTGGCACCATGGTGACGCCGATAACAGAAGGGACTGGCAAGGTGAATTCAGTAGTCACTATGAAGATGGGATGGAGGAAGATGGCCGTGGCAGATTTTTGAGCGCACGCATGCGGTCCGTGCCGAGGGTCTGCTAGACCAGTTGGTCCCTAGCTAGCCGGTGGGCGGCTTGGCGAGGCCACTGGATTAGCTAGTGTGTGTTGGTGCGAGGCCAGGGCACATCATCAATTTTGTAGGTGCGGCGACATTGATCATCCGAAAGATGGCATTGGGTTGTCCGTGTATTAATTTTGTAGGGCTTGATGAAATAATACAATAAAGATGCATGTGAGTGTGCATGGCTCAATGCAGAGGCCGAGGTTATCCTTCTTTTCGATAAAAAAAACTATCTATGATTAAATGAAATATTTTATGAGTGGGAAAGTGATAAAGATCTTAGAAGGACGAATGGAAAACGAGAGCTTTCCAAATCCTCGTTCTAGCAGAACTGCTATGTCACTGTTTTTTTTTGATAAATGACATTTCATTGAATTGATATATCGAGATGATACAATCGCATCTAAAGAATGCCCGGCCTCTGCATAACTCGATGCACACAGCCAAGAAGTCCAACCGACCCAAAAAATAAAAATGTTTTACAACTTAGAAAGATAAATAAGTCCAGCCTATGATGTGGCAGATCATATCCGGAGATCACACCGCCATTCATGGGGGGAGAAAACCTCCCTGGCTGTACGCTCCAGCCGCGTAAACGCCATCATAAAAAAGTCCCTGTCCTCCGGCCTATGCAGGATAGACCAAGTACGGAGCCATCGCGTATATACATGAATAACCTGCATAGAAGATGAAACACATTTTTTTATTAAAAATACATCATTCCTGGTAAGCCACAATGCCCAGTATAAGGCAGCCGCCCCCACGAGAATATGTGCAGAAAATTGTTTATCAATACCCCTCAACCAATTGTCGAACATGTTACGAGCACTATGTGGTGGGTATAAATTTGAAGCTACTTGAACTATGACCCAAACCACCCGAGCGAACTTACACTCAAAAAATAAGTGCTTAATAGACTCGTCATGTTGGCAAAAGACACACGCCTTGCTGCCTTGCCAGTTGCGTCGTGCCAGGTTATCTCTAGTTAAG
Organism: Secale cereale; assembly: GCA_902687465.1. NCBI lineage: Eukaryota > Viridiplantae > Streptophyta > Magnoliopsida > Poales > Poaceae > Secale > Secale cereale. The sequence continues at coordinate 15,781,114 of LR738715.1, read as the reverse complement.
ATGACCCCTCTGTTTAGGAACCAGAGGAATATCTTCACTCTTAGAGGGATTTTAAGCTTCCACAATTTCCTGTTATCAACCGGAACATCACAATGAACCATTGCATCATACATGGATTTGACTTTAAACTTGCCATTATGATGCAAAGATGTCCGGTTCATCTGACAGCTGAATAGCCTCTAGACGTATGAGTAGCTCATTCCAAGCAGCCAGGCGAGGTCCTAATAGGGCCCTACGGAAAGAAATATCAGGGTTTTCTTGTCCCAAAACTTGTTTGATGGTGACAAATTTATGTCTAACAATTCTATACAAACTCGGGTATTGCACCATGAGTAGTTTGGTCCCTAGCCAGGTGTCTTCCCAGAATCGAACCTGGGAACCGTCCCTAACCGAGAAAGTCCCAAATTGGAAAAAGAATTCCTTGACCTTCATGACACCAGACCAAAAATGTGAGTCACCAGGCTTCCAATGGACTTGAGAAATGGCTTTGGATTCCACATACTTATTACGAATGATTTCCTGCCATAATCCATTCTCAGTGAGTAGTTTATAAACCCATTTGCTGAGAAGAATAATATTTTTAATCCCAAGGTCCTGAGTTCCAAGTCCCCTTTGACTTTTAGGTCGACATAATACAGTCCACCTAGCCAGTCGATATTTCTTTGATTCATTATCGCACTGCCAAAAAAACCTAGATCTAAAGTAATCAAGACGCTGAAAACCCCCTTTCGATAGATGGAAGAATGACACCATATATAAAACCATGTTGCTTAGGACGGAATTGATCAAGATCAACCGCCCCCATATGATAAGAGTTTGGCTTTCCAACTGGCTAGCCGTTTCTCAAGACTCTCTTCCACGTGCTTCCACTCAGTGATAGTTAAACGCCGATAGTGTATGGGAATACCCAGATACCGAATCGGGAACTGCCCGAGCTGGCATCCAAAAATGTCAGCATACTCAGGTGCATATTCTGCCGCATCCCCGAAGCAAAAAAGTTTGCTCTTATGAAAATTAATCTTGAAGCCAGAAAGTTCCTCAAATGCACATAAAAGCAGCTGGACATTTCTTGCTTTATCTAGATCATGATCAAAGTAAAGTATCGTGTCATCCGCATATTGTAGGATAGATAAACCCTCTTCTACCAAATGATGAATGACTCCGCTAACCTGACCGGCCACTTTAGCCCGCTCAACAAGGGTAGCTAGCATGTCAACCACAATGTTAGACAAAATGGTGATGCGGGGTCCCCTTGGCGGAGCCCCTTCCTTGTCTGAAAATAGTTGCCAACCTCATTGTTAACTTTGATGGCCACACTACCTCCAGAAACAAGACTCCCAACCCATCGACACTATTTTGGTGAAAACCCCTTCATGCATAAAGTTTTCAATAGAAAGGGCCATTTAACTTTATCATAGGCTTTTTCAAAATCTATTTACTCCATTCAACTTTTTGCGGTGAAGCTCATGTACCGTTTCATGCAGCACAACCACACCATCTAGTATGTTGCATCCTTGCATGAATGCTGTTTGAGTGGGCTTGACGACATGGTCGGCCACCCCGTTCAACCGGTTAGTTGCGACCTTAATAAAGATTTTGAAGCTTACATTGAGAAGGCAAATCGGTCGATATTGTTGAATACGACTGGCCTCCTTAATCTTAGGCAATAGGATAATCTCCCCAAAGTTTAACCGGGAAATATCAAGGTCTTCAGTATGCGCTTGGTTAAACAACTGAATCAAGTCCGCCTTGATCACGTCCCAAAAGCATTGATAAAACTCTGCCGGAAAACCATCCGGTCCCGGAGCCTTGTTGTGTTCCATTTGAAACACCGCGGTTCGAATTTCCTCTTCAGAAAATGGAGAGGTTAAGAATTCATTTTCCGCTTCCGAAACTTGAGGGATGTCATGAGTGATAGACTCGTACAGCTCAAAATGTGTTTCAGTAGAAGGGCCAAAAAGCTCCGGGAAAATTACCTCCTGTGGGATATTTCCTACCCAAAAAGCGGTCTGCTCTTGCACTCTCCCAATGGTTGCTGTTGGCCAGTCGGCTAACACGTGACGACCGATGATCGATGACGACGAAACGAAGCAACACAAGCTCGCTTCAGCGCAATGCAAAGTTAGTCTTCACCTAGCAAAGCGGCTGCTTCTGATTGGTCCACCGCTGTCGGAAGCTAACCACACATGCGCGTGCATAAAATCTAATTTACTCCCTTCTAGTCCATTTGAATTGGCGCTCCTTCAGCACAATTTTATACTAAAGTTATACTACAACAGCGCCAATTAATTTGGATCGAAGAAAGTACTTGATCGATTCTGGCTGGACGTAATACACGCACGCACTTGAAACGCTTGGCTGATTGCCAAAGACTCATATCAAGCCTTGAGTTTATTCGTTCGACTCACGGTACAATATACAATAGTTTAAAGGGGTAGAGGGATATATATACTAGCTAGTCGATCGACTAGTACTAGCCCTATTTGGTGATTACATGGTAACACATACAAGTACACACGTACTGAACCGGACAGGACACAGGTGCACTTCGTGTTTAACTCTAACAGCTGCCATGTCATGCCTCTGCATGGTTTTAAATTTTCAGAGCCTGAGTGCAGGCAAGCAACTCTCCTGCACTCTCTTACTGCCTAGTTCTTTTCCAATGCCTACAATTCCAATTGGCATCCAACCTCCACCAATATCCATACACTTATCTCCGTTCACGCTGTCAATAGCATCTGTTCCCTCTATATCTTTACTAGCGACTTCCCTACAACACGCATGGTAGTGTGGATGTGTATATACAAGCTAATTGATAGTGTGGATCAGTGGACGTGTCCCGTTTATATATTGACAGATCAACAGGAGGACATGTTGTGTGCTCTAAATGCTAGTGAAGGTGTAGGGCGTGACATGAAGTGTTTTAATTACTCATAGGACATGGAGTGTTTTAGTTACTCACAGTGTAGGGCATGATATGGATCCGGTTAAAGGGAAGTACAGCATAAATTTTGACCAAGGCGCTGTATTGGATGCATGTGCTCCTGTCCTTGAAACGACATGGAAACCACCCCAGCAAGGTTGGGCTAAGCTTAATACGGATGGTTCTTACTCATCGGATGGTGGCGCGGGAGCTGGGATGATTCGACGTAATGTTGATGGTTCTGTTGTGTTCTCAGCCTGCAGATCTTTGTTCTCGTGTAGAGACGCCCTAGAAGCTGAGTTGTGTGCATGTATGGAAGGATTATCATTAGCAATTCAACGATCGGATCTTCCGATTGAAGTTGAGATGGACTCGAGTACGGCGGTGGAGATGATTTCCTGTGGCGAGAAGGACCGTTCAATTTATGCTTCCTTGGTTGGTGAAATTAAATTCCTGTTAAGTCGTAGGCAATCTTGTATTACTCATGTCCCTCGATGTCAAAATAAAGCGAGTGATAGTCTCGCTAATTTTGCTAGAATAGACGGTCGTACTGTGACTTGGATTGGTTCGGGGCCTGAGGATGTTTTGAAGTTCATCCTAGATGATTGTAAGGACCTGATAAATGAGTAATACAAGTATTATTCCCGCAAAAAAAAAACAATTACATGTACGCATGCCACTAATCTAACAAGAAAACAACCTTTGCGTGCTCTATGTGGACATGGCGAGGGGGGCCAAGGCCATGGCGTGAGTACGTCGGCGTCCGAGGCCATGGCGATGGATCCACACCATCTGCCACCCACAGGGGAACATGGCGTTGATGTCGCCCATCAGGATCTCAGCACGCCGCCGTCGTGCTCGTCGACGAGAGCCGCCTCCATCAAAAGGACGACCCGAGAGGGGAGGAGGCGACGAGTCGAGAGGCCGCGAGCAGGGATGGGGCAGCGGCAACGGTAACCCTAACCACCGCACGAGGACGAGAAAACGAGAGCCAGGGTGAAAATGAGGAGACGAGCAGAGGACGGACGGTTCGACGGGTTTTCAACTCTTTTTTTTCTCTGTCGGTACTGTAAAATTTGATGTGGCATAGCTCCTTGCTCACCCCTTGCGCGACGAGTAATGGGTTTCATTCCTCCTTTTGGATTTTTTCCATGTGTTCCCAGGACGGGTTTTCACCCAGTTTAGCGTAATTTCTTTTTCTTGATTTTCTATTTATTTTAATATTTCTCTATTTTCTTCTCATTTCTTCATTTTTTTTGTATTTGAATTCTTTTTTTAAACTAAAAATATGGGAATGCCTTTTCGAAATACAATAACATTCATAAATAAAGTTGTGCACACTTTAAAAAATTACACAAACATTTTTCAAAAATCACATTCAAAATTGATGAACATTTGTCTTAATTACATGAACCTTTTCAAAATACATGATAATCATTTTTTAATGAGCAGAAATGTTTTTTTAATACACGATGAATATTTCAAATAATTTATTGATATGTTTTAAAAAATAAACAAATTTTAGTTACATGAACATATTTTTAAATGCACGAATACTGTTTTAAATATAGGTCATCATTTTTAAATTTACATGAACATTAAAAAAGTGTGAACAATTTCTTTTAACTCAATGAACATATTTTATAAGGGGAGACCACTTTAAAAAAATACTTGCAGAAAAATATGCACTTGTTATTTCTAACCATGTTATATAACATTTTAACTTGTTTCTGAAAATACATAAGCTGTCTCGATGGGCCGGGCCCTTTTTAGGACACGCATATGCAAGCTTGCCCTCCAACTTGCTAAAGGTGAGACATAACAACACCACCCAACCTTGGTAAAAAAACACGACCCAACCTCTTTTTCAGAAAATAAATGAACATGAGCAAGCATGATCTTCTCGTCCTGCCTAGGACACCACCACCACCCAACCATCCCTCTAAGGCTGGTCGTAATGGTAGTATCATAGCTAGTATCATGCATGCCAACTAGACTATTTTGCTGAGGTGGCATAAAATTAAATGAAGAAGGAGGGTGTTGAGTATCATATCATGATACCTTATCATATTAAATGCTATGCTACTATGTGTCATGCATGGCAATAAATAAAGTTATACTCCTATATGATACTAGTATATGATATTGTGCATTACAGAGGTAGTATCATACCTTAGTATCATGTGCATGATACTAAGGTATGATACTACCCATTACAAGCAGCCTAAGTTCCCCACCAACTGCGGCGCAGGAGACCCCTGCACAAGTCAACCTTCTTCACTGCCGCGACCGGCCCAACTACGCTACACTTACGGGCAAATCCCACGGAAAGTAGATTAGATTACGTACTGGCTTGACAACAGTTTACTGGAAATCAAGGGGTAGCTGGGCCCACACTGCAAATCAGTGGGGCGAAGGGATTGGTTAGGGGGTAGTCCGTAAGTTACCTTGTGTGGGAGTTGTCCGTAAGTGTAGCATTTTTGCGGCCGGCCATTGCCACTTATTTGGCCTAAGCCTCACGCCTTGCTCTCCCATGTGCTACTAAAATGGTCTGAACTGGCCATGTAAACGAATTGGTCCGAACTAGCAATCGTGAAAAGGAAATCGTATTAGATGGAAGTACCTAGTTTTGGTTGGATTGATTTTGCACAAAGACATGGGAGAGTCTAGAATAAGATGGAAACTGAAGCAGTCACGATGTAATTTTGGTTTTTAGTAGAACAGACCAAATATGCACACGGAGCAAACAGCTCAAAAAAAAGTAGCTACTTCTTGAACATAAATTTTAAAAACAATCAAAAGGAGGTGAGAAGCATCCTAAGAAAATACTCGAGGAAATAAGAAAAGGGCTGTCAACAAAAAAGGAAGATAGAATCTAAAATCATGCATCATCTAACTAATCTGTATATGGAAGTTGAAGTAATGGACTGATAACAATCAGTCGATATAGCTGACAAACCATACGTACGCCATAGCCCGCAGAAACAAAGTTATCCTGCAGCCTGCACGCACGGGGTTCTAAATGGGAAAACACAAACAGAGCTATCCTGGGGCCTGCTCCATGGAAATACATAATTCATGAACCGTTGAGAACCGTATAAACGACTTTACAAAAATAAAAGAACAAGTAACTATTCTCTACATGCGTGCCCATTGGAGAGTAAGTTGTGTTGTCTTCCGTTCCATGGGAGCCCAGTTCAGCATGGTATTATTGATCATGCCCGTCTGAGTCATCTGAAGCCTCGTGAAGAAACTGACACCGACCCATTCATGAGTCAGTGTAGTAGTATTGTGCACAATCTGGAACACGAAGAGAAGTATATACAAAATAAAATATGTAATGCAACACATAACTTGGATCACGTGAAAGAAGCACCGCCCAAATATGGTTCAGTTGAAATTAATAATCTTACAGGGTCGTGGCCTCAAGAGCTGACGAGGATATTTTTCTCTAAAGGGCGCTTTTATGGCAGGGATTCCTTTATGAATCATCACTAGATTTATTATAAGATGTACTTTTATATATTACTAGCAAAAGAGCCCGTGCGTTGCAACGGGAGAAAAAAATGACACACACTCTTAACCAAATAACCATAATATGTCCATGTCCTTTATTTTAGCGAGGCATTATATTTGTGTTGCCGCTTATCCTCCTTCTCATCCTCACCGGCAGTGGCCTCAGTGTTCACACAAATCAAAGCGTGTTTGAATGTTGTTTTCCCCTGCCAGGTTTTTCAGAGGTGCTCATGTGTGGTTATCGATATTTTCTTTCGTCTCTATATGATTTTAGTGGTTGTTTATTGGCAATCCAGATCGCCGCGGAACGAAAAAAAGGACGTGCCCTATAGGTTACAAGTTTGCTTTTAAAATATTTAGTAGGTAAAAATAACATCATATTCAAATTCTACATATTTTTCTAATCAAATTTCATATATAACATGTAAAATCGGAGTTACGGTTTAATAGATATGGATAATTAAGAAAAAAATTGATTAACTTAAATATCTTCCAAAATAATATTTTAAAAATACTTAACAAACAAAACTAACATCTTATTCAGATTCTAGACATTTTTATAATCAATTTTCATATATAACATGTTAAAATCGGAGTTACAGTTTAAAACATATGAATAATTTAGAAAAACAGTTGTTTGATTTATATATATATATGATCCACGGGTGAATTATCTAAGATGTCGGGGGGGTTTCATAAAAATGTAAAAGACTTAAGTGTATACCGCGGGTTAATTCATAGAAAATGTGGGGGGTTTTCTGCAAAAGTGCGTGGCGGACGCGCAAGAGAATGTTTACACTTTAAAAACAAATTTCATGACCACAAACTACTCCTAGCGCCTAGACATAAAAAGACTTTCCAAACACTACCCAAATCGTAGACACGAAAGATTTTTGAATCGACGAACATTTTTTCTAATCGACAAACATTTGTTTTAAAATTTTGGGCATTTTTTAAATGCATGAACATTTGTTTTGTTCAGACGAACATTTTTTGAAATGCATGAATAGTTTTTGAATTCATGAACATTTGTTTTGTTCAGACGAACATTTTTTGAAATGCATGCATAGTTTTTGAATTCATGAACAGTTTTTGAGTTAGCAAACCTTTTTTTGTATCAATGAACTTTTTTTATAATTGGGGAACAAATTTGGAAAAATTGTGTTTTTTTTATAATTTGCGAACAGTTTTGTAATCACCAAAAAAATAAAACTACGAAAAAATTATGATTTCTCGCACATTTTTTGAATTCATAAACATTCTATGATTTCTCGAATATTTTTCTCAAAACTTGTAACCTGTTATAATTTGAAAATCTCAAATTAATTTAAAGAAGGAAAAACAAAAGCAGAAAAGAAAAGAAAAGGAAAAACGAAATGAAAAAATATAGGGGCGACACACCCCACGGGCCGGCCCATGAGAGCATATGTGGGAGGGAGGAGGTGCGTGAGAAAAAGGAGGAGGAAAATATGGGGCGTGTTTGGTTGCCTGGGTAGTTGTAGCCTGCATCGCATGAGGGATCCTGGGTGAGCATGGCCTGGTTGAGCTTATGCAAGGAGGAGTCAAGATGTATGTTTGGTAGACTGTATGATTCGTGGGCTCTCTCCCGATCCTGGGTGCACAAGACCATGGCGATGTTCTCTTCCAGTTTAATCATTCTGACTAAATCTAGACCATTTCATGTGCAAATAGAAGTAAAACAAGTCTGAACCAAACTGAGATCTGAATCAAAATCTGTACGTGAGAAGTTGCAAGCAACAAGTGTGAACTAAAATAAATCTGAACCGATCTGGATGACGAGGTGGAGGCCAACAAGATGGCTGAGGGAGATATGCCCAACCAAGAGGAGATGCCGACCGCGGGGATTGCTCTGGAACTGGATTGGCGGCCGCGTGGTGATCCCTTCCCGTCCCCCTTCTTCATCTCGATTGGTGGCGGGCGGCCTGGCGAGCTCCGGCGAGCTCGTCTGCAGGCATAGGCGCGCGTGTTGGTTCCGGAGTTCGGCGGCGGCGGAACCCGACGATGTCCAAGCGGGGCGGCGAGCCCCCGGCGGGGCCTGGAATAGAGCCGGTGGATTCGTCTTCCTTCAAGGAGGATCGGGAGAGAGCCCACGGATCTGTCCTCCTGCGAGGAGAGCTGGCCTATGCGATTGGATCTGACGCGTGAGAGAGAGGAAAGGGAAGGAACGGGATGCACGAGCGGGCCTGGCTCGGAGATACGCCCGATTTCTGCGTTTCCGCGAGCCTGGCTAGGAGGCCTCTTTTGCATCTGTCGGACCAGGCTGAGAACATCGCACAGGAAACCAAACACCCTCGATTTTGCACGTCGGGTGCGAGCCAGGTGCGACCCAAGAAACCAAACACACCCATGACGACCCTCTATGTCTTGTATGAGGCATTAGTTTTATAAAACAACTCTTCCGGACGGTGACTTTGATAAAAAAAAATCGTTTTCTTGACTTAAGGGTGGCATAGCGGGTAATTTATAGCAACTTTGAGGGTGTTTTGTTTGACGGACGAGCAGAAACCCTATTTTCTTTATTATTAGGTAAAGATATATTTGGTATTATAAATATAAATAGTTCTGTATATAAATTTGGTCAAAGTTGATAAAGTTTGACTTAAGAAAATCTATACACACTGAATTTTGGAACGGAGGGAGTATAATTTTGTACTAAAGCAGCGTAAATTAATTTGGATGATTGGATCGAAGGGAGTACTTAATCAATTTTGGTTGGACGTCAACTAGTTTAGATCGGAGGGAGTACTAAGTACTTGATCGATTCAAGTTGGACATACACGTACGCACGCACGCGAAACGCTTGGCTAATTGCGATAGGTTCATATGGAGACTTGAGTTATTCCATCAACTCACGGTACAACAGTTTACAGCTAGTGGTACAAGAATATACTACATACTAGCAAGTAGCAAATCGACTACTAGCCCTATTTGGTGATTACTTAGAGACACATACAAGTGCACACGTAGTGAACCGGACATGACACAGGTGCACTTCGTGTTTAACTCTGACAGCTGCCATGTCATGGCTCTGCATTGTTTTAAATCTTCAGAGTCTGAGTGCAGGCAAGCAACACACGTTCGCTGCCTTGCTGCCTATTTCTTTTCCAATGCCTACAATTCCAATTGGCATCCAACCTCCACATCTACTCCCTCCGTTCCTAAATATAAGTCTTTTTAGAGGTTTCACTAGGGAACTACATACGGATGTATATAGACATACTTTAGAGTTTAGATTCACTCATTTTACTCCGTATGTAGTCATCTAGTGAAATGTCTAAAAAGACTTATATTTAGGAACGGAGGGAGTATATCTTTAAATCTTCAGAGTCTGAGTGCAGGCAAGCAATACACTCATCTCCATACAAACTATCTAGCATTTGTTCCATCTATATCTTTACTAGCAACTTCCCTACAACACACATCGTAGTGTGGATGTGTATATACTAGCTTGTTGATAGTGTGGATGTGTCCCGTATATATATTGACGGATCAACAGGAGGATATATATGTTGCTCTAAATGCCAGTGAAGGTGTAGGGCGTGACATGAAGTGTTTTAATTACTCACAGGACATGAAGTGCTTTAGTTACTCACAGTGTAGGGCGTGATATGGAGTTAATGCGATCTTCCACTACCTGCAACAAAAAGAGAAATGCGATCCCTCCACTAATTATTATTTTTCCTTCCTCATTTGAGCATGTGAATCCTTCTAGCTCCCCACATTCGTCCACATTGTCTCAACTATTTCCTTTGATGCCAAATTAAAATACTCGCTCTGACCCATATGAGGGAGTACTTCATACTTCCTCCGTCCAGAAATACTTGTCATCAAAATGAACAAAAGGGGATGTATCTAGAACATCTAGATACATCCCCTTTTGTTCATTTTGATGACAAGTATTTCCGGGCGGAGGGAGTATATCCCAAGCATAATCTTCGTGGCGAGACCGTGAGGCAGCAAGTGAGGGGATAAGCTCATTCAGGACACCGGTGCAAAGACAAGGTTGGAGGAGGCAGACGCGGCCATCAGTCGTGGACCTGAGCACGTTGGCACCGGCAGATGCACAAATTTATTAAATTAATCAGAATAAATAATGAACGAAAGTGTGATAAGATTTTCAAAAGAACCGGGAAAACGACTAATGCACATATATCATTTGAAATTACAAGAGTTTTACCATCAGGCAAATGATGCTAGCACTGTCAGGAGGTTGTCACGTGACGCACAGATCATGACACGAGTAGACGCCTAAGATAAAGGGTATAGTGGATCTCGATCTGCAAAAAAAAATCAGTGCTCTAAAATGCTTTCGAAAATAGCATTTTCGGGGTATCGATTTTGCTTATTTCACTCGCCTTCTAGGAATGTGATTCCATAATGAAATTTTGCAACCACTTAAAACATTTGTCAATTTTTTTTATTTCACTGTACATCCGAGCTCATTTGAGCTCGGGCTGAGAAACTTCACTTCCACTAACTCCTCTGCATTGTGCGACACAATGCTTATGATCATTTTTAGATTTGTAGTCATGCGCAAACCCTAAATTAACTTAGGAATAAATATTGTACTACCAATGACCGGCGGCAAAACCTATAAACACTCACGTTCCAGCGTGGCAGGGTTCAACCCCCCTCCCTACCACCTACAGCCGGTGAAGCCCATCGTCTCTCCTCGACAGCACACACACTAGCTCCATGTCACTTGCTAGTGTGAACATATTCACTCCTACTTTTTCTAAATCACCTCGTACCACATATGACTCACCGACGTCCCACCCTGCCCACCCTCCTATATCCGCATCTCCAGGGTAGCCCTCCGCATTGTCCCAACAAATAGGTGAGATCTCTGCAAGACATTGATGTCGTTATGAGATCCGGTCATACCAAGATAGCAATGCCAATTCCAAAAAATGCTAGGTGGCACCAGCTTCCAAAATTAGAGTTGGATCATGGCTATACCCGGTGATTGGCCATGATATGCTATGGGGCAATTCTTACACCAGCTTCCAAAATTATCGTTGGATCATGGCAATAACCGGGACTGATGCAACTTTTGGTCCCGGTTCATGAGTGAACCGGGATTAATGCCCTTACCCACACCTCAACCAAAGCCATGTTTTCTACTAGTGGTCCGTCAGGTCTTGTGGGTTCGCCCCGTCTCCCAGGTCCAGCAGGGATGGGATCTGGTCCTGGCTTGGGGCCAACAGGTGCATGATGGCGCCGCCCGCGGTTTCGATTGGCCACGGTTCCGCCTCGCCAATGGGCGGTAGTTCCACCGAACAAATCATGATGGCTCTTGGCCTGTCTCCACCGTTGGCAGTATTCGTCGGGAACCAAATCCAATGACTCCTTAAAACTCCAGATTTGGCAGCTCAGGACCGGGAGCGGCATGCCCGGCCGAGCAAAGGGGCACAACCCATTGCATATCTCCCACCGGGCAAAGCAGAGGGCCAGCGGCCACCAACCAAAATCTGAGGAAGGTGACAACTATGGCCGTCAGGCGGGATCTGAATCACAAGCTGCTCACGGAGCACGTCATGGACGGAGCGCCACCATGGTCGACGCTGCAGCATACAGAACCGGGAGGGAGACTGATGCTGGGTGAAGTTGGTAAGGAGGAGTGGATGTTAACTGGAGGGGAGGGTGGGGGCACGCGACCCGGGCAGGGGAGTATGCAGGGACACCCCGCCGCCGCGTACAGCCACACAGGCAAATCCCATGGTGGCGAAGGGAGGAGGAAAGAAGTAGGGGATGCCTGGCCCGAAGCTAGGAAAAGGCACACAAAAACAAAATGATATCTCCCTTGTACAAAATGAAAGAAATTGAGGAGACAATGCTCTATGGGTATAGTGGAGCTCGACCTCGAATGGAACTTCCCATTTCTTTTTGTTTGCCTTCTCACTCAGGCATGTGATCCACTAACTCCTTTACGTACATTGTGTGACACGAAGTTTACTGACATTTTTAGGTTTGTAGTCATGGGCAAACCTTAAATCAACTTACCCGCAAAAAAATATAACCCGTAAAAAAAACCTTAAATTAACTTAGGAATATTCTACTGCCTCTGTTCTTAAATCAACTTAGGGACAGAGTACTAGTTGAGAAAAAAAAAGATGTGGATAGATTACTAAGAAAAGTGTATTACTTTTCTCTTCATATTTTTCGATAAAGGGTGAATTTTCACACACCCGGCCTCTTCATATAGAAAAGAACATTCTGTCTCGAACTTTGTTTGTATTTTTCTCAAATCACTTTGTCACCTAGTAAAATTATCCATAATGATTTTGGGCATGATGTGCTTTTAAGTAAATGAAAATGTACTTTCCTAACGGAGGTTTAATGCTTGAGTGGGATGACCAACCAGCATCAGTTTTAGCAAGGATTTTGCTGCACACCCTGCACGAACCGTAGCCGGTTGCGAGGATTGGATCGTCTAAGTGTAGCGCATGAGACACACACGCACACACTGGTGTGGCCTCATACCTCAGTGGTGGTCGAAAAAAGTAGCTCAACTACAACTTTTCATCACAATTGGCCCGTGATTCTTGTTGCATATATATTTCACCTGAGCTAGCTCCTCGACTCATGCAAAATCAGAGGAACCTTTCTTGCATCAGTCGGGTGAGGAACAACTCTAAAGTAGGATGGAGAAGCAAAAGGATATGCAAATGAAACCCGTCCCTGTTTGTTCACAATCTCACGAGATTATAGCTGCTAATTGTGTAGAAATTTTGCATGCTGAGCATAAAAGTGAAGTTAAAGGAACTAGCTAGGCTAGAGTGTCCTAAGCTTCTGAACAAGAACTAGCTGAAAACAATGATTAATGCACCGTACCCCTACAAAACGATTAATGCACACTCAAGCAAGCAGCTTATGCTTTTGATAAATATAAAGCGTAAAGATACTGAAAAAACTAAGGTGCATCCTGCAGCATGTTGTCTGAATAATATCGCACTCAATCGCAAACTTGCTCGCATGCAAGCATGCGAGCAAGTACGACATTGATGAAGTAGACTAGCTAGCTATGTACCAATGCCTACAATTCTTCTCTCGAGTGCTCTGTTATGAGGAAGAAGAAGCAGGGGAAGGGAGAGGCTCGCGGCGGCAAGTGCGGAAGAAGGAAACCCTAGCGGGCGTGGCTGCTGCTTTATATGGGCGCGGGGACACGCTGGCCTCGATGTCCGTGAACTCGAGTTCCCGGCGTTGGCGCTCCCGAAGGCAGAGGAGGGAGACGGCGCTGTAGCGGGGCAGGTGGCCGTTCGGGGTGCTGGTTGGGCCGGTTCTGGGAGGAGGAGGTCCAAGTTGGGCTGCGGCTGGAAGGGGAGGCCTAGGTGGCTGCCCTCTGATCTTTCTCTTTTCTTCCAACGGAAAAGAGAGTAAGAAATGCACAAGGATGAAGGAGAGGGTAGAGGTCAAGAAGAAAAGTATTCTGAGCTCCAGAGAATGTGCAACATTTTAATCATTAGGGAATGTTTAATGTGCTCCAGAGATCTGTGGTGCAGCAAGGTGGCAGCCAACCAGATCTTGTGCGATGCACCGTGCTTTGGCTCGGTCCGACGTTGTGAAAGCACATCGGTCCTCTGTCTCATTAGGGAATGGATGTGGTTTTGAGAAAGTTAATTCAGGAATCAGATGAGCTCGAGAGCCGAAATGGATATTCGATCTAGGACCCTTTTCTGTTTAGAGGCAGGATTGGTGGCTGCATGGCCATGCACTGCAGGGTGCCTGGTGACGTGTTCGACATGATAGGGTGGCAGAAGTTGCCGTGGTGAAATGCATGTGTTCTCAATCTTTTCAGTATGTTACTGATAATAGTAAGCAAATACTCCCTTTGTCCTAAAATAAGTGTCTCTACTTTGTACTAACTTTAGTACGAAGTTAGTACAAAGTTGAGACACTTATTTTGAAACGGAGAGAGTATGAGAATAGAGGGTCGCCCTAGCGCGGACCTCTTGTGTTGCTATGGTAGCCACTCTGTGTTGCTCCTTTTTTTCGAAAAGGGGAAAGACCCCGGCCTCTGCGTTGCTCGTGAAGCTATCCTTCGTGGTGGAGCATCACCTCCCAATGGGCCTTGAAACTACTGCAATCCACAGGTTGCCTCCTTTGCCCTACTCCTAGGCAACATGGCCTACTAGGTGCGTTGTTGCTAGTATAAGCTTTGGGATTCCATGTTGCACTTCTCTTTGGTTTCTCATGTGCTCCACCTATGCTGCATGGTGCACTCGCTGGAGCTAAGGCACTCGCTGCCTAAAGTAGGCATCACAGCAAGCTGCTTCCTTGTTCCGTGGACAAGACAATCACGTCATCCGCGCCTACGTACATCCCCTCTAATAACAGGTGTCTCCACCTTTGCATCAACACCAACACAAATAGCACTCGTGTCTTGTTTGCTCAGTTGACACGTCACATGCACGACTTACTTCATTATGGACTTCTGGCGCCACGTCATCGCATGTAGTTACGCTTTCGTGTCTGTAGAATCAACACAAGTTCTCGAATGATGTTCGTGGTCGCAAACATTTTCTTTCGTATGCGCGACATTTTCTTTAGTCAATACTTGAGTGTGGATCCTCCTCGTCCACCAGTTCACACACCAACATCATGTCCCAATCATCGCCTTCCTCAGCCAGGAGTGCCATTGTTTCAGTGCTTCCTCACAATCAGCCTTGAAGTGACAGAGGAGGCCACAATTATGACACATTACTTTTGAGATGACAAACTTCCTCCTCGATGATGCAGCCAATGCCATTCTTTCTCGTTGAATACTGTTTCTGCTTCTTCTTGTTGTGCTTATGGATCCAACTTGCTTTTCTTTTGACAGAGCAATCCATTGCGCCTTTGTGAGAATCACATACTCATTGTTCCTCTAGTCCCTGAGACAGTGAGACATACTCTTGTCGTGAGCCTTGTGTCGTCCGATGAGATAATCTACGTAGAGAGTTGCCGGATCGACGCACTGCTCGATCACGATGACAGTTTGCATGTATCGACGAGAGGCCGTGTGCCAGAATCGAAGTACAAATTGAGACCTTCATGAGGTTTTCTTGAAGCACACATAAGCGATTGACGAGAATTATTACCCATGAAGCGAACGCGTCCATGGACTCTCTTGTTGCCCATGATCAAAGTGTCATAGTTCCTTAGGAGAGGTTGGAGATTGGCTTGCTTGACATGGGCGTGCCCCTTGAACAGGGGCTTCAACGTATCCCACGCCTCCTTCGCCGTTGCTTTGACTATTATATGTTGGAGTATGTTCATCGGCATCACCGAATAAAGCATTGGCGCCGCATGCCGATCCTTGCGGTGCTTAGCTCCCTCCTTCTTGAACACATCATCACCTAGATCAACCGCATCCTATAGCTCGTTGGCGCAGTGTGCACACTCCATCAGGGCTGCCAAATCCCAAAGTTCTCGATTATGGCAAGTACTTTAGCCGCCCTGAATGTTTCCACTATCTCCTTGCCTCTTTCCTTCAACATGATCCTTCTATTTGTTTCCCAAAAACAAGTCAAATTACCATAACTCGAATACCAATTGTTGGCCCAATCCCTAGACACCAAGTACTTCCGGTGACACGCGACGACCGATGATCGATGACGAAGCAACGGAAACTAGCTACCTTTGATCATTCCATCCATCGTAATGCAAAGCTAGCCTTCAACTAACCAAGCGCCTGCTCCTGATTGATCCACCGCTAGTCGAAGCTAATTACATACACGCACGTACACAAAACCTATTCTACTTGATCGATGCTGGCTGGATGTAATACACGCACGCATGCAAAACGCTTGGCTGATTGCCAAAGGCTCGTAGTCGTAGTGGGCCTAGAGTTTATTCCTTCGACTCATGGTGCAATAGATTACATGGGTACAGGGATAATATACTAGCTAATCAACTAGTCACATTCCGTGATTAGTTGGAGACCTACACGAGCGTATACTAGCTAATCAACTAGTCCTATTCGATTTTTTTTTTCAAAAATTCGGCCTCCACAGAGGCCGAGGTCCAAAACGCCATACTTGTTACTAGCCCTATTTGGTGATTACTTGGAGACAGAGACAAGTACACGTACATACTAAAACGGACAGGGCATAGATGTACATCGTGTTTAACTCTAACAGCTGACATGTCATGGCTGTACAAAGATTAAATCTTCAGAGCAGTACTAGTTCTATCCCAGTGCCTACAACTCAACCAAATCAATTGCCATCGTAGTGTGGATGTGTATATACAAGCTAATTGATAGTGTGGATGTGTCCGGTATATATATTGACGAATCAACAGGAGGTGATGTTGCTCCATATGCTAGTGAAGGTGCAGGGCGTGACATGAAGTGTTTTAATTACTCACAGCACATTTTCCAATCAAATAGAAAAATCTATTACTCTCGGCATTTATATATACGATTCAGTATGATGCACATGTTAATGTGATTCTCCTATTGGACAAAAATCCGGAATTGCAATAATTGAAATCAATTGATTTTCCACGAAGGTACTACTTACAGCAAGGGAATTAAGCAACAGAGGAATACAAATCAGATGATGTAGCAGGAATTGTGTGCTTGTGTTATGTGACTAACGGTACAATGGGGCACAGTTTATTGGTACTCCCTCCGTAAACTAATATAAAAGCGTTTAGAATACTAAAATAGTGATCTAAACACTCTTATATTAGTTTACAGAGGGAGTACATTATATTATATAGCAAGAATTTTGGTGTGTGCATTAAGCGGAGAATGTGCCCATCAGTGAATTAGAGTGAACTTCCTTGCTCATTTCAATTTTTTTCACCAGTTTTATTTTAAATTTTCATACATAATTAAAGTCTAGAGGGTTGCGTATGTGGCATGCGCATCACTATCGGGCGACGGAGTTCAGGTGCCCTGCCACCTTGCGGTTGTATGTGTGTGCATTCGATGTGCACTGGGAAACATGTTTTGGACCTGGTCGGCAAGGGAGTCCATCCGGCGGGGCCGTGGTTTGCGGAGAATGCAGCGCAAGTGCGGAACCTTCTTCCCCAACGTCCCATAATTAACACAGGAAATGAGACGTACTTAAGCTTGTTTGGGACATGGCTAAGATCAACATGAGTAATGTCTGAACTTTTGGTGTCAAGAGCTTTAGCCTATTAGTGATAGATGTCGTATTTTGGGCAATCCGTGTTTATTTTCGAAAACCTACAAAATAGTTGAGAACTTTAGCTACTAGATGGATCACTAATCTTTGGAGGGATCGAATATTAGAGTACACTCACGTATCATGAGTCGAGGATGCGCAAGGATAACCAAACCCCCATACACTCCTCCTCGGGGTACTTGTCTCTTTGTGAACCTCCTAATTAGATTGAAAGTTACCGATAATAATTGCATGAGTTCTTCGGACTAATGTGAGTATTCGAAAGTTGACACTTCCACCTAGCCATATTTTTCTAGCCTCTTCGGTACCGTGCATTGCCCTTTCTCACCTCGAGAGTTGGCGCATACTTCGCCGGTGCATCCAAATCCTTGGCACGATACGCTCTGTCATCATAAGCCTCATTATATCCTTCCTCAAAACAGCCACCATACCTACCTATCAAGGCATTTCCATAGCATTTCCGAGATACATTGCCATGCAACATCCATCTTCTCATGACTTGATCTTCATGTCATACATGCTTTTTGCTTGATCGATGAGCCGCATGCTAGTTGGGCCTTGCCCTAATCATTGCTACATGACGCGCTAGTATCATTGCATATCCTGCTACACCGACAGAGGCATACATTTGCATACATCATGATAGTTTCATTTTCTTTATGTTGAGTACTTTTGTAAAGTGTGAAAGATCTTCTATACTTCTTGTAATATATAGAGTGTTGCCCCTAAAGTGAGGAAAAGATCCCAAAGAGGACAAAATCAAAAGATCCCAAAGAGGACAAATGAGAGTTAAATAGAAAAAGCCATTGAGGCCACAAAAAATAAAAAATATATAGAAAAAAGAGAAAAAGAAATAAAAAGAGAGAAGGGGGCACATTACTATTTCTTTTGAGAGATCCACACTCGTACTCCATCTTATACCTTGTACTCCATAGAGATTATCATTCATGCATATAGCTATGTGGGGACCTTCACACTATATAACTTGGCTTGTATATTCCAATGATGAGCCTCCTCAAAAGAGCTCTAGGTCTTCTTGAGCGAGCAAGTTGGATGCACCCCCACTAGTTCCATTGGAGAGCTTACCTTAGCTCATATGTGCATCCGTTGCATGGCAATCCCTACTCCTCACATCATATCTATCATTTGGCTTTCTCTCGCCTATGATTGTCCTCATTGATGTGAGCCTTTCACACCTTTTTTGTCTTCCCCCTTCATCATTTTTCTCTCTTTGCCATCCTAAGTGTCAACTTTCTTGCTTACGCTCATCCATTGCATGAGTGCTCATAATATCAAAAGGGAGTGGATCATTTTGACTTGTACCTGGCTAGTGGTCTGGGGATGAGTCAAGATAAGATTCCAAAGAAGACCAAGTGTGAAACTTTAGTAGATTAAGTTCTCAACAATACAAAAACTATGTTTTACTCTCTCGTATATCCCTATCCCCTTTATTGCATGCAAACACCATTTGGAGACATTCGAGTCACGGACAACGAGAGCTCTTGCACCTTTGTGTTCTTATGTTGCTTGTTACAATGCTAATATAGACTCTTGCTTGTTATGACTTGAATTGAATTACATGCCTTGATTGCTTTACTTAAAAGTTCTTATATGGTTGATAGCATGTCACCACAGAAATTATGCTTGTTATCATTTACCTACTCGAGGACGAGCAGGAATTAAGCTTGGGGATGTTGATACGTCCAAGACGTATCTATAATTTCTGCTTGCTCCATGCTTCTTTTGTGTGATATTGCTATGATATTGATGCACTTCCATGCACTTTTGATCATATTTGGACTAACCTATTAACTCAGTGCACCACAGTGCCAGTTCCTGTTTTCTGCTGTTTTTCTATTTCAGGTTTCCCCCATATTAAAAGTGCTCCAAAAATTCCAGGAAAAATATAGAAAAAATCAGCGTACAGGAAGCTTCGCGAAGAACCAAAGATGGGCCAGAGGGGAGCCAGGGGAGGCCTAGGCGGCCACCTGGCGCGGCCCCACCCCTGGCCGCGCCAGGGGGGGCGCCTGGGGCCCCTGCTCCGCCTCTGGCTGCCCCCCTTCGTATATATATCCCTCTGTTCCGCCGCCGCAGCGCTTCCAAGATCGGGAGCATCAGGAGAACTCTTCCCGGCACCCTGCCGAAGGGGAGAACCACCACCGGGAGCTTCTCCACCACCATGGACGCTTCCCGGATGAGTCGTGAGTAGTCCACCTTGGACCATGGGTCCATGATCAGTAGCTATGTGATGTTCTCCTCCCCTCTTTGCTCTTCATGGTTTAGACCTTGTGAGCTGCCCTACATGATCGAGGCACATATGTAATCTTTCTGCTGTTGCTTTGCTGAGATTGCTGGGATCTGATGGATTATGAGACTATGTTCAGATTGTGTTTGAGTAATATATTTGATTCACCTCTTTTATATCTTTGTTCTTCAGTAATTCTTGCATGTTCTTCGTTGCTGTTTATTGCTTTGGCCAAGTAGTAGGTAGTAACTCCAAGAGGGAGCGTTATGCTTGATTGTGGGTTCATGCCCCCTGATGACTAGCTTGAGTGACAGAAACATGAGTCTAGGGGATGTGCTGTTGCCACAAGGGAGAAAACAACGGTGCTTGTACTTGCAGGTGCAAGGATTGTTTACTTTACGCAAAGTTCTTTTAATCCAGTTGTCTGTTGCTTTGAGTTTACACTTTGGGTGGGATTCGCAACTTAATACCAGTGAGATGTTCTGGATAGATATTTCAAGGTGGATGATTAGTAGTAGATGCAGATGGATTTCGGTCTACTTGCCTTGACGTACCGCCCATGCTTTTGAGCCTCTACCTTTCTTTGCAGCATAGTTAGCATTGGTTTGCGCACATAATCCTGTCAATTGCCCAGCTGTAATTTGTTTACCTCGCTTTGCTGTTTTATCGTCTTTTGGGAGAGAGACATCACTAGTGAACATCATGGGACCCCGGTCCATATTACCACCGCTGATCACACCTTCTATTTACTTCCTGTTTTTATTTCCTAGTTGCAGTCATAGCTATCATTATTATCTCTTGTGTTTGATCCTTTGTAAACAACAAGGCCGGAGGGATTGACAACCTCTCTGTACTCGTTGGGAGCAAAGTTATCTGTATCTGTGTGCAGGTCCCGTCAACCGCTAAGTTTCTGGCGCCGTTGACACCTACTTGTCGACCCTCGGAGTCTCACGGGATTCGATCCTTGGTATCTTTGCCAAGGGAAATTTGCCGCTACGCTACATCTTAACCTTCCACTTGGGGTAACCAACGAGGGGCGAGAAGCCATCAAGCAAGTCCTAGTTCACCTATGCGAAGAGATTAACATTTTGGGTCCTGTATTTCTACACAATATGTTCCCCTTTGAGAGGTTCATGGGAGTCTTAAAGAAATATGTTCATAACCGTGCTAGGCCAGAAGGAAGCATCTCCAAGGGCCATCACAATGAGGAGGTCATTGAGTTTTGTATTGACTTTATTCCTGACCTTAAGCCGATTGGTGTTCCTGAATCGCGGCATAAGGGCAGACTGGATGGAAAAGGCACGCTAGGAGGGGAACAAATAATATGTATGGATGGACATTCTCTCACTGAAGCACACTACACAGTTCTATAGAATTCTGCCTTGGTGGCTCCGTATATGGATGAACACAAGAATTTGCTACGCTACAAACACCCGGAGCGGTCTGATGACTGGATTACACGTGAACAAACCAGGAGTTTCGCCAGCTGGTTGCAGACACGTACCATGCTTGACACCTCTATTGAAGATGACATGTACTTGCTGTCCCAGTTACCATCTTCGAATATAATGACTTTCAAAGGGTACGAGATAAATGGTAATACATTTTACACGATCGCCCAAGATAAGAAGAGCACCAACCAAAATAGTGGTGTCCGCTTTGATGCAGAAACCAAGACGGGAAAGGAAACATATTATGGTTATATACAGGACATATGGGAACTTGACTATCGACGTGGTTTGAAGGTCCCTTTGTTTCGGTGCAAATGGGTCAATATGACACGAGGCGGGGTAACGGAAGACCCGCAGTACGGAATGACAACACTGGATCTCAACAATCTTGCGTATGCAGACGAACCATTCGTCCTAGCCAATGATGTGGCACAGGTTTTCTATGTGAAGGACATGTCTACCAAGCCAAGAAAAAGAAAAGATAAGGAAGCGAATGCATCGTACGATGAGCCAAAGCGGCACATAGTTCTTTCTGGGAAGAGAGACATCGTGGGAGTGGATGACAAGACAGACAAGTCAGAAGATTATGAAAAGTTTGATGAAATTGCTCCATTCACTGTGAATATTGACCCGAGCATCCCGTTAAATGATGAAGATTTTCCATGGTTAAGGCGCAAAGGGACACACGCGAAGAAAAAGTTTCACACCCAAAGATCTGGGATGTGACCGGCTTCACTATCATCACTTTCTTCTGTGTTTCACGCCCAGAAGGGAATCTCTGTAATAGTTAGGGTAGTTATGTTTTTTGGCATTTCAAACGCGAATTTTTTTTATGTGCAAACAAATTCTTTCATGCCTTTACTGATTTTTAAAGTTAAGTTATTCACAAACTAGTGATTCACACTAATTTAAAATAATTCAAACTTTAAACTATTCAAATTTGAAAACTACGGGCACTAACAGAAAGTTTGTAATTTTTTTTACCTAAAGCAAAAATATTCACAAAGAAACTCTAAATACACAAAAAAGACAACTTAAAAATAAATAAAGCAAACAAAATAAAAAAACCCGCCTACTAGGCCAGAGCGGCCTGCATACGACTAGAAACCAAACCTGTTGTTGGGCCAGGATGCAGGCCCGCAAAGGCCCAGTAGGCCCACAGGGCAGCACAGAACATGTAGGCCCAGTAGGCCTGCTTTGGAGAGGAGCTCGAGAGAGCTACTTCACGGGGGGTTATAAACCAGTGCGGACGCCCCTCGGCTAGCGAGGTGGGACTAAACTTGCCGCACCGCACCTGCACCAGCGCACCCCCTTTAGTACCGGGTCGTGGCACCAACCGGTACTAAAGGGGGTGCGTTTCCCGCCGCTTGGCCTGGCCAAAACAGGCCTTTAGTACCGGTTGGTGGCTCCAACCGGTACTAGAGGTCCATCCTATATAAGAAAACACTTCAAAAATTCCAGTTTCTCATCTGCTTCTTCTCCTCTGCACCCGTCGCCGCCCCGTCGTCGCCCCGTCCCCGGCGCCGCCCCGTCCCCGTCGTCGCCGCGCCCGTCTTCGCCCCGTCGTCGCCGCCCCGTCGCCGCCTCGTCGTCGCGCCCGTCGCCGCCCCGTCGTCGCCGCCCCGTCCCCGTCGTCGTCGCCGCCGCGCCCGTCGTCGTCCCCGTCGCCGTCCCCGTCGCCGCCCCCCGTCGCCTCTCGCCTCGCCGGTGAGCACACACACACACACACATACGTTTTTTTTATTTTTTAGTTATAGAAATAGTTATAAAAAGTTAGAATTGTTAGAAATTTTTCTGTTTTTTAGTTATAGAAATAGATATAAAAAAGTTAGAATTTTTTTAGATGAATTAGCTATATATTAATTAGGTATATATATGAGATTTGAACTAGTTGAATTAATATAACTAGTTTATTTTTAGTATGAAAATTAATAGAACAAGTTTATTTTTAGAATGAAAATTTAGGTATATGAGATTATTTGAACTAGTTGAATTAATATAACTAGTTTATTTTTAGTAAATGCGGAGTTGAACTAGTTGAATTAGTAGAACTAGTTTATTTTTAGGTATATGAGATTTGATGATCTAATTAAAATATTACTATATATAGCTACTTTATATATTTTAGTAAGAAAATTAATAGAACTAGTTTATTTTTAGTAAATTCTTAGTTGAATTAGTTGAATTAATAGAACTAGTTTATTTTTAGTAAGAAAATTTAGATATCTGAGATTTGATAATCTAATTAATAGGAAATATCGTCTGACGACGAAAATGATTTCATTACGTGCGAATACTGTGAAGACCAGCGCGGCCTGTGCGACAGAAATTTCCTTATTGATGATAGGCGGTTCAACGTCAAGCTGGATGAGACCTTCGAAGTGGATACAGTAAGTCACAACGACAAGTCTTACTTAATCGTGTGAATATAAATAGTTCTGTATATAAACTTGGTCAAAGTTGATAAAGTTTGATTTTTTTAAAAAAAATCTATACACACAGAATTTTGGAACGGAGGGAGTATAATTTTATACTAAAGCAGCATAAATTAATTTGGATGATTGGGTCGAAGGGAGTACTTAATCGATTTTTGTTGGACGTCAACTAATTTAGATCGGAGGGAGTACTTGATCGATTCAACTTGGACATACACGTACGCACGCACGCGAAACGCTTGGCTAATTGCGATTGGCTCATATGGAGCCTTGAGTTATTCCATCAACTCACGGTACAATAGTTTACAGTGGTACAAGAATATACTACATACTAGCAAATCGACTACTAGCCCTATTTGGTGATTACTTAGAGACACATACAAGTGCACACGTAGTGAACCGGACATGACACAGGTGCACTTCGTGTTTAACTCTCACAGCTGCCATGTCATGGCTCTGCATTGTTTTAAATCTTCAGAGTCTGAGTGCAGGCAAGCAACACACGTTCGCTGCCTTGCTGCCTATTTCTTTTCCAATGCCTACAATTCCAATTGGCATCCAACCTCCACATCTACTCCCTCCGTTCCTAAATATAAGTCTTTTTAGAGGTTTCACTAGGGAACTACATACGGATGTATATAGACATACTTTAGAGTTTAGATTCACTCATTTTACTCCGTATGTAGTCATCTAGTGAAATGTCTAAAAAGACTTATATTTAGGAACGGAGGGAGTATATCTTTAAATCTTCAGAGTCTGAGTGCAGGCAAGCAATACACTCATCTCCATACAAACTATCTAGCATTTGTTCCATCTATATCTTTACTAGCAACTTCCCTACAACACACATCGTAGTGTGGATGTGTATATACTAGCTTGTTGATAGTGTGGATGTGTCCCGTATATATATTGACGGATCAACAGGAGGATATATATGTTGCTCTAAATGCCAGTGAAGGTGTAGGGCGTGACATGAAGTGTTTTAATTACTCACAGGACATGAAGTGCTTTAGTTACTCACAGTGTAGGGCGTGATATGGAGTTAATGCGATCTTCCACTACCTGCAACAAAAAGAGAAATGCGATCCCTCCACTAATTATTATTTTTCCTTCCTCATTTGAGCATGTGAATTCTACTAGCTCCCCACATTCGTCCACATTGTCTCAACTATTTCCTTTGATGCCAAATTAAAATACTCGCTCTGACCCATATGAGGGAGTACTTCATACTTCCTCCGTCCAGAAATACTTGTCATCAAAATGAACAAAAGGGGATGTATCTAGAACATCTAGATACATCCCCTTTTGTTCATTTTGATGACAAGTATTTCCGGGCGGAGGGAGTATATCCCAAGCATAATCTTCGTGGCGAGACCGTGAGGCAGCAAGTGAGGGGATAAGCTCATTCAGGACACCGGTGCAAAGACAAGGTTGGAGGAGGCAGACGCGGCCATCAGTCGTGGACCTGAGCACGTTGGCACCGGCAGATGCACAAATTTATTAAATTAATCAGAATAAATAATGAACGAAAGTGTGATAAGATTTTCAAAAGAACCGGGAAAACGACTAATGCACATATATCATTTGAAATTACAAGAGTTTTACCATCAGGCAAATGATGCTAGCACTGTCAGGAGGTTGTCACGTGACGCACAGATCATGACACGAGTAGACGCCTAAGATAAAGGGTATAGTGGATCTCGATCTGCAAAAAAAAATCAGTGCTCTAAAATGCTTTCGAAAATAGCATTTTCGGGGTATCGATTTTGCTTATTTCACTCGCCTTCTAGGAATGTGATTCCATAATGAAATTTTGCAACCACTTAAAACATTTGTCAATTTTTTTTATTTCACTGTACATCCGAGCTCATTTGAGCTCGGGCTGAGAAACTTCACTTCCACTAACTCCTCTGCATTGTGCGACACAATGCTTATGATCATTTTTAGATTTGTAGTCATGCGCAAACCCTAAATTAACTTAGGAATAAATATTGTACTACCAATGACCGGCGGCAAAACCTATAAACACTCACGTTCCAGCGTGGCAGGGTTCAACCCCCCTCCCTACCACCTACAGCCGGTGAAGCCCATCGTCTCTCCTCGACAGCACACACACTAGCTCCATGTCACTTGCTAGTGTGAACATATTCACTCCTACTTTTTCTAAATCACCTCGTACCACATATGACTCACCGACGTCCCACCCTGCCCACCCTCCTATATCCGCATCTCCAGGGTAGCCCTCCGCATTGTCCCAACAAATAGGTGAGATCTCTGCAAGACATTGATGTCGTTATGAGATCCGGTCATACCAAGATAGCAATGCCAATTCCAAAAAATGCTAGGTGGCACCAGCTTCCAAAATTAGAGTTGGATCATGGCTATACCCGGTGATTGGCCATGATATGCTATGGGGCAATTCTTACACCAGCTTCCAAAATTATCGTTGGATCATGGCAATAACCGGGACTGATGCAACTTTTGGTCCCGGTTCATGAGTGAACCGGGATTAATGCCCTTACCCACACCTCAACCAAAGCCATGTTTTCTACTAGTGGTCCGTCAGGTCTTGTGGGTTCGCCCCGTCTCCCAGGTCCAGCAGGGATGGGATCTGGTCCTGGCTTGGGGCCAACAGGTGCATGATGGCGCCGCCCGCGGTTTCGATTGGCCACGGTTCCGCCTCGCCAATGGGCGGTAGTTCCACCGAACAAATCATGATGGCTCTTGGCCTGTCTCCACCGTTGGCAGTATTCGTCGGGAACCAAATCCAATGACTCCTTAAAACTCCAGATTTGGCAGCTCAGGACCGGGAGCGGCATGCCCGGCCGAGCAAAGGGGCACAACCCATTGCATATCTCCCACCGGGCAAAGCAGAGGGCCAGCGGCCACCAACCAAAATCTGAGGAAGGTGACAACTATGGCCGTCAGGCGGGATCTGAATCACAAGCTGCTCACGGAGCACGTCATGGACGGAGCGCCACCATGGTCGACGCTGCAGCATACAGAACCGGGAGGGAGACTGATGCTGGGTGAAGTTGGTAAGGAGGAGTGGATGTTAACTGGAGGGGAGGGTGGGGGCACGCGACCCGGGCAGGGGAGTATGCAGGGACACCCCGCCGCCGCGTACAGCCACACAGGCAAATCCCATGGTGGCGAAGGGAGGAGGAAAGAAGTAGGGGATGCCTGGCCCGAAGCTAGGAAAAGGCACACAAAAACAAAATGATATCTCCCTTGTACAAAATGAAAGAAATTGAGGAGACAATGCTCTATGGGTATAGTGGAGCTCGACCTCGAATGGAACTTCCCATTTCTTTTTGTTTGCCTTCTCACTCAGGCATGTGATCCACTAACTCCTTTACGTACATTGTGTGACACGAAGTTTACTGACATTTTTAGGTTTGTAGTCATGGGCAAACCTTAAATCAACTTACCCGCAAAAAAATATAACCCGTAAAAAAAACCTTAAATTAACTTAGGAATATTCTACTGCCTCTGTTCTTAAATCAACTTAGGGACAGAGTACTAGTTGAGAAAAAAAAAGATGTGGATAGATTACTAAGAAAAGTGTATTACTTTTCTCTTCATATTTTTCGATAAAGGGTGAATTTTCACACACCCGGCCTCTTCATATAGAAAAGAACATTCTGTCTCGAACTTTGTTTGTATTTTTCTCAAATCACTTTGTCACCTAGTAAAATTATCCATAATGATTTTGGGCATGATGTGCTTTTAAGTAAATGAAAATGTACTTTCCTAACGGAGGTTTAATGCTTGAGTGGGATGACCAACCAGCATCAGTTTTAGCAAGGATTTTGCTGCACACCCTGCACGAACCGTAGCCGGTTGCGAGGATTGGATCGTCTAAGTGTAGCGCATGAGACACACACGCACACACTGGTGTGGCCTCATACCTCAGTGGTGGTCGAAAAAAGTAGCTCAACTACAACTTTTCATCACAATTGGCCCGTGATTCTTGTTGCATATATATTTCACCTGAGCTAGCTCCTCGACTCATGCAAAATCAGAGGAACCTTTCTTGCATCAGTCGGGTGAGGAACAACTCTAAAGTAGGATGGAGAAGCAAAAGGATATGCAAATGAAACCCGTCCCTGTTTGTTCACAATCTCACGAGATTATAGCTGCTAATTGTGTAGAAATTTTGCATGCTGAGCATAAAAGTGAAGTTAAAGGAACTAGCTAGGCTAGAGTGTCCTAAGCTTCTGAACAAGAACTAGCTGAAAACAATGATTAATGCACCGTACCCCTACAAAACGATTAATGCACACTCAAGCAAGCAGCTTATGCTTTTGATAAATATAAAGCGTAAAGATACTGAAAAAACTAAGGTGCATCCTGCAGCATGTTGTCTGAATAATATCGCACTCAATCGCAAACTTGCTCGCATGCAAGCATGCGAGCAAGTACGACATTGATGAAGTAGACTAGCTAGCTATGTACCAATGCCTACAATTCTTCTCTCGAGTGCTCTGTTATGAGGAAGAAGAAGCAGGGGAAGGGAGAGGCTCGCGGCGGCAAGTGCGGAAGAAGGAAACCCTAGCGGGCGTGGCTGCTGCTTTATATGGGCGCGGGGACACGCTGGCCTCGATGTCCGTGAACTCGAGTTCCCGGCGTTGGCGCTCCCGAAGGCAGAGGAGGGAGACGGCGCTGTAGCGGGGCAGGTGGCCGTTCGGGGTGCTGGTTGGGCCGGTTCTGGGAGGAGGAGGTCCAAGTTGGGCTGCGGCTGGAAGGGGAGGCCTAGGTGGCTGCCCTCTGATCTTTCTCTTTTCTTCCAACGGAAAAGAGAGTAAGAAATGCACAAGGATGAAGGAGAGGGTAGAGGTCAAGAAGAAAAGTATTCTGAGCTCCAGAGAATGTGCAACATTTTAATCATTAGGGAATGTTTAATGTGCTCCAGAGATCTGTGGTGCAGCAAGGTGGCAGCCAACCAGATCTTGTGCGATGCACCGTGCTTTGGCTCGGTCCGACGTTGTGAAAGCACATCGGTCCTCTGTCTCATTAGGGAATGGATGTGGTTTTGAGAAAGTTAATTCAGGAATCAGATGAGCTCGAGAGCCGAAATGGATATTCGATCTAGGACCCTTTTCTGTTTAGAGGCAGGATTGGTGGCTGCATGGCCATGCACTGCAGGGTGCCTGGTGACGTGTTCGACATGATAGGGTGGCAGAAGTTGCCGTGGTGAAATGCATGTGTTCTCAATCTTTTCAGTATGTTACTGATAATAGTAAGCAAATACTCCCTTTGTCCTAAAATAAGTGTCTCTACTTTGTACTAACTTTAGTACGAAGTTAGTACAAAGTTGAGACACTTATTTTGAAACGGAGAGAGTATGAGAATAGAGGGTCGCCCTAGCGCGGACCTCTTGTGTTGCTATGGTAGCCACTCTGTGTTGCTCCTTTTTTTCGAAAAGGGGAAAGACCCCGGCCTCTGCGTTGCTCGTGAAGCTATCCTTCGTGGTGGAGCATCACCTCCCAATGGGCCTTGAAACTACTGCAATCCACAGGTTGCCTCCTTTGCCCTACTCCTAGGCAACATGGCCTACTAGGTGCGTTGTTGCTAGTATAAGCTTTGGGATTCCATGTTGCACTTCTCTTTGGTTTCTCATGTGCTCCACCTATGCTGCATGGTGCACTCGCTGGAGCTAAGGCACTCGCTGCCTAAAGTAGGCATCACAGCAAGCTGCTTCCTTGTTCCGTGGACAAGACAATCACGTCATCCGCGCCTACGTACATCCCCTCTAATAACAGGTGTCTCCACCTTTGCATCAACACCAACACAAATAGCACTCGTGTCTTGTTTGCTCAGTTGACACGTCACATGCACGACTTACTTCATTATGGACTTCTGGCGCCACGTCATCGCATGTAGTTACGCTTTCGTGTCTGTAGAATCAACACAAGTTCTCGAATGATGTTCGTGGTCGCAAACATTTTCTTTCGTATGCGCGACATTTTCTTTAGTCAATACTTGAGTGTGGATCCTCCTCGTCCACCAGTTCACACACCAACATCATGTCCCAATCATCGCCTTCCTCAGCCAGGAGTGCCATTGTTTCAGTGCTTCCTCACAATCAGCCTTGAAGTGACAGAGGAGGCCACAATTATGACACATTACTTTTGAGATGACAAACTTCCTCCTCGATGATGCAGCCAATGCCATTCTTTCTCGTTGAATACTGTTTCTGCTTCTTCTTGTTGTGCTTATGGATCCAACTTGCTTTTCTTTTGACAGAGCAATCCATTGCGCCTTTGTGAGAATCACATACTCATTGTTCCTCTAGTCCCTGAGACAGTGAGACATACTCTTGTCGTGAGCCTTGTGTCGTCCGATGAGATAATCTACGTAGAGAGTTGCCGGATCGACGCACTGCTCGATCACGATGACAGTTTGCATGTATCGACGAGAGGCCGTGTGCCAGAATCGAAGTACAAATTGAGACCTTCATGAGGTTTTCTTGAAGCACACATAAGCGATTGACGAGAATTATTACCCATGAAGCGAACGCGTCCATGGACTCTCTTGTTGCCCATGATCAAAGTGTCATAGTTCCTTAGGAGAGGTTGGAGATTGGCTTGCTTGACATGGGCGTGCCCCTTGAACAGGGGCTTCAACGTATCCCACGCCTCCTTCGCCGTTGCTTTGACTATTATATGTTGGAGTATGTTCATCGGCATCACCGAATAAAGCATTGGCGCCGCATGCCGATCCTTGCGGTGCTTAGCTCCCTCCTTCTTGAACACATCATCACCTAGATCAACCGCATCCTATAGCTCGTTGGCGCAGTGTGCACACTCCATCAGGGCTGCCAAATCCCAAAGTTCTCGATTATGGCAAGTACTTTAGCCGCCCTGAATGTTTCCACTATCTCCTTGCCTCTTTCCTTCAACATGATCCTTCTATTTGTTTCCCAAAAACAAGTCAAATTACCATAACTCGAATACCAATTGTTGGCCCAATCCCTAGACACCAAGTACTTCCGGTGACACGCGACGACCGATGATCGATGACGAAGCAACGGAAACTAGCTACCTTTGATCATTCCATCCATCGTAATGCAAAGCTAGCCTTCAACTAACCAAGCGCCTGCTCCTGATTGATCCACCGCTAGTCGAAGCTAATTACATACACGCACGTACACAAAACCTATTCTACTTGATCGATGCTGGCTGGATGTAATACACGCACGCATGCAAAACGCTTGGCTGATTGCCAAAGGCTCGTAGTCGTAGTGGGCCTAGAGTTTATTCCTTCGACTCATGGTGCAATAGATTACATGGGTACAGGGATAATATACTAGCTAATCAACTAGTCACATTCCGTGATTAGTTGGAGACCTACACGAGCGTATACTAGCTAATCAACTAGTCCTATTCGATTTTTTTTTTCAAAAATTCGGCCTCCACAGAGGCCGAGGTCCAAAACGCCATACTTGTTACTAGCCCTATTTGGTGATTACTTGGAGACAGAGACAAGTACACGTACATACTAAAACGGACAGGGCATAGATGTACATCGTGTTTAACTCTAACAGCTGACATGTCATGGCTGTACAAAGATTAAATCTTCAGAGCAGTACTAGTTCTATCCCAGTGCCTACAACTCAACCAAATCAATTGCCATCGTAGTGTGGATGTGTATATACAAGCTAATTGATAGTGTGGATGTGTCCGGTATATATATTGACGAATCAACAGGAGGTGATGTTGCTCCATATGCTAGTGAAGGTGCAGGGCGTGACATGAAGTGTTTTAATTACTCACAGCACATTTTCCAATCAAATAGAAAAATCTATTACTCTCGGCATTTATATATACGATTCAGTATGATGCACATGTTAATGTGATTCTCCTATTGGACAAAAATCCGGAATTGCAATAATTGAAATCAATTGATTTTCCACGAAGGTACTACTTACAGCAAGGGAATTAAGCAACAGAGGAATACAAATCAGATGATGTAGCAGGAATTGTGTGCTTGTGTTATGTGACTAACGGTACAATGGGGCAAAGTTTATTGGTACATTATATTATATAGCAAGAATTTTGGTGTGTGCATTAAGCGGAGAATGTGCCCATCAGTGAATTAGAGTGAACTTCCTTGCTCATTTCAATTTTTTTCGCCAGTTTCATTTTTAATTTTCATACATAATTAAAGTCTAGAGGGTTGCGTATGCGGCATGCGCATCACTATCGGGCGACGGAGTTCAGGTGCCCTGCCACCTTGCGGTTGTATGTGTGTGCATTCGAGCGTGCACTGGTAAACATATTCTGGACCTGGTCGGCAAGGGAGTCCATCCGGCGGGGCCGTGGTTTGCGGAGAATGCAGCGCAAGTGCGGGACCTTCTTCCCCAACGTCCCATAATTAACACAGGAAATGAGACGTACTTAACCTTGTTTGGGACATGGCTAAGATCAACATGTGCTCTAGTTAATCAGTGCGGTAGATTTGTTGTTCGTATTGTGTTTGATTATTGAAGCTAGTAATCATCATGGTTTCAGAGATTTATGTTGCCTCGAACTTTTTCAATGTAACATCTACAAGTGCTGAAAACTTCAGGAAGATTCACCGTTGCTTATAAGTTCCGGAAGTACCTACTGGGTGATCTCTGAGTACACTTGTTCTAACTATCGGGGATGGTACAACCGAACAGATGAGAGAGCCGCAGATACGCAGACGGTGTCCCACGGCGGCCCATCGAGCGGTTGCTAGATGTTGCTCCCAACGAAATTGCCATCAGAGCATGCTTGGGTGAGCGTCTCTGTTGGCACAACACCCCAGATGTAGGTGAGCTCCGGCGTGTGAGCAGCCAAAGTATCTCGTGTCTGAGGTCTATAGTTTTTCTCATGTCTGTTTGTAAAAACCTTGTGGGACCTATCCTTTGAGGAGTTTGTTCCTATGCATGGTAGGTTCTTATTGTAAGAAACCTCTGCAATAGCCTCCTTTCTTTAATACATTAACACAACGCTGCGGTCATGCTGTGTCCGTCCAAAAATGTATGTGGACCGTCTTTAACTTAAGAGTTTACCAATGGGTGGATGTGAACGTTTATGTCTAAAACTGCATCCACCAGATAATAATTTGCTTTGCAAGATAGAAGCTCTAATTAATGTTTGTTTTTCTTGGGCCAACATGTTTTCATGCAATGACAATAGTTGCTACTTGCTAGACATGGCTTAAGAATCCTAGCCCATGCTAAATATGTGGCAATATTTATTTTGTGGTGGATACGTCACTGAATAGATTAACCACTCAATTACACACATTCTAACATGCATGCCAGTAATCTACTACGGCTGAGAAGCTCGCTAGCTAGCAATTCCCCGGTGCCTACAATTCCAAAAAATTAATTGACGTCCTATCTGCATCACATCCATAATCCATCTCGATACATATCATCTAACATATGTTTCATCTATACCTTTTCTAGTGACTTCTCAACAACGCAAATTATAGATTGGATGTATATATGCTACTTCAATAGCTAGGGTTAATGTGCTTGCTACATTGATGGATAGAAATGAGGAGTTGTTGGTTTAAATATCAGTAATGTTGTAATGAGTGGTGGGTGTTGTTTCAATTAATTTACACTTATTTTTTTATCATAATATCTTATATAAAAATGGGATCAATATAGTGAATATTGTTTAGTAACCTTGTAATTAAAGTTAATTTGAGATACTACATGTACACATATTGCATGGACGCTTGGGTGCGCCTTGGCGTGCAGCTTGACTCTGATTGTTTGCTCTGTCAAACTTCGGCTTTACTTAGTTCACACTATCACTTTTCACATGGAGGTAAGCACAAGTTCAATCTAGAAATTCACGTACCATTTTCTAAGTTGTGATTTAAACAAAAATAGAACTTGATTTTCAGTAGGTAGTATACTGTATACGCTAATGGCCGACAGTAATTATGGGCATGTCTATATATTGCTTATAGGGACCACTTTGGAATCGCACCCCACGTCATTGCATTGCATGGATGGATCGGCCCAATGACGCTCATGGTAATAAATATAATCAACAACGAAATTGTACTAATTCTCGAAAATAAACAATGAAATTGTGCTACTATTTTTGCTATTACAAGCTAGGTAGGTCATGTTGCCTTTTCGTAAACATGTTGCTAGTTTGCATGATGTACAATAAATGATTTTCTTTATTCTATTTTATTTTCGTTTGTGCTCTTCAAAGTTTTATCCACTTTGATTAATTTGAGTTGTTGAAAACTTTTCGCAGTGAACGAAACTTTGTTCTACCAAGTTAAACATAAGCTAGCGAAACTTTAATTTCTGCCAACTATATATTATCAAACTTTGTTACTCCCTCCCATCCATATTACTTGTCGCTTAGAGGGATGTATCTACTAGATACATCCGTTTCAATGACCATTAGTACAGATCTGCCAGAGTATGTTATTTTTACTCTAGACTCTATATTTCCGTGTTTTTAATAACAAACTATGTGGACGATCTATATTTTATTTTTTACTTTATTAACTTTGTAAAATTTCTTTTCTAGAAAACAAATCAGTAGGTATTAAAATACGTTCACCTTGTATTTCATTTTTAAATATTTTATTGCAAACAATGTACATCCTGAATTAAAAAAAGGTCAGCTGCATTTTTAAAAATGGTTCACTATGAATTAAAAATATATCTATGTATCAAAAAATATTCGTCATGTACAAAAAATCATTCATTGTGTACCCAAAAACGTAATGTAATTTATAAATTAATAAAGTAATATAAAATATATTTTTGAAACAATGAAGAATAATTAAAATACATGGCAAACAATTTTGTATACCTGATGAATAATTTTGGAAACAACGAATATTTTTTTATGAACATGTTTTAGATACATGACAAACAATTTTCATACATGATGAACAATTTTCAGATAATGAACATATTTTACATACAAGATGAACAGTTTCAAGATATATGACAGGAAAATTTTAATACACAATGAAGGGTTAAATGATTTCTTAAGATACAAACTAAATATTTTTATCTACATGTTCTTTAAAGTACATCACCAATATTTAAGAGTACACTTGAATATTTTTAAAATAGTGTTGAGTGTTTACACAAAATACGGGATTGGTCATTTTAAAATGCATGAATGCCTTTTTTTTTCTGAAGCACTGTTAACAATTTTTATTGCACAGCTCATGAAATGATCCAAAATAAATATACAATAAATAAGAAAATCAAGTAAATGAAAAAGGGAAAACAGAAATCATTGTACTATAGCAGTGTAACCACAAAATTGTATTATTTTAGGAAATTTTTCAGATTTTTCTTGATCTTCTAGTTTTGTATTTTTTTTAAAAAAATTGTTCATAATGCAAAAAGGCTAAATAGAAATCATCTAGTTTTGTATTATTTTTTTATTTTTTTATTTTTTCGGATTTTTCTTGGTCTTCGATATTTTTGTGATTTCTTTTCTCGAAACATTTTAACATGGCATCTAGATTCGAAGATCTTGACGCAGTTCGGAATTTCGATGCACAATTCAAGAAATGACATATTTTCAATAAACGAATCTAGGGGAAAAGGGGGAAACTCCTAAGTTGCTACAAGTGGCGCACATGCAACATTCCACATGTCAACAGCTAAGATGGTGGAGATGACCTTTGCATTGCGTCCCCTTAACTAGTGATTGCATTGTTAGTGAGCAATACACACCGTGCGTGCTACCTAGCAAACATGATCGGCCCATTACTAAGCTAAATAATTTTTGAAAATTTTAAAATGTTCACAA
This sequence comes from Secale cereale, assembly GCA_902687465.1. Classification (NCBI taxonomy): domain Eukaryota; kingdom Viridiplantae; phylum Streptophyta; class Magnoliopsida; order Poales; family Poaceae; genus Secale; species Secale cereale. The sequence goes on along the minus strand of LR738715.1, from coordinate 15,745,596 downwards.
AAGTTAAAAAATTGTGAATTCAATTTTTTTAAATTATAAAATATTCATGAATTCGAAAAATGTTTGTGAAATTCAAAAAATAAGTTTTGACAAGAGTATAATATTTATGAATTCAATTTTTTTCTCAAAATAAAAAATTTTACAAATATGAAAATTGCTTGAGGATTCAAAAAATTATTCGTGAATCTATAAATTGTTTGTGAATTCAAGAATATTTCATTGAATCAAAAAATGTTTGGGAATACATAAAATAGTTTACAATATTAATGAATGTTTCTATATTAAATGAATGCTCATGAATTTTAAAACAGTTCCCAAAATAAAATAAAAACTAATTTCCATGACTAAGAAAAAATCACGAATACATACATATTCACTGTGTTGAAAATGCGTTTGTTATTTAGGCTATTGCTATGTAAACGCAATGAACGGCATATATCAATTGGGCAAATTCCTACTCACAGTGGACCATACTTATTCATCGCGAGTAAATTACTACCTCCTCCTACTAAAAATATGAGGTGTACTTGACTTTATACGGTCTTTAGACTAGTTATATATAAACAATAATATCACAAAAAAGTTCAGTGTGTAGTTCGATATTGCTCAACGTATATTACAAAAATGTTTAATGTATTATAATTAAAAATTGTTCATCATATATCACAAAAATGTTCAATGTGTATTTAAATGTTGTTTCGCGTATATAAAATCTTCACTGTGTACTTAGAAAGTATTCAGCAAATATTACAAAAATTTCGAAGGTATATTTAAAAATTGTTCATCGTATATAAAATAATTCAATAAATGTTTAGAATTTCAAATTTTAATTCATGTTTTCAATATATTTTTCACATGTTTCAAAACAATTCACACTTTAAAAGTTTGTACGAGTTTCAAAATGTGTTCATGATTTTCTAACGTTGTTCGATGAAATGGATCTGCCATTGTATATAGTACTTTAAGTTTAGTGCTGCAACTTTACACATACCCAGTCGCGAGCTAGACCGTCTGCCAACATTGCTATCCGTCGTTAGCTCTGGGGTTTGAGACTATCCAACGCTGCTATTTTTTGTGACACTTCTTATTACGTTCGCTTGTTGCCTGGGAATGGTACGGCCCGTTTTGCTCTAATCCTTCAGCGTTAGCTCTCCTATTGTAGCTTTGGCGACTACCATAGGAGTCGCAACTGGCGAGGAATAGCACTCTACCTTCATGATCCCAAAAGGCAGACTCATGTCATCTCATTTAGCCGTCTGGTTGCGAGCTTGATCCGAGCCCAAAACCCCAGTGGGCTCGCCCCGTCTAGAACCGCAGCAATGCCGGCTGAGCGGGCGAGCTGGAGCGTGTGGCGTGAGTGTTTCTATTGTCTATCTCACGCTATCCTGGGACGAGCAAATGAGAAGCTAAATGCCATCGTGACAAAATCAGATGATGAAGCATCCGTGCAGGAATTGAAATGAGAAATAAGGATGAACCATTTCTCAGCGCTACTACTCGCATGCTTACAGAAGACTGACCACACTCAAGCAAGCAGCTTCTGCTCTAGATAAATAAAGCGTTAAGATACTGAAAAAACTGAGGTGCATCCTGCAGCATGTTGTCTAAATATCATCGGCACTCAATCACAAACATGCTCACATGCATTCATGCGAGCAAGTACGATATTGGTGAAGTAGACTAGCTAGCGATTTACCAATGCCTACAATTCCAAAAAATTAGTTCACTTCCTACCTACACCACTGCATCCATCTCGGTATACATCTCTAAGCATCTTGTCCGTAAATCTGTATCTATTCTTATTTTTTTGCCACAACAGACACGTTGTAGAGCGAATGTTTGACTGACTGTATACTAGATAGAGTGGTAGACACCAATACAAGTTGCTCCAATATGTATTGATGGCGTCAGCTATGGCGGGTGATGTTCCATGGATGCATAAAAAATCATACTAATACCTAGACCATCGCTTTTCAACTACTTTTCTTGCTTTCACAACGAGGTAATGTTAGAAGGGAGAGAGAGGTTTGGTGGAATAGTTGTTGTATTGCTTGAGCCTCGTGGGCATATATATAGGAGTACAATGATCTACTTGGAGTACAAGGCAAGGTGGAATAATATCCTACGCTATCCTAGCTTTCCTAATAATCACGATACTCACCATCCCCCCGTAGTCACAACGGCAGCGACGCAGACGGTGAGACTGGAGAAGAATCCGAAGGCAAGCCGACGGACACCCCGCACAGTCGTAACAGTCGTTGCATCGCGGAAGTCGTGGCTAGAGTGGAAGCCAACAAGGTTGCTCAAGCAAAGCGGTAGCCCTTTGTGCCGTTTGTCGAGATAGCCGAGAGCGTAGGGTGGTGGAGCCGTGGTCGAGGTAGCCGTGCGAAGAATGTCGTGGTCGATGTCGAGTCGGGGTAGCCGGTGTCGAGGAAGTCGCCGTGGAGCCGCGGACGCAAGGGGGCGCCGAGTTAGAATGGGCGTTGTGGTGTCGAAGTAGTGGTGCGCCTGGAAGAAGATGTTATTGACGACGCGTCGCGGCGGGTTTGCCAAGCCCGGGGACACATCATAGACGAAGGCACGCACCTGTGTTGCCAGCACGGGACATGCGTAGACGAACGAAGACGAAGTTGACGAAGCGCGGACAAGGCTTGCCAGGCCCGGGGGCACGTCGTGGATGAAGGCACGCATCGGTGTTGCCAGCACCGAGCATGCGTAGACGAGGGACCTGCACGAGCTGTACGTCATGTCGGAGAAGTCGAAGGGCCAGCAAAGAAGAACTCGACGACGATTGCGGCGTCCATTGGCGCGGGGCCGATGTCACCAACGGTGGTCGATGTAGACGAAGTGGTCGGGGTAGATGACGACGACGCTGGCGACTGGCTGGTGCTTGGACGAAGACGAAGGGGGTGGACGGGCAGCGGCGGCGGCTACGAAGGTAGCGGCGGCGGGAGCCAAAGAAGATCGACGGCGGCGGCCTGACGGCAGCAGCGGCAGCTAGGTTAGGAGTGCGGCGGCGGTGCTCGAAGTAGGCGAAGAACCCTGACAGCGCAATGAAGACCGGCGCGGACGGTGACGTTCCCGCACCAAGGAAGATGGCGCGGCGCATACCACGGGAAGTCGACGCGCGGTGACGACGGAGTGGACCGCGGGCCGCGGCGCTACGCCCGAAGGGACGACGCAGCGGCGGCAGGCGGGTAGGGGCGACGACAGGCGGGTAGGGGCGACGGCGGGAAGACCTCGGGACGGCGGCGGGGACCGCGGGCCATGACGCTGCGGCCCGAAGGAGCGACGCAATGGCGGTTCGCGAGTCGGTGCCACGGGGACGGTCTCGGGATGACAGCGGGGACCGCGTATCGTGGCACTACGTCCCGTAGGACGACGCAGCGGCGAAGCACGAGTCGATGCAGCCGCAAGAAGGACCATGGGGCGGCGGCGCTGCGTCCCGGCAGGGCGACGCAGCGGCAACCCGTTGCTCGATCGATGAAGAGACGCGCTGTACTCGAGGATGATCTTCATGGGATATGCGGATGCGCGCGCAAACGACTGGCCAGGTCGGTCACACGGCGTTGATAAGTTGATCACAGGCGATCGGGTGATCAGTCCAATAGCTCGCGAGGTCAAAGAGGCGCAGACGACAGCAGATGGCCGCAGCCCCAATCATCACGAGCAGCCCATCGTCCGCGCGCGGGGACACGCGGGCGACCGGTGGTTGAGGCTGCGATTTGAGCCGCGGTAAAACAACACAGAGCCGTCAGAGCGGACTTCGCAGCACCCGCAAGTGCCCGTGACGTGCCGCATGCAGGAATTTGCATGGTGTAGTCTCGTATGCGGGTGGCTGGGTTTGATCTGCATCATGGGGACTTGTGGCAAGGCAGCTTTGCTCGGTGATGATGAAGTCTGCATGGAGTGGATGCAACACATCCGGATGGAGGCGGGTTGGTGCAGGATCCCAATCGGATGAAGACGACGACGAGCGGTGCAGAACGATCGGCGGACGGATGCGCGGATTATGGCTGTCAGGCTGTCGTGCCGCACAAGGCCGCCTTGTCGGTGAAGAGACCGATGATCCCGTCGGTGTCGAGGTGTGCGGATGTCGACGGCGACGATGGGCGACGCAAGCCGATCTTAGATCGGAAAATCAAAAATTAAACGCCGATCAAGGTGACCGGCGGGAGAGAGAAAAGTTCGAAGCAAGGGCTTGGGAAAAAGACTCTAGGGCAGCCGGTCAACACGACCGACGGACGAACCCTAGGTATGGGCGGCGGCCCCCGGCGGCGGTCATGGAGGCCGACTGCCCCGGGGGCGGCGCGCGGGTGCGGAAGCAGCGGCAGCTAGGGTTTAGAACCCGAAAACTAATACCATGTTAGAAGGGAGAGAGAGGTTTGGTGGAATAGTTGTTGTATTGCTTGAGCCTCGTGGGCATATATATAGGAGTACAATGATCTACTTGGAGTACAAGGCAAGGTAGAATAATATCCTACGCTATCCTAGCTTTCCTGATAATCATGATACTCAACATCCGCCGCAGTCACAACGGCAGCGACGCGGATGGTGAGACTGAAGAAGAATCCGAAAGCAAACCGACGGACAGGTAAATCATCTAACTTATTGAAGGATCGGCATGAGGAAACATAACTAAATGACTTCAACTCGCTCAAGAAGCTGAAATGATTTCAACATGTACCGTTGCAATATGTCCCCTTCCCTTAACTTCTCTCTCATTACTATGTTATGTTTTGTTCTGTGAAGGATGTATAGCAACTTGCTACTCGATAGAGTAATTAATACCCCACAAAAAATAGAGTAATTAATACTTGTTAGTGTGTGAGCTCGTCAGAAATAAGCACTTTGGTGTTTGGTCATGTAAAACCCAGGATGCTTCAGAGCGGTCAATTTACTCTGATTTGAGAGCACAGGGGTCCAACTTTAAACTTTTAATGAACCATGTGCAAAAAAGAATCTCAGTTATATATTTTCGGGTGTTTTATGCCAAACTACCATCTTCCTCATGGGCTCGCGACGGAGGTAGGTACACGTGCCAAGCCAAAGGAGGACTCTTTGGGGGGCTGATATTGATTATTGAGCACCCCGTCGCCATCCGGGAGGTAGCCGAAGAGGCAGACGACGTGGATTGGGAGTAGTGCCAAGGTGACCCATGCATGAGCAGCGGGCGGCGAGGTGGAATTTCCCAATGCCTACAACTATAATTGGGAAATCAGTAGTGTACAGTCGTCGAGGCTGATGCGTCGGGCAACAGGGAGAAGAAGAGGAGGCTGAGGAGCTGCAGCGCAACAATCAGGAGACGAGAAGTTAATTGCCATCGTGACAAAATCTGCTGATGAAACCACCTCCGTGCAAGGGTTCGATGAAGAATATGGATGAACTGGTGCTCACAACTAAGTGCTCATAGAGAAGTGATCGCACTTAACCAAGCAGCTTCTGCTCTAGATTTAAAATGTCAGGACACTGAAAAAAACTACCGTACACCCTCGAGCTTGTTATCTGAACATTATCACAACTCAATCGCACATATGTTATATGTTAGGGGCAATAGCAGGTGCTCTGCTTTTTCACCGAGGAAGGGACTAGGTTACAAGAGCAAACAGAAGACAAGAACTTCGCTTGCAAGTTGCAGGGACGGCTGTACATGCAAAACTACATTCTATCTCTCCATCGCCTCACACAAGAGGCAGATAGTCGATTTAATCACGTTACGAATGACAGCAGCCAAACAGGTTTTACGCTGAAAAATGCTGCACTTCTGCTCTTTCCAGATGTTCAAAACAGTATAGGCCACGAGAACACTGCACCACCAACCATTGATTGTCAAGGAGTAAGAAGCATCGCACACAGCCTAACAATTCCAATGCCTCCGGAACAAGTACCTCGCGGGCAGAACGGACTAGCTAGCTATCTCCCAATGCCTACAATTCCAACAAATCAGTTAACATACTACCTATGCCGCTGCATCCATATCGATCGCCACACATTGTCCACAGCTTGTTTCATGCATCTATATCTGTTCTGGTTGTTTTTTCAGCAACAGACACGTCGTACAGTGAATGTATGTATACTAGATAGAATAGATGTGCCTACTATATATTGAGAGGATAGTTACCCGTACAAGTTGCCCTAAATGTTAGTGATGGTGTCAGCTATGATGGGTGATATTTGAATCAATGCTCTGAGGTTTCTTAAATTACAATTTTCCAGTTGCTTTTCATCAATTAGTGATGGTGATATTGTGCACAGCTTGCTCCATGCATCTATATATTTCCAGTTGCTTTTCAACAATAGGCACGTTGTAAAGTGAATGTTTGTATACTACTCCCTTGTATCGTAATACTTGTAGTTCGGGGAACATGTACTAGTTTCCCCCAGCTACAAGTATTTCGGTACAGAGGGAGTAGATAGAGTAGATGTGCCTACTATATATTGAAGGATAGATACTCATACATGTTGCTCTAAATGTTAGTGATGGTGTGGGCTATGATGGGGAAGTTTAAATCAATGCTCCGAGGTTCTTAAATTACAAGTTTCATAATAGTTTAAATATTACTAGCAAAATAGCCCGTGCGTTGCAACGGGATAGAAAAAAACACACGTTCTTAACCCAATAACCACGACTCGAGACCCTGGTAGGTAGATGTTCTTTATTTTAAAATGGCATCACATTTGTGTTCCCGATGGTGGTCTCAAACGTATTTGAATATGGTCAGTCCTAAGGCGTCTCTCTCTCACACACACGTACGCGCGCTCGCACGCACACAATCGCTCAGAATAAGATGAGAAAAATGTTATTTTTTTCCCGTGAGGTTTTTCAGAGTTGTGCGTGCGTGGTTATCAATATTTTTTTCCTCTCGATCTGGTTTTAATGTGTGTTTATTTGCAATTTGGATCGCCACCGGTGCGAAAGAAAAACGGACCGTGCACTATAGATTAAGTTTGCACCCAAATTAATAGTTTAGAAATATTTAACAGCGAAAAGTAACAGTTTATTTAGATTCTACACATTTTTCTAATCAAATTTCATATATAATATGTTAAAATCGGAGTTACGGTTTAAAAGATAAGGATATTTTTGTTTTAGATAAACTGCAGATTAATTAACCAAAAGGTTAGGGGTTTTTCTGTTAAAACACAAAAAACGATTCGGCTGACTTAAGTATGGATGGCGGGTTGATTACATGAAACCTGAGGGGTTTTTATGCGAAAATGACAAAAAAACGGTTCGGTATGACTTAAACGTGTAGTGCGGGTTAATTTATAGAAAACAGAGGGGCTTTTCTGCAAAGTGGCATGACGGACGGGCTGAAACCCAACTTTCTTTATTATTAGGTAAAGATGTAGACAGTTACGTAGCCTTAAACTACAAGTTAAGATATATCTCACTTACAACCAAGGTTTCTTTTTCTCGATTTCGATTATTATTAGGTAGCCACCAAAAAACCCGGTTTCCAGAAAATCTCAGAATTTTCGGATTTTTTCGCCCAAAATTTTCAAATGAATTTTGAATTTTACATTTTTTTCGCTTCAGTATATATACAATTTTATGCCTCTTCGTACAGAACCTTGTGCCTGTTCCAGTGGTCAGCGCATCTTTCCGTAATGAGTGAGCTGCCGGGTTCGAACATCCAAACCGCGCTGCCCTATAAATTGTTTTCGACCGGTTTACAACACAAGTTCCGTGGATGCATCAAAGAATAATTCTAGTAGGTATATAATTGGTGGATGCATCAAAGAAAAATTCAATAAGAGGCTGAATGGTGTAGTCATTTTTTTGATATGCAACTCGCTGTTCACCTTTTTTTTGAAACGTCCAGCATTGCTGGCTTTCCATTGATTTTAGCAGAGAGATACTTCCTCCGTTCCTAAATATAAGTCTTTCTAGAGATTCCAACAAGTGACTATATACGTAGCAAAATGAGTGAATTGTCACTCTAAAATATGTCTACATACATCCGTATTTTGTAGTCTACTTATTGAATTGTGGCTGGTTGGAATGGCTGCCGTGCCCTAAACCAAAGCAAAATGAGCCTCTTATTGAAATGTCTAAAAAGACTTATATATTTAGGAACGGAGGGAGTAGATGACAAAGGTGGTGATCAAGTGATCAAATATCTGGAAGGGAAATTACAGCCAGTCCGAAGATGCAAATCTTCGGACACAGAATTACCTAGGGGGAAAACCTCTTGTTACATCCCCAAAGGGCCGCTCTATGCATGGTGCACCTGCCATTCTTAATGGGTCCATGTCGCGCCTGCATGCATCAGCAATGTGCCTCGCGTCTGCATGTTTTCCTCTGAAAACACATGAGTTGCACTCCAGCCAGACATGCCAGGAGATGAGCGCAACCATAGATTTTGTGCCCTTCTTGTTGCCTGGAGCTGCTGCCGTTGCAATCCTCTGAACTCTGTCTGTTGTTGATGTGCCCGTCACCCGTGCTCCATATCCGTTGGTTTAGGGCACTGCAGCCCTTCCAAGCAGCCACGGTGTGCCAGTCTGCCAGACCTACAAAGCAATCGGGAACGGAGGTGTCATGATTGCGGAGGCACAAAGGACAGAAGTATCTGTTGTCCCAGTCCCCCCGCTGTTCAACTAGTGCTCACAGAAAATGACCTCACCATTCAACCTCTTGTTCAATACTCCCGTTGGTACAAAATAATGACATGATACCTCAAGAAATCAAACAATAAATGAATATCTCTATTCGCAGTAAAATAATTACATTGGCATCATGTAGTTAAATATATATTTAGTACTAGCTCGTGAACAGTAAACATGCAATTTGTGTATTTCAAGATTTGGCCTAGCACAATTATCACCAGAACTAGAAGGATGTCAGGAACGTGCAATTTGCGCTGGACCCGTCTAGAAAAAGTTTCCCAACTCAATGGTACTCCCTCCGTTCCAAAATAGATGACCCAACTTTATACTAAAGTTTAGTATAAAGTTGAGTCATCTATTTAGGAACGGATGGAGTACATACTAAAATGCAGACATGCGGGCAAACTACTACCTTAGCAACCAACATACTGGTTGGCTATTTTAAAACTGTAGAAATTCTTTTGTTAACTCTATACTACGCGCTGTAGCTAGCTATGCACTGTAGCATGGCTGACTTAGCCACGTGAAGTCAGTGAACCCCGAGCATCATGGGGTGGAACTGTAAATGTTCTCAAGCTTTTCTTACTTTCGGCATGAGGGAGTACACTTTCCCTTATTATAATTTTACTCATATTGCAGAATCCTTCTTGCGCATTATAAATTCTAGCAGCTCGCAATATACCAGCCATTCACAATTCCGCCGTGATATCTTCTGCACAATGCTGGGCAGGGACATAACATATAATCTTTGTGGGATCTTTATCTGAACAGTTGTACCAACCACTCTCACATATGCTACAAATTCTTAAGAAACTACAGCTATCCTCTCACTGACTAGCTAGCTCTTTCCCAATGCCTACAATTCCAACCAATAATATGAGGACATCACATCTATACACCCATCTCGCTACACACCAAAAACTTGTTCCATCTATATATATTGTAGTCATCTACCCTTTTCCTCTTTTTTTAAGGGGGAGTTGATCCGAATAAATAGTGTGGATGTGTGCGGGTGATGATTAGATGTGTGGGTGATGTTTACATGAGGACATGTTGATGTAAATGTTACTGATGGTGTAAGATGCGGTGGGTGATATTTGAATCAATTTTCTGAGGTTCCTCAAAGTACAAGAAAGTATAAAAACAGTATAAATAAAATCAATAGAACATTCTGGCGTCGCAGTGGTAAGCATCATGTACCAGCAACTGGCGGTCGTGTGTTCGAGGACCCCCAACAGCACTTTTTCCTTTTTGATTTTTGAAGCTGTAATTTCTCAAAAAAAAGGTTGAGGTTGCGAGGGTCGAACTCGCGACATGCATGCGCGCGCAGCATTGGAACAGAAATGTTGCCGCTGCGCTAGAACTAGTGCCGTTTACTTTCTGTGCTCAATGTTTATGTATTCATGTCTTAAAAAATTTGAATTCAAATTTTGATTTTAAATTTCGCTCGAATTTTTTTCGGAATTTTTTCGCTCGAATTTTGATTTTAAATGTTAGTGATGGTGTGGGCTATGATGGGGAAGTTTAAATCAATGCTCTGAGGTTCTTAAATTACAATTTTCATAATAGTTTAAATATTATGTAGACGGTTACGTAGCCTTAAACTACAAGTCAAGATAAATCTCACTTACAACCAAGGTTTTTTTTTTCTCGATTTCGATTGTTATTAGGTAGCCACCAAAAAAACCCGGTTTCCAGAAAATCTCAGAATTTTCTGATTTTTTCGCCCGAATTTTTCTAATGAATTTTAAATTTTAAATTTTTTCGCTTCAGTATATATACAATTTTAAGCCTCATCGTACAGAACCTTGTGTTTGTTCCACTGGTCAGCGCGTCTTTCCGTAATGGGTGAGCTGTCGGGTTCCAACATCCAAACCGAGCTGCCCTATAAATTGTTTTCGACCGGTTTACAACACAAGTTCCGTCGATGCATCAAAGAATAATTCTAGTAGCTATATAATTGGTGGATGCATCAAAGAAAAAATCAATAAGAGGCTGAATGGTGTAGTCATATTTTTGATATGCGACTCGCTGTTCAACTATTTTTTGAAACGTCCAGCATTGCTGGCTTTCCATTGATTTTAGCAGAGAGATAGATCACAAAGGTGGTGATCAAGTGATCAAATGTCTGGAAAGGAAATTACAGCCAGTCCGAAGATGCAAATCTTCGGACACAGAATTACGTAGGGGGAAAACCTCATGTTACATCCCCAAAGGGCCGCTCTATGCATCGTGCACCTGCCATTCTCCATTGGTCCATATCGCGCCTGCATGTTTTCCTCTGAAAACACATGAGTTGAACTCCAGCCAGATTTCGTGCCCTTCTTGTCGCCTGGAGCTGCTGCCATTGCAATCCTCTGAACTCTGTCTGTTGTTGATGTGCCCGTGCTCCATATCCGTTGGTTCAGGGCACCGCAGCCATTTCAGGCAGCCACGGTGTGCCAGACCTACAAAGCAAACGGGCACTCCCACATCAGGTGAACGGAGGTCTCATGATTGCGGAGGCACAAAGGGCAGAAGTATCCATTGCCCAGCCCCCCGCTGTTCAACTAGTGCTCACATAAAATGACCTCACCATTCTACCTCTTGTTCAATACCCCCGTTGGTACAAAATAATGACATGATACCTCAAGAAATCAAAAAAGAAATCGATATCTCTATTCGCAGTAAAATAATTACATTGGCATCATGTAGTTCTATATATATTCAGTACTAGCTCGTGAACAGTAAACATGCAATTTGTGTATTTCAAGATTTGGTCTAGCACAAATAGCACCAGAACTAGAAGGATGTCAGCAACGTGCAATTTGCGCTGGACCCGTCTAGAAAGAGTTTCCCATCTCAGTGGTACATGCTAAAATGCAGACATGCGGGCAAACTACTACCTTAGCAACCAACATACTGGTTGGCTATTTTAAAACTGTAGAAATTCTTTTGTTAACTCTATACTACGCGCTGTAGCTATGCACTATAGCATGGCTGACTTAGCCACGTGAAGTCAGTGAACTCCGAGCACCATGGAGTAGATCTGCAAATGTTCTCAAGCTTTTCTTACTTTCAGCATGAGGGAGTAAACTTTCCCTTATTATACTTTTAGTCATATTGCAGAATCCTTCTTGTGCATTATAAATTCTAGCAGCTCGCAATATACCAGCCATTCACAATTCCCCCGTGATATCTTCTGCACAATGCTGGGCAGGGACATAACATATAATCTTTGTGGGATCTTTATCTGAACAATTCTACCAACCACTCTCACATATGCTAAAAATTCTTAAGAAACTACAGCTGTGATCTTACAGACTAGCTAGCTCTTTCCCAATGCCTACAATTCCAATCAATAATATGAGGACATCACATCCACACTAGTAGATAAAGGGTCTTTAGCCCCGGTTCATTTGGGCCTTTTAGCCCCGGTTCTGGAACCGGGACAAGAGGGTCGGTACTAATGCTCTGACCCTTTAGTCCCGGTTCAATCCAGAACCGGGGCAAAAGGGTGTCCACGTGGCCTGTGCACCGAGTCCAGGCAGGAGGGGCTTTAGTCCCGGTTGGTGGTACCAACCGGGACCAAAAGGCATCCACGCGTCAGCATTTCTGTGGCTGTGGTTTTTGTTTTTTTTTTTTGAAAGGGGAGGGGGGGTTTTAGGTTTTGGGGGTTAATTTAGGTGTTTCATATATTGTGTTAGCTAGCTAATTAATAGAGAGAAGTGTTCTCTCTTATGTCCGTGCTTGGTCGACGCTACATACTACACATACATATATAAAGAGGACTAGAGTCACGCTAGCTAGCTAGCTAGCTGCTAGCTACTAAGCAAACGAAGAAACAGAAGATCTCGTATAATCAACATATATATATATATGCATACAGAGAGAAGTAATATCGACCACCTCTCCTTCTCCGAGAGATTGGTCGAACAACAAGTTCTCGTATATCTATCCGACACTACCGGGCACATATATACAATAATTATTTCTTACAAAAATAATCTCCTAACACATGGATGCATGGTCCACATAGTATTCTCCGTCTTCAGCGATCACGTGTTCAAGGAAGAATGCCGCCAATTCCTCTTGAATTGCTCGCAGACGATCTGGTGTTAGGAGTTCATCCCGCATCCGAAACATCTAATTTGAAGTAGGGGGTCAATACATGAAATGATGCTATAAATTTGTGAATATTATTGATTGCTTACGCACTTCAAATTGTTCATCAGTGTAGCCCCGCTCACAGGTCGTGTGGCGGATGGACTCGCAAATGTAGTATCCACAATAATCATTCCCGGGTTCCTGCCACAACCACTTTACAAGAAATAGAGGTCAATCAAACTGATAAGCAAGAATGCCAAATTGGTATTGATGAAACTAGCGCTTGAATCAAGATATAGGAGATGCGCGCGCGGAACATGCTACTATATAGTACTTACTTTCGGGTATCTAAATTGTAGCTTCTTCGGCAGTCCCGGAGCTTTTTTGGTGAATTTTTTCCAAGCCCTGCCAGACAAAGGAAACAATTAGTTTATATCAGAAATGAAGTTGCTGATATATATGCATGGTGGATAATATTGATCGATTTAACTTACCTGGCTAGCATTTGAGTCATGTCCGCATACTCCTCGGGATCTTTACGTTTAGAGTCGAAGACAGTTACTACTCCCTTCTCAAGCTTAATCTCTAAGAGAATATAGTGGAAGCTGCGCACGAATGCATGAGATCATCAATTACATCACTATAAACTTGACTGATATATAAGGGAAACCAAATATGCACAAGACATTAACACTCACTTGAAGTTGTAAGGAAAGAGTATTATATCTTTGTTTTCATTTACCACCAACGATCGTAGCAAGTTGGTCTCGGTATCGTCGGGACGCAATTTAACCTCGGTTGCATCTATGAGGTATGTGTTAATAAACCCAATATCACCTACTTGTCTTTTCTTCAATTCGACGATCTTCAATCTGCATAATATAGTGAGGATAATTATAAATACATGCAATGAAGATCAGCTATATAGAGAGACTTAATGATAGAAGTAGTACTACTTACAGACAGTAGCAGGTGACCGTTGTTTTATCGAGGGCCAATTGATTGAAAAATTGATAGAACTCCTCAAATGGAACAGGCAACAGGTCAATTCCAACGAGGTCATGCTCCGGTTTAACTCTCAAATACAAGTTATTCCTCCCCCCAGACTCTCTGCAGATTTTCATGTACCAATCATGCAATCTTCGCATATTCGTTGATAGAGATCTTTCATTTTTGACGAGAGGCTTTTTGTACTCGTATCTTTCTATCTGCACGTCCATGAAATCATAGTGTACATCGTCGGACGCGTAATCTGCAAGATTGGTATAACCGGGCACCATCCTCGGATCATTAGCGACCATGTCGCTAGACACCTTGAGCGGGGGGCACGATTGGTCCGCTTGTTCGCCGAGCTGGGCAATTTGTTTCCCAGCTCGCCGTTCTAACCTCTGATCACTTTTAGTACTTCCCGACCGCTTCGCTGCTTGATATGTCTTTTGGATCATGCGGTCATAGTTGTCCTGCGGCTTACTTTGCGCTGGTTGCTTCAGGGCAGCAAGAGTGCGCTTTGCTTTCACCGCATCTATCTTCTCCTCCGGAGGTGGATGTCTCTGTGCTTTCAACCCTTCAAAAAAGTCCTTCACTTGGCCTTGAGCGATCTTCGTGTTTTCCTCGTCAGACCTCTCGTACGGTAACTTCTCTAGAGGCGTGAGAGAAGGACCGAATCTGCATCGCCTCCCGCCTCTGGCACTGGTAGACGTCGCCGGACCAGACGAAGCGGCTGTCTTTTTTACTTGCTTACGCGTCGGAGCAGGAGCAGCCGGAGCGGCGGCAGGTCTCTTCCGCCCTTGCTGATTAGGCGGAGAAGGAGGAGCAGGCTGGCTGCTCGCGCGCGCCGGCGGCGAAGGAGGCGGAGTGCCGCCACGCGCCGGCGGCGAAGGAGGCGGAGTGCCGCCACGCGCCGGAGAAGGAGCCGGAGTGCCCTGATGGTCACTCGCCGGAGGAGGAGGCGGTGGAGGAGGCAGAGTGCCCTGACTCGCCGGAGGAGGAGGAGGAGGCGGAGGCGTCCAGTTGAGAATGTTGATTAGGTCCTTCCGCCATAGGCATGGAGTCTTCAGTGAAGAACCCAGCTGAGTCTCCCCTTCACCGGTAGGGTGGTCAAGCTGGAGCTCCTCAAATCCCTCCGTTATTTCGTCGACCATCACCCTAGCATATCCTTCTGGAATCGGCCGGCAGTGAAAAGTGTCGTCGGGTCCAGAAGGATAAACAGAGCCAGCAGCCGCCTTGACCTTCAGATTCATCCACTGTGCCATAAGGTGGCAATTTTGTGCCTGCGTGATAGCATCCACAGGATTCCTGGCAGTAGCCGTCAAGGCAGGCTCTGGCTGAAGCAGCTCGGTGGAAGCCACGCTGCTTCTCCGCTGAGATGGCGGGGTAGCTTCGGGGGAAGCTTCGGCAATTCTTTTCTCCCGATTTGCTTCCCGTTCCTCTATCGCTTGTATTCTGGCCCGCAGCGCCTGGATTTCGGTCTGCTCCATTTTCTTCCTCCTGTCGTGGCATTTGTAGCCTCCTGCGTCCGGAAACCCAGCACGCCACGGAAGGGAGCCTGGCGTGCCTCGTGTCCGTCCAGGGTGCTCAGGATTCCCGAGGGCCATTGTCAGCTCGTCGTTCTCTCTGTCGGAGATGAACGTCCCTTCATGCGCTGCTTTGATATACTGTCGCATCTTCCTGAGTGGTGTTTCCAATTGCTTGTCCGTCCAAATGCACCACCCTGTTACAGGGTCCAAGGTTCCGCCAGCCCCGAAGAACCAAGTCCGGCAACGTTCTGGCCAGTGCATTGTCTCTGGTTCGATCCCTTTCTGAAGCAGATCATTCTCAGCCTTGGCCCACTTAGGCCGGGCTACGAGGTAGCCGCCCGACCCCGTGCGATGGTGATGCATCTTCTTCGCAGCATTTATCCGGTTTGTCTCCGACATCTTCAGACTCTTTTCCGACTTCTTATGGGCCACAAATGCGGGCCAGTCATCTTTGATCTTCTCATATATGCCCACGAATTCTGGAGTCTTTTTATCTTTGACAAACGTATTCAGTTTTTTCTTCCATGCCCTGAATTGGTCTGCCATCTTCGAAAGTGCAGCAGACTTGATTAACTCCTCTTTAACTGGGTTCGCCGGATCAACCTCTCGCGGTAGGACGAAATTTGACTTCAGCTCAGTCCAAAGATCTTCTTTCAGCATATCAGTGACATAAGTCACCTGAGCGTCGTCTGCAGCCGGCTTTAACCATTGATGGATGCTGATCGGGATCTTGTCCCTAACCAGAACCCCGCACTGATTAACAAATGCGTTCTTTGTCCGGATGGGTGCAATCGGCTCGCCGGAGCGCGAGATTTCTGAGATCTCAAACTTTGCATCCGGCCTCAGCTTTTTCTTCGCTCCTCGTCTCTTTACCGAAGATTTGCTCGATCCGGAGGGCTAGAAAAAGGAACAAAGACGAGAGTTAATGAATGAATCAATTAACTAGTCAGCACATGCTTAACTAACATATATACCTCCTGGCCGGACTCGGTTCGGTCACCGGAGCCAGCATCACGGTCTCCTTCTTGCACCGGCATTGGGTCACCGGAGCCGTCCTCACGGTCTACTTCTTCCATGTGCATTGGGTCACCGGATTCATCAATATCATAGCCTAGATCTTCCAGCTGCAGCTCTGGTTCGACCTGCTCATCGGTGTCGTTGAGAAACGACAAGACGGCATTTTGTCCGTGTGCGATTATGTCCATCAACATCGCTTCTTGTGCTAGGTCTCGGGTGTTGTCGTCCATTGTTTCTACAAATATTTACAACATGCCAATTATTATTCAAACATGACAGATGGATATATTAATGCCAAACGTACGTAGAACTAGCTTCAACCCTCGACTGCTCGGCGATCCACAAACCCTAGACCCCCTCATGTCACATTTTGTCTAGTGTCAAAGGATTCAACAAAACCAATACTTCATCATTAGGCGAAAGTAACAGTAGCATGATGGTACGAAGCTCTCCAAAGTTGTTTTGGAACGGAGTCCCCGGATAAGATAATTCGTAACAAAAGACGGATTATCCTATCAGGGACTTCGTTCCAGAACAACTTTGCATAACTTTGTACCAAAATGCCCCGGTTACTTCTGGCAAATGATGAAGTCATGGAATTCTTCAATACTTTGACACTAGCTAGGCAACCTCTCTCGACCCCTCGACCAGCGACTTCTCGGCGATCCACAACCCTAGTCCCCCTCATGTCACCTTTTGTCTAGTGTCAAATGATTCAACAAAACCAATACTTCATCATTAGGCGAAAGTACCAGTCGCATGATGGTATACGAAGCTCTCCAAAGTTGTTTTGGAACGAAGTC
>LR738715.1:15668372-15725192 GCA_902687465.1 Secale cereale | reverse complement strand
CGGGACTAAAGGGGGGGTATTAGTCCCGGTTTCAGCCACCAACCGGGACTAATGCCACCCTTTAGTCCCGGTTGCTGCCACCAACCGGGACTAAAGGCCTTGCCGCGGTGCGGTGGGAAGTTTAGTCCCACCTCGCTAGTGGAGAGAGAGCAGCACCAGTTTATAAGCCCCGCTGCCTCTCTCCTCTCGAACTCCTCCGAACTGCAGGCCTAAGGGCCTAAACTGACACTGCTTTGCCTGTGGGCTTGCTGGGCTCTCTACGGGCCTGAATCCTGGCCCATAGTTGGGTTTCTAGTCGTATTCAGGCCGTGTGGGCCCAGCAGGTGGCATATTTTTTTATTTTTTTTCTTTGTTGCTTTATTTTTTAGTTTTGTTTCTACTTTCAACAAAATACTTACTGTTGCTATTTTTATTTATTTGTTTTCTTTGTTGCTTTATTTATTTGATTTTGTTTCTACTTACAAAAAAATACTTATTGTTGCTATTTTTTTTCAAGTTTTTTTGTTTTGTTTTCTGCATTATTTATTCTCTTTTGTTTTTTGCTTTATTTTTTAATTCTTTCTGGTAAAACCAATTACAAACTTTCTGTTAGTGCAAGTAGTATTCAAATTTGAATAGTTTAAATTTGAAATTATTTGTTTTCTTTGTTGCTTTATTTATTTTATTTTGTTTCTACTTACAATGAAATACTTATTGTTGCTATTTTTTATTTTTTTGCAAGTTTTTTTTGTTTTCTGCATTATTTATTTTCTTTTGTTTTTTGTTTTATTTTTTAATTCTTTCTGGTAAATCCAATTACAAACTTTCTGTTAGTGCAAATTTGAATAGTGGGACTAATGCCACCCTTTAGTCCCGGTTGCTGCCACCAACCGGGACTAAAGGCCTTGCCGCGGTGCGGTGGGAAGTTTAGTCCCACCTCGCTAGTTGAGAGAGAGCAGCACCAGTTTATAAGCCCCGCTGCCTCTCTCCTCTCGAACTCCTCTGAACTGCAGGCCTAAGGGCCTAAACTGACACTGCTTTGCCTGTGGGCTTGCTGGGCTCTCTACGGGCCTGAATCCTGGTATCATGCAAATTTGAATAGTACAAACTGACAATGGTATCATACTCGTTTGTTACAAAGTTGGCATGGTATCATCATAATAGTTGCGGAAAAAACTCTTCACTTTTTCTTCGCTTGTGTCATTTGCTTATTGCGCCGTAACCATGGATAATCTTCATCGTTTATCAGGATGCTTGGGTCAGCCTTGACTTTGAAGGGAGGAATTTCATGAAACTTTTCATAATCTTCAGACATGTCTGTCTTGCCCTCCACTCCCAGGATGTCCCTTTTTCCTGAAAGAACTATGTGGCGCTTTGGCTCATCGTATGATGTATTCGCTTCCTTATCTTTTCTTTTTCTCGGTCTGGTAGACATGTCCTTCACATAGATAACCTGTGCCACATCATTGGCTAGGACGAACGGTTCGTCAGTGTATCCAAGATTTTTCAGATCCACTGTTGTCATTCCGTACTGTGGGTCTACCTGTACCCCGCCTCCTGACAGATTGACCCATTTACACTTAAACAAAGGGACCTTAAAATCATGTCCGTAGTCAAGTTCCCATATGTCCACTATGTAACCATAATATGTGTCCTTTCCCCTCTCGGTTGTTGCATCAAAGCGGACACCGCTGTTTTGGTTGGTGCTCTTTTGATCTTGGACAATCGTGTAAAATGTATTCCCATTTATCCCGTATCCTTTGTAAATCAATACAGTCGAAGATGGTCCCCTGGACAACAAGTACAACTCATCACAAACAGTGTTGTCACCTCTGAGACGTGTTTCCAACCAACTGCTGAAAGTCCTGATGTGTTCACGTGTGCCTTTTCCAGTCAGTCTCCCCTCGTACCGCGATTTAGGGAGACCTATCTTATTAAGGCCAGGAATGAAGTCAACACAAAACCCGATGACATCCTCTGTTTGATGGCCCATGGAGATGCTTCCTTCTGGCCTTGCGCGGTTACGGACATATTTCTTGAGGACTCCCATGAACCTCTCAAAGGGGAACATATTGTGTAGAAATACGGGCCCCAGAATGACAATCTCGTCGACTAGATGAACTAGGACGTGTGTCATGATATTGAAGAAGGATGGTGGGAACACAAGCTCGAAACTGACAAGACATTGCGCCACATCACTCCTTAGCCTTGGTACGATTTCTGGATCGATCACCTTCTGAGAGATTGCATTGAGGAATGCACATAGTTTCACAATGGCTAATCGGACGTTTTCCGGTAGAAGCCCCCTCAATGCAACCGGAAGCAGTTGCGTCATAATCACATGGCGGTCATGAGACTTTAGGTTCTGGAAATTTTTCTCTGCCATATTTATTATTCCCTTTATATTCGACGAGAAGCCAGTCGGGACCTTCATACTGAGAAGGCATTCAAAGAAGATTTCTTTCTCTTCTTTCGTAAGAGCATAGCTGGCAGGACCTTCATACTGCTTCGGAGGGATGCCGTCTTTTTCGTGCAAACGTTGCAGGTCCTCCCGTGCCTCAGCTGTATCTTTTGTCTTTCCATACACGCCCAAGAAGCCTAGCAGGTTCACGCAAAGGTTCTTCGTCACGTGCATCACGTCGATTGAAGAGCGGACCTCTAGGTCTTTCCAGTAGGGTAGGTCCCAAAATATAGATTTCTTCTTCCACATGGGTGCGTGTCCCTCATCGTCATTCGGAACAGCTAGTGCGCCGGGGCCCTTTCCAAAGATTACGTGTAAATCATTTACCATAGCAAGTACGTGATCACCGGTACGCATGGCGGGCTTCTTCCGGTGATCTGCCTCGCCTTTGAAATGCTTGCCTTTCTTTCGACATTGATGGTTGGTCGGAGGAAATCGACGATGGCCCAGGTACACATTCTTCCTGCACTTGTCCAGGTATATACTTTCAGTGTCATCTAAACAGTGCGTGCATGCGTGGTATCCTTTGTTTGTCTGTCCTGAAAGGTTACTGAGAGCGGGCCAATCGTTGATGGTCACGAACAGCAACGCCTTTAGGTCAAATTTCTCCTGTTTGTGCTCATCCCACGCACGTACACCGTTTCCATTCCACAGCTGTAAAAGTTCTTCAACTAATGGCCTTAGGTACACATCAATGTCGTTGCCGGGTTGCTTAGGGCCTTGGATGAGAACTGGCATCATAATGAACTTCCGCTTCATGCACATCCAAGGAGGAAGGTTATACATACATAGAGTCACGGGCCAGGTGCTGTGATTGCTGCTTTGCTCCCCAAAAGGATTAATGCCATCCGCGCTTAAAGCAAACCATACGTTCCTTGCGTCCTTTGCAAACTCCTCCCAGTACTTTCTCTCGATTTTTCTCCATTGCGACCCGTCAGCGGGTGCTCTCAACTTCCCGTCTTTCTTACGGTCCTCACTGTGCCATCGCATCAACTTGGCATGCTCTCTGTTTCTAAACAAACGTTTCAACCGTGGTATTATAGGAGCATACCACATCACCTTCGCAGGAACCCTCTTCCTGGCGGGCTCGCCATCAACATCACCAGGGTCATCTCGTCTGATCTTATACCGCAATGCACCGCATACCGGGCATGCGTTCAGATCGTTGTATGCACCGCGGTAGAGGATGCAGTCATTAGGGCATGCATGTATCTTCTGCACCTCCAATCCTAGAGGGCATACGACCTTCTTTGCTGCGTATGTACTGTCGGGCAATTCGTTATCCTTCGGAAGCTTCTTCTTCAATATTTTCAGTAGCTTCTCAAATCCTTTGTCAGCCACAGCATTCTCTGCCTTCCACTGCAGCAATTCCAGTACGGTACCGAGCTTTGTGTTGCCATCTTCGCAATTGGGGTACAACCCTTTTTTGTGATCCTCTAACATGCGATCGAACTTCAGCTTCTCCTTTTGACTTTCGCATTGTGTCCTTGCATCGACAATGACCCGGCGAAGATCATCATTTGGTTCCTCTTGATCTTCAGCAGCTTCACCCGTTGCAGCATCATTGGGCACATCGTCTGGTTCCTCTTGATCTTCACCAGCTCCCCCCATTGCGGCATCACAGTATTCAGGGGGCACATAGTTGTCATCGTACTCTTCTTCTTCGCCGTCTTCCATCATAACCCCTATTTCTCCGTGCCTCGTCCAAACATTATAGTGTGGCATGAAACCCTTGTAAAGCAGGTGGGAGTGAAGGATTTTCCGGTTAGAGTAAGACATCGTATTCACACATTTAGTGCATGGACAACACATAAAACCATTCTGCTTGTTTGCCTCAGCCGCATTTAGAAACTCACGCACGCCCTTAATGTACTCAGAGGTGTGTCTGTCACCGTACATCCATTGCCGGTTCATCTGCGTGCATTTATATATAATTAAGTGTGTCAAAAACCATTACAGAACATCATAAATAGATAATTAAGTGACCAAATGGATAAAAGTTCATCATCACATAAAAACCAAAGTACATACATATATAGTTCTCATCTAACAACATATAGCTCTCCATACACATCGAAACTATGTAAAACATTTCAACGCGAAAACAAATGCTATCATAATCGCAACCAAGGTAACAATTGATCCAACGACATAATGATACCAAGCCTCGGTATGAATGGCATATTTTCTAATCTTTTTAATCTTCAACCGCATTGCATCCATCTTGATCTTGTGATCATCGACGACATCCGCAACATGCAACTCCAATATCATCTTCTCGTCCACAATTTTTTTATTTTTTCCTTCAAGAATTTGTTTTCTTCTTCAACTAAATTTAACCTCTCGACAATAGGGTCCATCTTGATCTTGTGATCATCGATAACTTCCGCAACATGCAACTCCAATTCCATCTTCTCCTCCTCCATTTTTTCCAATTTTTTCTTTAACGAAATGTTTTCCTCTTCAACTAAATTTAACCTCTCCACAAGAGGGTCGGTTGTAATTTCCGGTTCAACTACCTCCTAGACATAATAAAACATCTATGCATGTCAGGTTGGTCGGCATAACTATCATAAGCACTAAAACAAATAGTTATAAATTAAAGATAATATACCACATCCGAATCGTAGACCGGACGAGGGCCCACGTGGGCGGATATCAAAACCATCGCACTATATAATAACAAGCAATAATAAACGTAAGAAAATTAGACAAATATCTATCTAAAGCAATAATAAAAGTAAGAAAAGCATGGACATAATAAGAGGCTCACCACGGTGGTGCCGGTGACGAGATCGGCGGGGGCGATCGACGGCGGCGAAGACGGGGACGGGACGTGACGGACCGCTAAACCTAGACAAATCTCGGAGAAAATAGAGCTTCGAGAGGAGAAAAGCTTAACTAGTGTGGCTCGGGCATTCCACCGAACACGTTGTGTGCATAGGAGGTGAGCTAGAGCACCACTAACCCCTCTCCCCCTTGGCCAGAAAAAAAAAACAGAGCAGTGAGCTCTGCTCTTGAGTGAGGGGGTTTATATAGGCAACTCACTGGTCCCGGTTGGTGCTACAAACCGGGGCTAAAGGGGTGCCTTTGGTCCCGGTTCATAAAACCAACCGGGACCAATAGTGGTGGGCCAGGAGCAAGAGCCATTGGTCCCGGTTTTTAGCTCCAACCGGGACCAATAGGTCCAGACGAACCGGGACCAATGGCCCACGTGGCCCGGCCGGCCCCCTGGGCTAACGAACCGGGTCCAGTACCCCCATTGGTCCCGGTTCTAGATTGAACCGGGGCTAATGGGCTGGACCAATGCCCTGTTTTCTACTAGTGCCATACACCCATCTCGCTGCACACCAAAAACTTGTTCCATCTATATATATTGTAGTCATCTACCCTTTTCCTCTTTTTTTACGGGGGAGTTGGTCCGAATAAATAGTTTGGATGTGTCATGTGTGTGGATGATGTTTAGGTCTGTGGGTGAAGTTTATATGAGGACATGTTGCTGTAAATGTTACTGATGGTGTAAGATGCGGTGGGTGATATTTGAATCAATTTTCTGAGGTTCCTCAAAGTACAAGAAAGTATAAAAACAGTATAAATAAAATCAATACAACATTCTTCCACAGTAAATATTTTTTGTTTGCCTCGTCATTCAGGAACGCCATCTCCTACTAGACTCTTCTACATTATGTGACACAAATATGACCCGCATTTTGGGTGTTATGTTGTAGCCATGGCCCATGGGTAGAACTTAAACAAGTTACAACATTCTTTGCGTCGCTGATATAGATTGACTATTAAGAAAAGTCTTATAGCATTTTCATTGAATCGATGTGCAAATGATTCCAAGCTTTTCTTAGCTTGGATATGAGAGAGTAAATTCCCTAACTGAAAATCTGATGATACTACGGAATCCTTATTGCAGATTATTAAACCCTAGCAAATCGGAATTTACAAACCATTGACAATTCTCCCATGATATCACCTATATCACTAAGCTCCCTAGGGGTAGAATGCCTCACAATCGATTGAGGTCATTCGATTTGGTGTTCGATTTTGACCGAGTCTCGCTGGGTGGGCCATGTTGGAAAGTGTCTAGGTCGTGTTGGGCTGCTGGCCTTCGTTAGAGCAACTCTAGCAGACCCCGCATCCCGCCCCGGCCCACAAAATAACCCCCAAAGTGCGGGTCGGGGCGGGAAAACCTGCCCGATCAGACCCCGAATCCTGCGTCGGCCAGCAAATATTTTTGCTGGGCGCGGCAAAACTTCTTCCCCAACCTCTAGTTTCACGGGCTAGGAGGCCGACCCGAGCTCAGCCCCTATCCGCGGCGAGATTTGGCAGCAGGGACATTTCTGCGCGCCCTTTCCCACTCCCCCACCCTCCGCCACTATCGCCCCGCCACTGCACGCTCCGGTGCATCCTCCCCGGTCGTCCCTCGCCGCCATGGACGACTCCCCGCTGTCCCCCATCACCGTCGAGGTCACGCACTCTCCTTCCCCTCGGGCGGATCTCGTCGCCGGCCATGTTGGCCCCGCCGCCGTCGCCCAAGCTAACGCCGCGCCTGCCCACAAGTGGCAGGGCAACGTGGTCGTGCAGGGCGGGAATCCGGCTGCCCTCGCCACGAAGGCCCGCGCTCTGGGCGCCAACGCTGCAGCGCGATCCTGGCCGGCGGCGGAGAAGGGCGGCAAGGTCTCTGGCGTAAAGCGGAAGTAGGTTCCAATTAAGAGGTTGCCTCCTTCATCCTCTCGCTCCATTCCAGAAAGAGGTGCCCCGGCGATGCCATTTAACGGTGCTGCTCCCCCCGCAAGCGAGGTGTTCGACGAAATGGCCGGAAGGTATGCGTCTTCGGTCATGGCGATTTCCTTTAATTTTTGCCATTTTTTGCGATAGCTCGTGACTTGTTATCGTGCACTATAGCAGTGGTTCGATCAATGCAACTGCCGAGTTCATGAACATCTTGGACAGCAATGTCGTTGACATTGATCAAGCCCCGTTCGCCGCATTCGACTACAATGAAACAGAGGGCAGCGTGGACGGTCATGGTGTTGGAAATATGCCCTAGAGGCAATAATAAAAGAGTTATTATTATATTTCCTTGTTCATGATAATCGTTTATTATCCATGCTATAATTGTATTGATTGGAAACTCATATACATGTGTGGATAAATAGACAAACTTTGTGTCCCTAGTAAGCCTCTACAGGACTAGCTCGTTGATCAAAGATGACCGCGGTTTCCAGGTCATAGACATGAGTTGTCATTTGATAACGGGATCACATCATTAGGAGAATGATGTGATGGACGAGACCCAAACGTTAAACATAGCTTTTGATCGTATCAGTTATCGCTATAGTTTTCTGCATGTCAAGTATAAGTTCCTATGACCATGAGATCATGTAACTCACTGACACCGTAGAAGTGCTTTGTGTGTGCCAAACGTCGCAACGTAACTGGGTGACTATAAAGGTACTCTACAGGTATCTCCGAAGGTGTCTGTTGAGTTGACATGGATCGAGACTGGGATTTGTCACTCCGTGTGACGGAGAGGTATCTCCGGGCCCACTCGGTAATACGTCATCTCAATGAGCTCAAAGTGACTAAGTAGTTAGTCACGGGATTATGTATTACGGTAACGAGTAAAGAGACTTGCCGGTAACGAGATTGAACTAGGTATAGAGATACCGACGATCGAATCTCGGGCAAGTAACATACCGACGAGACAAAGGGAACTGTATACGGGATTGCCTGAATCCTTGACATCGTGGTTCATCCGATGAGATCATCGAGGAACGTGTGGGAACCAATATGGGTATCCAGATCCCGCTATTGGTTATTGGCCTGGGAGTGTCTCGGTCATGTCTGCATAGTTTCCGAACCCGCAGGGTCTACACACTTAAGGTTCGGTGACGCTAGGGTTGTTAGTGAGAACAGTGCATGGTTACCGAAGGTTGTTCGGAGTCCCGGATGAGATCCCGGACGTGACGAGGGTCTCCGGAATGGTCCGGGGACGAAGATTGATATATAGGATGAAAGGTTTCGGAGTCCGGAAGTGTTCCGGGGAGCACCGGGAAGTTGGCGGATGACCGAAAGGGGTTTCGGGGTCCCGGAAAGGGTTTCGGGCCTAATGGGCCACAAAGGGGAGACGCAACAGCCCTCATAGGGCTGTGCGCCCCCCCTAGGGCCCTCTCCTTGTGCGCCAAGGGGGCTGGCCCCCCCTAGGGCTGCCGCACCCCCTTAGGCTTGGGGGGCAAGGCACCTTGGGGGGGGGGAAACCCTAGCCCCAGGGGGCGCCGCCCCTCCCCATCTGCCCTGGCCGCCGGCCCCTAGGGGAAACCCTAGGGCGCCCCCTCCCCTCTACTCCCCCTATATAAAGAGAGGCAGAGGGAGGGCAGCCACACACGTTCGTGCCTCGGCGCTGCCCTCCCTCTCCCACATCCATCTTCGCGAACTCCTCAGTGCTTGGCGAAGCCCTGCAGGAATCCTCCACCACCATCTCCACCACGCCGTCGTGCTGCCGGTGTCTCCATCAACCTCTCCTTCCCCCTTGCTGGATCAAGAAGGAGGAGACGTCCCCGAGCTGTACGTGTGAAGAACGCGGAGGCACCGTTGCTTCGGTGCTAGGATCTTCGGCGATCTGAATCGCGGCGAGTACGACTCCATCAACCGCGTTCTTGAACGCTTCCGCTTAGCGATCTACAAGGGTATGTGGATCCAACTCTCCCCTCGTAGATGCATCTCCTAGATTGATCTTGGTGAACGTAGGAAAATTTTTTGTTTCCCATGCAACGTTCCCCAACAGTGGTATCAGAGCCAGGTTCTTGCGTAGATGCTTTCACGAGTAGAACACAAAAGGGTTTGTGGACGTTGATGTTTAGATTGCTTCCCTCCTTAGTCTTTCTTGATTCAGCGGTATTATGGGATGAAGCGGCCCGGACCAACTTTACATGTCCACGTACATGAGACCGGTTCCATCGACAGACATGTGACTTTTGTTGCATAAGATGGCTGGCGGGTGTCTGTCTCTCCTATCTTAGTTGAATCGGAACAGAACAAGGCGGTCCTTGTAGAAGGTTAAATAGCAACTTAAACATCACCGTTGTGGCTTTGCGTAGGTAAGAAGCGTTCTTGCTAGATACCCATAGCAGCCACGTAAAACATGCAACAACAAATTAGAGGACGTCTAACTTGTTTTTGCAGGGTATGTATGTGATATGATATGGCCAATGACATGATGAAATATATTTGATGTATGAGATGATCATGTTGTAATAGTTAATATCGACTTGCATGTCGATGTATACGGCAACCGGCAGGAGCCATAGGGTTGTCTTTAATTTTGTATGACCTGCGTGTCAATCATTAAGCGCTTTGTAATGCTTTACTTTATCGCTAAACGGTAGCAATAGTAGTAAGAGCATGGTGGGCGCGCGACAACCCCGATGGCGACACGATGATGGAGATCATGATGATGGGGATCATGGTGTGGCGCCGGTGACGATGGAGATCATGCCGGTGCTTTGGAGATGGAGATCAAAAGCACGAGTTGATGGCCATATCATGTCACTTATGATTTGCATGTGATGTTAATCCTTTTATGCATCTTATTTTGCTTAGGACGACGGTAGCATTATAAGATGATCCTTCACTAAAATTTCAAGATAAAATTGTGTTCCCCCCGAGTGTGCGCCGTTGCGAAGGTTCGTCGTTTCGAAGCACCATGTGATGATCGGGTGTGATAGACTCTACGTTCGCATACAACGGGTGCAAGCCAGTTTTGCACATGCAGAACACTCGGGTTAAACTTGACGAGCCTAGCATGTACAGACATGGCCTCGGAACACGGAAGACCGAAAGGTCGAGCATGAGTCATATAGTAGATATGATCAACATGTAGATGTTCACCATTGACACCACCTCATCTCACGTGATGATCGGACTTGGGTTGGTGGATCTGGATCATGTCACGCTCGAATGACCAGAGGGATGTCAATTTGAGTGGGAGTTATAAATAATTTGATTAGGTAATAACTCACTTATCATGAACAATAGTCTAAAATGTCTTTGCAAATCTTTTGTTGTAGATGGCTCGCGCAGTAGCTCCCCTGAATTTTAATGCGTTCCTAGAGAAAGCTAAACTGAAAGATGATGGGAGCAACTTTGCGGACTGGCTCCGCAATCTGAGGATCATCCTCACAGCTGCCCAAAAGGTTTATGTCTTAAATGCACCACTAGGTGAACCCCCCGCTCCTCAGGCCTCTGCGGACGTTATGAACGCCTGGCAGTCGCGTTCGGATGACTACTCAGTAGTGCAGTGTGCCATATTGTATAGCTTGGAAGGAGGACTTCAAAGGCGTTTTGAACGTCATGGAGCATATGAGATGTTCCAGGAGTTGAAGTTCATCTTTGAAAAGAATGCCAAGATCGAGAGGTATGAGACCACCGATAAATTCTTTGCTTGCAAGATGGAGGAGAATTCGTCTGTCAGTGAGCACTTACTGAAGATGTCTGGGTACTATACCCGCATAGCTGATCTGGGACTTGTGTTCCCGGACGAGGCTATCATTGACAGAATTCTCCAGTCACTCCCGCCTAGCTACAAGAGCTTCGTACAGCAGTATAACATGCAAGGGATGAACAAAACCATCGCCGAGCTGTTTTCGATGCTGAAAGTCGCTGAGGCAGACATCCAGAAGGAGTATCAAGTGTTGATGGTCAATAAAACCACCAGTTTCAAGAAGAATGGCAAGGGCAAGAAGGGTAGCTCTAAGAAGGGTGGCAAGGCAGTTGCTCATCCAGTGAAGAAACCCAAGGCTGGGCCCAAGCCAGAGACTGAGTGTTTCTATTGCAAGGGGAACGGCCACTGGAAGCGGAACTGCCCCAAGTATCTGGCAGACAAGAAGGGGGCCAACAACAACAACAAGCAAGGTATATGTGATATACATGTTATTGATGTGTACCTTACCAACTCTCGTTGTAGTGCCTGGGTATTTGATACCGGTTCGGTTGCTCACATTTGCAACTCTAAACAGGAACTGCGGAATAAACGGAGGCTGGCGAAGGACGAAGTGACGATGCGCGTGGGAAATGGTTCCAAGGTTGATGTGATCGCCGTCGGCACGCTCGCTCTTCGATTACCATCGGGATTAGTTATGAACCTGAATAATTGTTATTTAGTGCCTGCGTTAAGCATGAACATTATATCTGGATCTTGTTTGATGCGAGACGGTTACTCATTTAAATCAGAGAATAAAGGTTGTTCTATTTATATGGGTAATATCTTTTATGGTCATGCACCCGAAGTGAGGGGTTTATTCTTATTGAATCTCGATGGTGATGATACACATGTTCATAACATTGATGCCAAAAGATGTAGAGTTGATAATGATAATACCACTTTCTTGTGGCACTGCCGTCTGGGTCATATCGGCGTGAAACGCATGAGGAAGCTCCATGCTGATGGACTTTTGGAGTCTCTTGATTTTGAATCACTTGACACATGCGAGCCGTGCCTCATGGGCAAGATGACGAGGACCCCGTTTTCAGGGACAATGGAACGGGCAAGTGACTTATTGGAAATCATACATACTGATGTGTGTGGTCCGATGAGTGTCACGGCGCGCGGTGGATATCGTTATTTTCTCACCTTCACTGACGACTTAAGTAGATATGGGTATATTTACTTAATGAAGCATAAGTCTGAAACTTTTGAAAAGTTCAAGCAATTTCAGAGTGAAGTTGAAAATCACCGTAACAAGAAGATCAAGTTCCTACGATCTGATCGAGGGGGAGAATATCTGAGTTATGAGTTTGGCAATCACTTAAGAAAATGTGGAATTGTTTCACAGTTGACGCCACCTGGAACACCACAGCGTAATGGTGTGTCCGAACGTCGTAATCGAACCCTATTAGATATGGTGCGTTCTATGATGTCTCTTGCCGATTTGCCACTATCGTTCTGGGGATATGCGTTAGAGACAGCTGCATTCACTTTAAATAGGGCTCCATCCAAGTCCGTTGAGACAACACCGTATGAACTATGGTTTGGTAAGAAACCTAAGTTGTCTTTTCTCAAGGTTTGGGGTTGCGATGCTTATGTCAAAAGGCTTCAGCCAGAAAAGCTCGAACCCAAAGCGGACAAATGTGTCTTCATAGGATACCCAAAAGAAACTGTTGGGTACGCCTTCTATCTCAGATCCGAAGGCAAAGTGTTTGTCGCTAAGAACGGGTCCTTTCTCGAGAAAGAGTTTCTCTCGAAAGAATTGAGTGGGAGGAAGGTAGAACTTGATGAGGTTATTGAACCTCTGCTTCAACCAGAGAGTTGCGCAGCACAGAAAGATGTTTTTGTGGAGCCTGCAGCGGTTGAAGAGGAAGCCAATGATGATGATCAAGAAGCTTCTGATCAAGTTACTACCGAACCTCGTAGGCCGACAAGGGTACGCACTGCACCTGAGTGGTATGGTAACCCTGTCTTGGAGGTCATGTTGTTAGACAACGGTGAACCTACGAGCTATGGAGAAGCGATGGTGGGCCCGGATTCCGACAAATGGTTAGAGGCCATGAAATCCGAGATGGGATCCATGTATGAAAACAAAGTATGGACTTTGGAAGTATTACCTGAAGGGCGGAAGGCCATTCAGAATAAATGGATTTTTAAGAGGAAGACGGACGCTGACGGCAATGTCACCGTGAATAAAGCTCGACTTGTGGCAAAGGGTTTTTCACAAGTTCAAGGGATTGACTACGATGAGACTTTCTCACCCGTAGCGATGCTTAAATCCGTCCGAATCATGTTAGCGATAGCTGCATATTTCGATTATGAAATTTGGCAGATGGATGTCAAAACAGCGTTCCTTAACGGTTTTCTTAAGGAAGAGTTGTATATGATGCAACCGGAAGGTTTTGTCGATCCAGAGAATGCTGACAAAGTATGCAAGCTCCAGCGTTCCATTTATGGGCTGGTGCAAGCATCTCGGAGTTGGAATCTTCGCTTTGATGAGGTGATCAAAGCGTTTGGGTTTGTACAAGTTTACAATGAAGCTTGTATTTACAAGAAAGTGAGTGGGAGCTCTATAGCGTTTCTAATATTATATGTGGATGACATATTGCTGATTGGAAACAATATAGAATTTTTGGATAGCGTGAAGGGGTATTTGAACAAGAGTTTTTCAATGAAGGATCTCGGTAAAGCTGCTTTCATATTGGGCATCAAGATCTATAGAGATAGATCAAGACGCTTGATAGGACTTTCACAAAGTACATACCTTGATAAAGTTTTGAAGAAGTTCAAAATGGATCAATCCAAGAAGGGGTTCTTGCCGGTATTGCAAGGTACAAAGTTGAGTAAGACTCAATGCCCAGTGACTGCGGAAGATAGAGAAAAGATGAGTGTCGTCCCCTATGCTTCAACCATAGGCTCTATCATGTATGCAATGCTGTGCACAAGACCAGATGTCAGCCTTGCCATAAGTATGGCCGGAAGGTTTCAAAGTAATCCTGGTATGGATCACTGGACAGCGGTCAAGAATATCCTAAAGTACCTGAAAAGGACTAAGGAGATGTTTCTCGTTTATGGAGGTGATCAAGAGCTCGTCGTAAAGGGTTACGTCGATGCAAGCTTTGACACTGATCCGGATGACTCTAAGTCTCAAACCGGATACGTATATATTCTCAACGGGGGAGCGGTAAGCTGGTGCAGTTCCAAGCAGAGCGTGGTAGCCGATTCTACATGCGAAGCGGAGTACATAGCTGCCTCGGAGGCGGCAAAGGAAGGTGTCTGGATGAAGGAGTTCATGACAGATCTTGGATTTGTGCCTAGTGCACTAAACCCAATGACTCTGTTCTGTGACAACACTGGTGCCATTGCTCTAGCCAAGGAACCAAGGTTTCACAAGAGGACCAGACACATAAAGCGACGCTTCAATTCCATCCGCGATTCAGTCAAGGAGGAGGACATAAGCATTTGCAAAGTACACACGGATTTGAATGTTGCAGATCCGTTGACTAAGCCTCTTCCACAGGCTAAGCATGATCAACACCAAGACTCTATGGGTGTTAGATTCATTACCTTGTAATGCTAGATTATTGACTCTAGTGCAAGTGGGAGACTGTTGGAAATATGCCCTAGAGGCAATAATAAAAGAGTTATTATTATATTTCCTTGTTCATGATAATCGTTTATTATCCATGCTATAATTGTATTGATTGGAAACTCATATGCATGTGTGGATAAATAGACAAACTTTGTGTCCCTAGTAAGCCTCTACAGGACTAGCTCGTTGATCAAAGATGACCGCGGTTTCCAGGTCATAGACATGAGTTGTCATTTGATAACGGGATCACATCATTAGGAGAATGATGTGATGGACGAGACCCAAATGTTAAACATAGCTTTTGATCGTATCAGTTATCGCTATAGTTTTCTGCATGTCAAGTATAAGTTCCTATGACCATGAGATCATGTAACTCACTGACACCGTAGAAGTGCTTTGTGTGTGCCAAACGTCGCAACGTAACTGGGTGACTATAAAGGTACTCTACAGGTATCTCCGAAGGTGTCTGTTGAGTTGACATGGATCGAGACTGGGATTTGTCACTCCGTGTGACGGAGAGGTATCTCCGGGCCCACTAGGTAATACGTCATCTCAATGAGCTCAAAGTGACTAAGTAGTTAGTCACGGGATTATGTATTACGGTAACGAGTAAAGAGACTTGCCGGTAACGAGATTGAACTAGGTATAGAGATACCGACGATCGAATCTCGGGCAAGTAACATACCGACGAGACAAAGGGAACTGTATACGGGATTGCCTGAATCCTTGACATCGTGGTTCATCCGATGAGATCATCGAGGAACGTGTGGGAACCAATATGGGTATCCAGATCCCGCTATTGGTTATTGGCCTGGGAGTGTCTCGGTCATGTCTGCATAGTTTCCGAACCCGCAGGGTCTACACACTTAAGGTTCGGTGACGCTAGGGTTGTTAGTGAGAACAGTGCATGGTTACCGAAGGTTGTTCGGAGTCCCGGATGAGATCCCGGACGTGACGAGGGTCTCCGGAATGGTCCGGGGACGAAGATTGATATATAGGATGAAAGGTTTCGGAGTCCAGAAGTGTTCCGGGGAGCACCGGGAAGTTGGCGGATGACCGAAAGGGGTTTCGGGGTCCCGGAAAGGGTTTCGGGCCTAATGGGCCACAAAGGGGAGACGCAACAGCCCTCATAGGGCTGTGCGCCCCCCCTAGGGCCCTCTCCTTGTGCGCCAAGGGGGCTGGCCCCCCCTAGGGCTGCCGCACCCCCTTAGGCTTGGGGGGCAAGGCACCTGGGGGGGGAAACCCTAGCCCCAGGGGGCGCCGCCCCTCCCCATCTGCCCTGGCCGCCGGCCCCTAGGGGAAACCCTAGGGCGCCCCCTCCCCTCTACTCCCCCTATATAAAGAGAGGCAGAGGGAGGGCAGCCACACACGTTCGTGCCTCGGCGCTGCCCTCCCTCTCCCACATCCATCTTCGCGAACTCCTCAGTGCTTGGCGAAGCCCTGCAGGAATCCTCCACCACCATCTCCACCACGCCGTCGTGCTGCCGGTGTCTCCATCAACCTCTCCTTCCCCCTTGCTGGATCAAGAAGGAGGAGACGTCCCCGAGCTGTACGTGTGAAGAACGCGGAGGCACCGTTGCTTCGGTGCTAGGATCTTCGGCGATCTGAATCGCGGCGAGTACGACTCCATCAACCGCGTTCTTGAACGCTTCCGCTTAGCGATCTACAAGGGTATGTGGATCCAACTCTCCCCTCGTAGATGCATCTCCTAGATTGATCTTGGTGAACGTAGGAAAAATTTTTGTTTCCCATGCAACGTTCCCCAACACATGGTTGTGAGGAAGAATTGGAGGAGATCGATGCAGAAGCATATGAGCAATCACAAACAAAAACTGGGAAAAGCCAAAGATCGAAGAACTACACGATCTGGAAGATCAAGCTTTGATCAAAGCATGGACTGCGGTGTCTCTTGATGCATGCATGTGTACTTCTCAAACTGCCAAGAGATATTGGCAAAGGATCGAAGATCAATACTTCCGCATTATGGCAAAGCATCCCAATAGGACTCCACACACATTTCAGTCGCTTCAAGGGTGTTGGGAGAATATCAAGCCTATGTGCAGCCGTTGGGCAACTTGCTTGGAGCAAGTACGCAATGCACCTCCAAGTGGAACCGTGGAATCCGACTATGTGAGTTTGTTTTGCCTTTGTTCAAGTTGTGCATCATCATATTTGCATCACAGGAAATGATTGCATCACTTTGTTCACATTGTGTAGGACAAGATTGCCCAACATAGATACAAAGACATGGAATCTTCGGAAGGCAAATTCTTCAAACTAGAGCATTGTTGGGAGTTGCTCCAAAACTGCGAGAAGTGGGAGTTGATCGACAAAGAATCCCCACCGAAGAGAGGCTCACTTACAAACATGGATGAAGATGAGGATGATGATGGCCCAAGAAATTTGAACAAGCCCAATGGCGATAAGAAGTCTAAGGAGAAGATGAAGAGAAAGCAAGAAGGATCGAGCTTGATGGAGAAGATTGATGCCATGGTACAATCAAACGAGTTGATGTTGTTGAAGTCGTTGGAGATTAAGAAAGAGTTGGCCGAGAAGAAGGCAAAAGAGAAGCAACAAAAGTGGCAAATGCTCAAGGAAGAGGGGCTCCAAAGCTGCCATTGAGGAGAGAAGAGTATGTGCCGCTGAAAACAAATCATTGTCCAAGTTGCTCGCCGAGGAGAACAAGATCATGTCAATGAACCGTAATGACATGGACGACCTCACCAAAACATGGCACGGTATGGCAAGGAGAGAAATCTTGAAGAGGAGAATGGTTGCATCGGCCGATGCATGTTACAGCACCGGAGATGTTTTCTCTACTCCATATGGTGGCAACGTCGATAATTTCCGTGCGGGGGTTGGAACAAGCGCCGGAGGAGGATTCGGTGGTGGCGATGAAATTCAAGATAGACTCAACGCCGTGGAGTGAAGATCGACCAAGAAGATGTCGGACGTGGGCATCACTTTTGCAAGACCCTTTTTTGCATTTGTCGTACTAAACTGGGCTTTTATTTGCGCGTAAACTGTGTTATTTTATTTTGAATTTGAAACTATTTGCGAGAACCTATGTCAAATGCGAGAATCGGGCGTTTTCTGTTTGCGGGTCGACGCGGTGATGTCCGATCAGACCCCGCATGAGCCAACCCGTAAAAAATATATTACATGAATATCCTTTTATATGGGTCCGTTTGGGGGTCTGCATCTGAGGCCATTCGAGCCAACCCACAAAGGCTGTTTTCCACCAACCGCAAACACGTTTTGCGGGTCGGCCGGATGCGGGGTCTGCTAGAGTTGCTCTTATCCCTTCTCTCCATCATGGCGACCACACCGCTCGGGTGAGCGCGCCGCCGCTGCCCAACAACGACCGCCTCTCGTTCGGGTGATCTCCCTGCTCCGTCCACGCCCGCATCCGGTGAGACCAGATCCGGGTTCTCCATCACGCACTCGTTCCCGTTCTCCCTCTGTCTTCGCCCTCCCTCGCGACGGGTGTGCACGCATGAGGTGCCGCCCAGCTCTTCCTCCTTCGACCTCCACTGCTCCGACTTCGACAAGCTCTTCCTCTCCGCCCAGATCCTTCCCCGGATGTGGTATCCCGTCACCACGTCCACGAGCTAGCCCCGTCGGCCCCCATCCCTCGCTCGATGCCGCCGCCCCCTGCTTCCAGGTTCAGAGAGGAGAACACGGGTGTGAAGGCATGCGAACACAATGATTGTCGCTCCGGCATTGACACTCACCGCCCATGTGTAAGCCACTTCAGTTCCCTTTGCTGGCGCATCCACTGACCTGCCGCCGCCTCCAGCACCGCCTAACATGCACCTCAGCCACTCCCGTTCGCCCATCCACTTCCCCTCCGTTTGTTCATGCCCTCTCATATTCGGTGTGGTGGTTCCTTCTTGTTACTCAGATTTTTCAAGCTTTTTGTGTGATGCCTTGTTTGTGCTTTTTGTATAGTTTTGCTGCGCCATTGCAGTGTCATGTACTCATGTGGTGTGTTTGTTACTTTATGAGGTAATATCACTGCTAGTCACGAAACTTGTGTCGGATGTGCAATTTGGTGCTAAAACTTTAAAAATACGATTTTTTGGTGATCTAACTTGTGTTTAGGTGCAAATATGGTCACTCCGGCTGTTTACGCGCGTATATGCCGCTTGGCGCGCGTATTTTTTTTATTTTGCATTGAAGCCTTTGCATTTATTTAATTACGAACAAAGGCCCCCTAAAAAAAAAGAAAAAAAGGCACCCTCAAGTAAAAGAAAAAATGCTGCAGCCGATGGGTTTGAGAACACACGACCTCCTAATAACATACCAGCGCACATCAGCTAACCACTACACCAAGTATCTATTACTGTTCAAAAAGAGAAACACATATTTTATTTTTTTTGCTCTAACCAAATTTCCATTAACAGAAAAAATGAGCGCCCGGAATTTTTGAATTTAAATGAGAGAAACTAGTCTAACAATATATGAACGTAACTTAAATCCTCATATGGGCATACAATATCAGATCCTCTTTTGGGAAATATTTTTTGTCTTATTCATGCTCATTTTGAAAAAATACGTTATTTAAAATATTGTTCTCGGTGCCGCAACTATGAGGTAATAATCGGGAGTCATACAACTTGCACTTGATGTTCAGTTTGGTTACAACTGCTATGTTGACAACGCTATGCATCTGATTTCTAGGGAAGCAGCCTCAACAACTAAGGTAGAGATAAACTATTGGTTTGATGATATATATCACTATGCTCATTTTTACGCTTCCCAGGTAAAAGATGAAATACTTTGATCCTATTGAGCACTATTAGGAAGATAATTATGCATATTTGCACAAAGAGAAAAGTATGTTTTTGGTAAATTGGGTAAACAAGGAAAAACATCATGTTGATGTTTTACAAAAAAAAAAGATGTTACAACAACTATGAAATATCTGCGCAGCAAAATGGGCAATTACAATATTGGGTGAGGACGTAACATATAATCTCTGTCATATCTGTATTTGGGCAATTCTACCAACCAATCTTGCATATGCTAAACAGGCTGAAGAGACTATAGTCATCCACTCACAGACTAGCTAGCTCTTTCCCTATGCCTACAATTCCAACAAATAATTGACACATGCTATCTCCACTACACCACATCCATACACCCATCTTGGCACACACCTAAAACTTGTTCCATCTATATATAGTAGTCATTTCCCGTTTTCCCCTTTTATGGGGGAGTTAATGCTAATAAAAAGTGTGGAGGTGTGTGATATATATGAGAGATTTATACGATGAGATATTGCTCTAAATGCTAGTGATGGTGTAAGATGCGGCGGTGATGTTTGAATAATTTTGTTGAGGTTTCTGGAACTACAAATACCTATAGAAATGATATAAATATATTCAATAAAAGTATTGTTCCATAGTAAAAAAAATTGTGTTTGCCTCCTCGATCAGAAACACCATCTCCTACTTAACTCATCTACATTGTGCGACACCTAGCAGACCAATAAAAACTTGGAACTACTTACAAACAATAGGTATGGTGCTGATGTGGATTGACCACCAAGAAAAGGCTATAGCTTTTCATTTCAAATCGATTATTTATAGCTTGATTTTCAGTGGTTGTAGCTCAGCAGATAGGTGTTTATATGGACTCCTTAGCATCATTGACTTTTCCCCACAGCGGTAATGTGTGGGAGGGCTCTCCAGTTGATTTCATTTGAATTCCTTCCATTGAACATTTTTTACAACCCTAAACATTTTCCATCCGTTACCTCATGTCTAGATCCCTGTTAAATTTTCATTGTAAATGAAACCGTTTATTTGATAGAAAGATTCTTGCCATGCAAGCCTATTGGGGAGGTGACTATCGTAACCAGCCCAGGAAACTGCTGCCGAGGAAGGAGACTTGCAAATGGAAAATATAACACACCGGCGTGACGATGTGAATTGATGATTTTATTGCCTAGTAATTTGTCCACCGGATGAAAAAAATCGATGGGAGATGGGGAAGTGAAGACATACTTGCAGGCAGGATGGCTTCGTTTGATGGGTGGAGCCTACCGAAACGAAACAACAGCGCACTCCCCTTTAATAGTAGATTTTTTTTTGACAAAGGGCGGATTTTATTAACTCAAAATGAGCATCAAGAGGATACAACACTATGAGCACACACCCGGTCTCTGCATAATTAGGATGCACACAGACAACACCGACACACGACAACTAGCAAAGTCATAATGACCAAAGCTATATGTAGGCGAGAAAAAAATAAGGGAAAAGCGATCAAATCCGCCATCGACAGACTACAGTAAAAACCGTATCCGCACCAACCATCTCATGACTTCACACAGACCACAAAATTCTTCAACAGAAACGCCTTAAGGAAGGGAGCGACGTTGACGCAACCGCCCTCACTGGATCCAATCGTCAAGGCCAGTATCTAGATTTTCACCCTGAAGAATCAGTCCGAGGATATTCGAGCAATGCCTTCAACAAGATAACAACGAAAAAGACGTCGTCATTGCCAGGTCAAACCTAGGTTTTCACCCCGAAACTCGAGACTGAGTGCATGTAGCACTAACATCGAAGTCACTAATGTGTTGTCGACATCAGTTTTGCACGATCCCAGCAGCTACAACAATATGGACAGCACTGCACAACCATCCCTTTACGTCAAGTCTTGGACCATAGTTTGCATATCACTGCTAAAGTGAACCATCGGATCTGGAGAGATGAACGCTCTCCGAAGATCTTCCGATAACCGTCGTTGACATGTAGCCATAGCCGGTCGTTGTAGCCATCACCATCTAGATCACCACACCGCCATCCACGTCCGCCGCTGCACCAACATGGAGAGAAGTAGACCCGGCATGGAGGCCACACCGCCATCTGACCGAGAAAGACGCGATCCAGCCATCCCACGGGTGTGGTGGTCAACGCAGGACAAGGAGCAGACCACATGGTGAATGCCACCTGCGTCGGCCGCATCCCGTTGCCCGTGCGTGAGGCAAGGTCGCCGCGGCCCACATGGCCAATGCATCCCGCGACGGATATGGGTTGAAGCCCAAGCGGCAGATCCCCAGCCAACCGACTGAAGGGAGACGGCGCTCCACGACCATCCTGTGGCTTGAGGCGGAGGGAAGACGACCGGCTTTGGAGCACTGAGATCGGGAAGTGCCAGGCATGGATCCATTGTAAGAGCATCAGGAGAAGACGCCAGTCCCGCCGCCGCCGAACAACGCACGAGGCTTTGCCCGGCAGATCTGGCCGGCGGCGGCAGGGGGAAGGACCCGGGAGGGGAGGCCTAGTCGCCGGGGAAGTGGGGGCAGCCGCCCGTGTCGCCCAGCGAAGGCGAGTCCGTGTCAGTGTTTGCCCAGAAAATGATGACCCTTGTCGGTGAGATCGGATCGCTCGGCGCGAAGATCATTGAGGAGGTAGTGGTTGAGACCTTATTCAACATCGTCCCTGCCCGATTCAACGACATTGTCAACACGATCAAGCAATGGGGCGATATCACAATGATGACCATGGCCGAGGTTGTTGGTCGGCTCGCCGCCTTCGAAGAAAATGAGACAGGTCATCGCCGTCAGTCCAGCAGCAAGGACGATCAACTTAAGTTGATGACTCTGGCCCTGGAGCAGTTGATGAAGGGCAAGAAAAGCACCCTAGGTTCTAGCAGCAGGCGTGGTGACCGTGCTGATGGCGGGCAGGCTGGACGCGGTGATAGCAGTGACCGCGGCAAGCAGAAAAACACTGCAAGTTTTACCTAACCAATGTGAGATGTTTCAACTGCAATTTAACAGGGCATTTCAAGTCTGATTGCCTGGAGCCAAAGAAGGAGAATTCAAACTTTGCTCAGGTAGAAGATGAAGATGACCCCGGGCTTCTCATGATGGAAGTTTGTGAGCTCACAATGTATGAACCAGAACCGACACAGCATGTGTTCCTCAATGATGAGAAAAGTGGTTCCCAAGCTCACTTGAAGCCAGGACACTTCCTGGTACCTGGACATGGGAGCCAGCAATCACATGACAGGTAATTCAGAGAAGTTTGTTGAGTTGGATCAGTCAGTGCGTGGAAAAGTGAGCTTTGGGGGATGGCTCTGCAGTGAAAATAGTTGGGCGTGGAGCAGTGCTGATGAAGTGCCTGACAAGGGAACATCGCATACAGTCAGATGTGTATTACATACCCAGACTGAAGAACAACATCATTACCCTTGGTCAGTTAGATGAAAATGGATGCAAGTACTCAGGGAGTCAGGGGAGAACGGTGTGATGACAGTTTGGGACAGACAGAGAAATGTGCTCACAAGAGTGCCTCGAACCATCAATCGCATGTATATTCTAAACATCCGGTGCACACGTAAAGGATGAAGCGTGGTCGTGGCACATGTGGTACGAGCATGTAAATTTTCGTTCACTTTGCGCACTAGCAGCCGAGGGGACAGTCGAAGGAATGTCGTAGCTCAAGCAAGCTAATCAGGTGTGTGATGGTTGTATGATTGCAAAGCAGAAACCACTTCTGTTCCCGCCACTAGCAGCATACCGAGCAGTTCAACAGCTAGATCTATGGCATGGGGATCTCTGTGGACCCATCACACCTCTGCCTCCGGGTGGTAAGCATTACTTTCTCCTTCTAGTCGATGACTATTCTCGATGCATGTGGATTGTGTTGCTGTGTAGTAAAGATGAGGCATTGGAAGCCATCAAGAAAGTGCAGATTGCAGCTGAGGTTGAGAAGAACCTGAAACTAAAGGCACTGCACACTGACAGGGGTGGCGAGTTCACCTCTGCTGAGTTCATTGATTACTGTTAACGCCACAGCATCAAGCATTTCCGGACAACACCGTACACACCTCAGCACAATGGGGTGGTTGACAGAAGAAATCAAACCGTCGTGGGGATGGAGAGGAGCCTCCTCAAGAGTATATGGACATGCCTGCAAGGTTCTGGGGTGAAGCCGTGACTAGCGATGTGTACCTGCTGAACCATGCTCCTACAATGAGTGTGAAAGGGATGACACCTCATGAGGCATGGCACAAGATAAAGCCCTCTGTACAACACTAGCGTACATTTGGTTGTACCGCTCATGTGAAGAAAGTTGGGTCGGGATAGACCAAGCTACCTGATAGAAGCAAGTAAATGGTGATGATTGGATATGAAACCGGATCAAAGGCCTATCGCGTGTATGATCGAGAGAGTAAGAAGTTGGTCATCACGCAGGATGCGGTGTTTGAAGAAGATAGGCCATGGAATTAGACCTCTGTGGAGTTAGTGGAAGGAAAAGATCCAGATTCTTTTGTTGTGTTCTATCCGAACGAGCAGGATTCAGAAGGGACTGGAGAAGCAGTGGAAAACGCTGCCACGACAGTGAAATCTGTTGCAGCGCCTCGGCAGGCCTCTAGGACTCGGCAAGACAATGATGGTTTCACTATCCCGATTGATTTGGAGGGCTCTCCTGTGACCCCAACTCACTTGCAAGCACCTCCAAGCACACCATATACCAAGCCGTCATAGGGTCCACAAGGCAAGCGTTTGCTCGAGGAGATCTATGAAGAAACCATAGAAATCAAACAGTTTGATGCAGGGCTATGTCTGTTCGGTCAGGAATGTTGGAGCCAGAGCGATTGAGAGAGAGAGATGGGTCGTGCAACACACACTGTATTCACAATCTGGGGTTACACAGTTATATAGTACATGCCGACTCAGCTAACTAACTCACCCACTAGCCTGAAGACTAGGACTAACAAAATACATGACACACACGGTCGCTAACACTCCGCCGCAGTCGTGTCGTCCCTGCTGGGCAGTACACAAAGACTGGACCTGAATGTCTGGAAGACGGTAGTCGGCAAACCCTTGGTCATGATATCTGCGAGCTGCTGAGTTGCGGGGACATGTACAATGCGGAAATCACCGAGTGCCACCTTTTCCCGGACGAAGTGGATATCGAGCTCGATGTGTTTAGTCCTCCGATGATGAACTGGATGCGTGGACATATACACAGCCAATATGTTGTCGCAGAAAACAATGGTAGCCTTTGGTGGAGAGAGGCCGAGTTCACCAAGGAGCTGCTTGAGCCAAACACAATCAGCTACTGCATTGGCGACAGCGCGATACTCCGCTTCTGCGCTAGAGCAGGAGACGATGGCTTGCCGCTTGGAGGACCAGCTGACGAGGGTGGCGCCAAGGTAAACACAGTATCCGGAGGTTGAGCGGCGAGTGTCAGGACAACCCGCCCAATCCGCGTCGGAGTAGGCAACGATCTCTCTCGACGAGGAGACTGACAGTAGGAGTCCATGGGCGGTTGTGCCGCGAATGTACCGCAAGATGTGCTTGACGAGCGTG
The DNA here is from genome assembly GCA_902687465.1 of Secale cereale. Taxonomy (NCBI): domain Eukaryota; kingdom Viridiplantae; phylum Streptophyta; class Magnoliopsida; order Poales; family Poaceae; genus Secale; species Secale cereale. Next base: position 15,700,330 of record LR738715.1, on the reverse strand, counting down.
AGGTGACTGTCTCGAGGATCATGCATGTGAAGACACGCATGTTGGACAGCGTATGCCAGGTCAGGACGCGTCATGGTGAGATATTGCAGGCCACCGGCGAGACTGCGATAGTTGGAGGGATCGGCGACGGGCCGACCGGCATCGGCGGCAACCTTGGGCGAGGTGTCGACCGGCGTGGCCACGGGGTGGCAGGTAGACATGCCGGCGCGATGAAGAAGGTCCTCGCACGCGATGTACGCTGAACCCGGATGCCGAGGAAGTAGTGTAGAGCACCCATGTCCGTCATCGCGAACTCATGATGTAGATTATCGACGAGTGTGCGAAGAAGGACAGTCAAGGAAGCCGTGATGACGATGTCGTCGACGTACAGTAGAAGGTACGCAGCGTCGTCACCCCGCCGTAGGATGAACAGCGAGGCGTTGGACCACGACGCGGCGAACCCAATGGTGGCGGCGAAGGTGGTGAACCGCTGAAACCAAGCCCGCGGGGTCTGCTTGAGGCCGTACAAGGACTTGGAGAGACGACAGACGTGATCCGGCCGAGTGGCGTCGACGAATCCGGCGGTCTGATAGCAGTAGACTTGCTCGTCAAGGACGCCATGAAGAAAGGCGTTCTTTACGTCAAGCTGATGCACCGGCCAGCCGCGAGAGCACGTGAGGGTGAGCACCGTCCGAATCGTAGCCGGCTTGACCACCGGCGAAAAAGTCTCGCCAAAGTCGATGTCGGGCCGTTGAGTGAAACCCTGGACAACCCAGCAGGCTTTATACCTCTCGAGGGAGCCGTCGGCGTTGGTTTTGTGCCGGAAAACCCACTTTCCAGTGACCACATTAGTGTGAGGTGGGCGAGGAACAAGGATCCAGGTGGAGTTCGCCATGAGAGCATCGTATTCAGACTGCATTGCAGCGCGCCAGTTTGGGTCGCGAAGGGCAGTACGGATGGAGGAGGGAAGAGGGGAGATGGTGGAGGCGTGCAGATTTGTGTAGCGAGGGTTAGGCTGGAAGATCCCGTGCCGTGCGCGCGTCATCATCGGATGTGGTGCACGAGCAGGAGGCGGCAAGGGAGAAGGATGGGGCGAGGGGGGATGGGGAGAGGTGGTTGGGCTGGAAGGTGGGGAAGGTGGCCCATGAGGCGAGTGGCTGGTGGGCTGTGGAGACGTGGGAGGGGTTGGTGTGTTGGTGGGCTCAGGGGGGGGGGAGCCAGTTGGCGATTCAGGAGGGGAGGGCGAGGGCGGCGGCCATGCAGGATCGACGTGAATCGCGGGAGGTGGAGCGGTAGCGGAGGAGGGTGCATTTTGAGGAGTAGGTAGCGATTTGAAGGGGAAAACGGTCTCCACGAAAGTTACGTGCCTGGAAAAGATAATGCGCCGGGATAAGGGATCGTAACAACGATATCCTTTCCTATCGTCGGGGTAGCCTAGAAATACACAAGAAACTAAACGTGGGGAGAGCTTGTTGCGGGTGGTGGCTAAGAGGTTGGGATAGCAAAGACATCCGAATACACGGAGGTGACGAAAGTCGGGTGCATGCCCAAAAAGAAGCTCGTAGGGGGTGGTCAGAAGTTGAGGTTTGCACGGACGCCGGTTGAGGAGATAAGTGGACGTGGCGAGAGCTTCAGCCCACCAACGGGAAGGCATGGAAGCGTGAATGAGAAGTGTACGAACGCCATTGTTGAGGGTACGAAGAATGCGTTCGACCTTGCCGTTCTATTGGGACGTATACGGGCAGGTGAGGCGAAAGAGAGTGCCGTGAGTTGCAAGAAGAGAACGATTTGCAAGGTTGTCAAATTCTTTGCCGTTGTCGGTTTGAAGAGCTAGAATGGGATGAGAGAATTGCATGTGGACATAGGCAAAAAATTGAACTAATAGGCCATGCACTTCAGATTTGCGACGTATTGGAAAGGTCCATACAAAATGTGTGAAATCATCAAGAATGACCAAGTAGTATTGGAAACAAGACACACTTAATATTGGACTTGTCCATAGATCACAATGACAAAGTTCGAATGGAAAAGTACTATGAGAAGTAGAGGACCTAAAAGGCAGCCTAGTGTGCTTGCCAACACGACATGCATCGCAATGGGTCGACAAGCTCTTATTAAAGCTGAAATCGAAATATGTGGAGGCCTTCGCGAGGGCGGTAGCACCAGGGTGGCCAAGGCGCTGGTGCCAAAGATCGGCGGTGACGATGGCGGTGAGGCATGGACGGGACGGAGCGAAGGTGTACAGATCGCCGGTGGAGTCACATCGGAGAAGCACCGTCTTGGTTGCAAGATCCTTGATAGAGAAACCATATGGGTCAAATTCAATCGAGACTAAATTATCACGAGTGAAAGCACGTACAAAAACGAGATTTTTGATAAGAGAGGGAGAGATGAGAATTTCTAAGAGGGAGAGAGGGCGGGAGGGAGTGGGGAAGGAGGTGGAACCGACGCCGGTGATTGGCAGCAGAGACCCATCACCAACGACGATGGAAGAGGGAGAAGAGGAAGTGGGGAGGGAGAAAGGAATACCAAAACCGGAGCTCATGTGGGAGGAAGCGCCGCTGTAGAGGACCCATTCACCACCGGGAGCAGTAGGTGGATGCAGCGCCATCTGGTTGAGGGCGGCAATCAGCGCCGCCTGATCCTAGTGTGGCAACGGCGAGGCCGCGGTCGTGGCCTGTTACGCCTGTGGTGCAGAAGGAAAGGGCGGGCGGGCACCGAGGATGCCCTGGAAGGTGCCGGCGATGGTGGTGGGGGAGCGCTGGGGAGGAGAGTAGCCACAAGAGAGCCCGCCATTGAAGGAGGGGCCGCCAGGGAGAGCCCCGCCGGAGGAGGAGCCACCAGGCCTGGCCGAGGGGTTCTGCTTGCGCTTCTTCTGCCGGCCGCTGCGGTTGCCGGAGGAGCCGCCCGCGCCAGGCTGGGGGGGGGGCGAGAAGGGCCGCGGGGGCACCGGGGTTGAAGAGAACCGGCGCGGGGGCTGGAGGCGGCGGCCGAGCGGCGTAGTAGGCGCTGGCCTGCGCGATGAGGGCCGTGCGGGAGGCGTTGCGCGCCAGCCGGCTGAGGCGTTGTTCCTCCAGCTGCAGGAAGGAGCGAAGCTTGACGAAGGAGGGCCGGCGACCACGGGTCATGTGCGGCACGGCGTGTTGGAGACGCTCATCGAGGCCACGCAGGACGTTGTGAACTAGCTTGCAATCCTTGATGCGATGGCCGAGATCACGCAGAGTGTCAGCCATCTGTTTCAGCTGAGAGGTGTAGTCGACGACGGTGAGGTCGCCTTGGATGAAGGAGTGGAACTCGTCGAGGAGGTAGGTGATCCGGGCGTCGCGGTTGCTGCGGAAGAGAGAGCGAAGCGAACGCCAGAGGGTGTACGCCGTGTCCTTCCGATCATCGACGATCTCCAAGGTCGAGGGGATGACCGTGGCGTTGTACCACGACAGGACGGCGAAGTCGTTGAGGACCCAATCAGAGGTGGCGTGAGCCGGCGTGCCGTCGACGTGGTCGGTGAGGCCGAACTTGGCGAGGGCGGCGAGAAACTTGTCAGGCCCAAGATGTGATTCTATCCCGATCACGTGACACTTACGTGATTGGGGCACAACCGCATTTCGAGCGCTTAGCAAGATGGATATCATTACATCGTACCATTACATACATACATGGGGGATACAACAATACATACAAGTCACATGAATAAAACAACATCAATACACGGCATCTGAATGCGGATGCAAACATGAAAAGCACAATGACATCCATCTGCTATCCTAGGCTGCCGACCCGGAACCTAACCCAAGACTGAAGAAGAAGAAGAAGAAGAAGAAGAAGAAGAAGAAGAAGAAGAAGAAGAAGAAGAACTCCAACACAACGAACAACGCTCTCATGTCAAGACATCGGAAACCTGCACCTGCAACTGTTGTTGTAGTATCTGTGAGCCACGAGGACTCAGCAATCCCATAACCATGGGTAACAAGACTATCAAAGCTTAAAAGGTAGGAAGAGGTAATGTGGTGAGGTTGCAGCAGCGCCTAAGCAATATATGGTGGCTAACTTATGAGTACAAGAATAAGATGAGCATCTACGCAAACAGTCGCAACTAGTAGTGATCGCTAAAGATCCTGAACTACCTACGAGTCAAACATAACCCCACCGTGTTCTCTTCTCAAGTGAAAAGAGACAGTCACAGTTACTCACACAGTTGTGTGTTTTATCTCGGATCCTCTGTCAAGTTTTCTACAACCGGACATTAACAAATTCCAATCTGCCACATAACCGCGGGCACGGCTTTTGAAAGATCATAACCCTGCAGGGGTGTCCCAACTTAGCCCATCACAAGCTCTCACGATCAGCTGAAGTAATAATATTTATTACCCCTTATCTTAGGGAAATCCGATCAGGCTCGGCATCCCGGTGCACAAGACATTTCGACAATGGTAAAACAAGTCCAGCAAGACCTCCCGGCGTGCCGACACCCTGATAGTAGCCGCGCATATCTCGTCTCAGGCCACATCCGGATGGGACATCCTACGAGTAAAACCAGCCCTCGGGTTTCCCCAAGGTGGCCCCGCAGCCTGCCCGTTTGGGACCAACACCATCAGCACTGGCCCCCCCTGCTATGTAGAAAAGAATCAACGAGGGCGCGACCCCCTATGCAAATTTAATTAATTAATTAAGTTGTTATTATGAGGCAAATTAAAACCAATGTTGGGCCTTGCTGGAGGAGTTTTATTCAAAGACGAAGTGTCAAGGGGTCCCCATATACCCAACCGTGTAAGGAACGCAAAATCAAGGAACATAATGCCGGTTTATCGGCGCCTAAGGTGGCATGAGTGGAACAAAACACCGAGCAAAAGGCCAAGCCTTCCACCCATGCCCAATATATAGGTGTGTTAATAATAATAATAGATATTGTGATATTCCAACAACAAGATCCGACATGGATCAATCTTCATCTTCACCTGCAACTAACAACGCTATAAGAGGGGCTGAGCAAGCGGGTAACATAGCCAAACAACGGTTTTGCTGGGAAGGTGTCAAAGGTTAGAGGTTTCATGGCAACAAGGAGAGGGGCTGACATAAAGATGGGTAGCGCGACATATAACGATAGCATCGAGACAACTAAGCATGGCAATGATAGTAAAGGTATCCAAGGGTATGGTCATCTTGCCTGAGATCCCGCAAGGAAGAAGAACGGATCCATGAAGAAGACGAAGAAGAAGCCTTGAAGAAGAACCACGAGTAGTCGAACGAATCTTCACGATCGCAATGGAACAAGCACTAACGAGAAGAAGCAAGCAATACGGTAAACACACAACACAAGAACATGACAAGAATGCTCAAACAAGTATGATGCAAGACTAGTCTATATAGGAAGCTATACATGGCAAGGTAGGAAGCACGGAAAAACAACACAAGAACATGACAATATGCTCAAGCAAGTATGATGCAAGACAAGTCTATATATGATGCAATACATGGCAAGGTAGGAAGCACAGAAAAACAACACAAGCAACAAGTTTTAAATGAGGCCGGAATCTACATATAATAAAACCGGTAAGTCCTCATATGCATATTTTGAAATTAGTCCAGATCTGAACAAACCTTAAGTTCAAGTGGTTAAACAGCAATTTAACATGCACCATGATGATCTACACGAAATTCTAGTCAAGTTTCACATAAAGTTTGTTTAATTCGGAGCTACGGCCTAGAAGATATGAGCAAAACAAGACAAACATGGCAACGGTGCAAGATGCACCCAAACATCAAGCAAACTCACTCCAAACATGAAAACAATATGATATTATGAATCTACATGCAAAATCACACAAGTTTCATATAGGACACACTCAAAACGGAGCAACGGGCTAAAAGATACACATGAAACAATATATAACAACAAGCTGAAGTTAACAGCCACATAGCAACTTCGGAGCAATGTAAATATAAGCTAAATCACCCAAACATGATAACAAGAAGCATGGATATGAAGTAGACATGGTACTTAATAAGTGTGAACTTAGAACACACCCAAAAGCTTGCTGAAACACATTTAAACAAGCATGGCAAGTTGCAATAAAATTATTCAGACTTCGTCAAAATCTGGTAAGGCAAAAACATCATCACGATGCTGCCTTCGGTGGCACAAAACAACATGCATATCAATTCAACTAAGCATATAAAGAACATGGACATGTAGTAGACATATCCTACAGCAAACAACTCCATTGGAGCAACTACATAGGAGGCATGGATCAATAGCAACAAGCTACACCAAATTGAACATGCTGATAAAAACCTGACAGGCATAATTTATAGCAACTTGAGAGCAAGAAATAAATAAGCTATAGCAGGTCATATGAGCAAGTAAGGGCATGAATGGATAGACAATAACATGGACAACAAGACATGATCATTGGCCACTCCAAAACAAGCATGGATTTGAGTAGGGCATCAAGCAAACATAGCATCAGGTTATAACAGATTCCAGACTTAGCAGTTTTTTCACTAAGTATAAAACAGCAATAACGACATGGCATGTTTACAAGCATGTTTAAGTCAACACAAGGCATATCATGGAAATTTAAATGCACCACAACAAAGACCATATTATTGTGCTTCTAAAACAACTAAACATGTGGCATGAAGACAAACACATCAATAGCAAAGAGCAATTGAAATCAACATCTCATAACAAGTTTCAGAACTTAACAGCCAAATGCACTTTTGCAACAGAGATTAACATGGCAATATGGACTCAAACAAGCATGCTACAGCAACCATCATGTAGTACACTTCACAATGAACATTTTGACATATCGTATGCATCATTTGGATCACCATACAAGAAGTTACAACCAAGCAAAGTATGCATCAGATTACAAAAACTTAGGGACTTAGCCGTTTTTACAGAGGGAAAAACTGAGCGTCATATAACTATCTGTCGCACAGGGCGGTGGTTAAAGAGGGGCCTCACCATGGGCCGAGCCCAGAAGAAGAGGCGGCCCGAGGCGGTGGAGGAGCTGGGCCTCGGGAAGCTGGGCCCCGGGGAGGAGGTGGCTGGCCTGGGCCCTGGAGGCCCACTCGGTGGCTGGCGCTGCTGGGCCGGCGAGCAGCGGGCGGCCCAAGAGCAGGGCGCTGAGGCGTTGACCTCCCGGCGTCGATCCAGACAAAGCCGCCGGCGGCGGCCGACAACTCCGGCGACATCGGGGCTCCGGCGAGGACGGGTTCGCCGCGGGGCTACCGGATCTGGCTGCGGGGGCTCCGGCTTCGACGTTCACCGGGGCCGGCGGCGTCAAGGCGGCGCTGCGAGGGAGATCGGCCTGGAGGCAGCTTTGGGGTCGCAGGCGGCCGGCAAGGCCACGGCGGCACTGGTCGCCGGCGGTGAGGCGGCCGGTGCGGTGGTGCCCAGCGGCTAGGCAGGGCGGCGGAGGGAGCGACCAGCTTGTGAGGTGCGGGGCTCGGGCACTGGATCGGCCGTCCTGGTGCGGCGACGACGTGATCCGGGCCCGGCGGGCCGGATCTGGGCGGCGCGGGCCCGTGGCGGCGGCGGGAGGCTGGCTGGGACAAGTGGCGCTGCGGGATTGGACGCGGGCAGCGGCGACGCTGACGTCTTGCCCGGGGATTGGCCCGGGCGACGTGGAGGTGGCTGGACATGTCCGGCGGCGGAGATGGACATGTCCGGCGCGCGGTGGGAAGAGGGTTAGGGTTTCATCTTCGCGAAAATGGAGGGAGAGGCACACATTTATAGGTAGAGGGAGCTAGGAGTGTCCAAATGAGGAGCGGTTCGCGGCCACGCGATCGTGATTGAACGACCAAGAGCATGGAGGGGTTAGAATGGGCTAGATGGACTGTGTGAAAGGGGTGCTGGGCCAAAAGAGAAAAGGCTTCCGATGGTTAACACAGTTAACAGTTGGGCTATCAAACGAACTCCGAACGCGACGAAACTTGACAAACGGTCTACCTATGCTATAATAAGACCACACGCCAAGTTTCGACCCATTCCGAGAACATTTTCCGGCTACTCATAAAATAAATATTCGGAAGCGCCGCGGGCGCGTGCGAGTGTGTCTGGGCTCAGAACGGACAACGGAAAGGACGAGGGGACTCGGGCGGATGCAAGTTTTGAAAACATGTTGATGCAACACCCATGATGACATGGCAAGATGCAACACGCAAGCAGATGACATGGCAACGGCAACGAATAACTGGCTGACACCTGGCGCACCGGTCTCGGGGTGTCACAACACTCCCCTACTAACAAGAGATCTTGTCCCGAGATCTTAGGAACGAGACGGGAGAGAAAAAGGAAGAATAAAGTTCTTCGAGGACAAAAGAGCGAAACCAAAGAACGTTGAGAGGTTGAGCCACCTGAAAGGAAGAATGCAACGGAGATGAACGAAGCTGCAAGGACTTCGTTAGACAAGAGGAAGAAGGAATACGACGAGAACCAAGGAGGTTGAAAGGCACGAAAGAAGATCTGAAGGAACAAGAATGAATTCGAAACCACTCCGGTTAATAAGAGATAGAAAGAAATCTCCACGAAGGAATTCGGGGTAGCACTCCTGCTGAAACTGAAAGAAATAGCACACCGGTTGACATGACTGGAATAGGACAAGAACCTGAGAAGATGGAATAAAACATGACGAAATGAACAAGACAATGCCTCCGGAAGAATTAAAAGAGTGAACTGAAAAGAACGGATAAGAGAAGAACAACTTTGAACACAACTGAATTTGAAAGAGCATCTAGAAGGACAGACTCGAACGGAGTTGTTGAGAAAATCAACAACAAAAGAATAAGCTTGTTGTGGACTTATTAAAAACATCTCAAAATTTGAGGTGAATTATGCCGCAACCAAAATATTGAAGAGCTGAGAATAGCGAAGAATGCAAAACTCCACTTCAAAAGAATACGGAGAATTATTTGCACTCGAGAGGCAAAAGAATAAGAATGCTTGAGCTGCTCCAGAAGAATTAGACGAATATTTGAAGAATGAATTAAATGATGAAGAACCAACATGAAGAACTCTGGTAACGAAAAGATGATGATATAGAAGTGAAGGATTCAAGAATAAGAATAAAGCGTTGCGATGATTCGACGAGATAGCCGAGGAAAACTTGAACTTCGGAGAAGAAAAGATGAAAGCACTTGGAACTAGAATTTATTCATCAAGAATAAACTCCAAATGAAGGAATAAATCAACTCGATGAAAAGAATAAGAATTATGTTATGCTTATCCTCCACTAATTAAATTGATGAAAGTAATGGATTCACATATCACTTATTCGCATTGAAATTGATAAAGGAGGGATATAGCGCAAAACTTGAGAAAGTCTTCATGAAACACTGGTAGGATTGGAATAAATGAATCGATTGATATGATAACACCGGAAAAGGACTGTTGAACGAACCACCGTAAGAATTCAAGTCGAGTGAATAAAAGGAACGAATCGTCGGGAAGAATTGAGTGATGAAGAGGACAAACCACCATAAAGAATTAAAATCGAGTGAAAACAAGAGAATGCATTGCCGGGAAGAATAAAGCACTTGGGGAAAATAGAATGATGAGAACGAAGAGATCGCGAACTGATTAAAGAATACTTGAACGAAGCACCGGACGAATGTGAGACGAACGAAGAGGCATCATTGAAGAATATTTGGAGGACGAAGTTGAAAACTGAGAACGAACAATCTTCTGAAATGATGGCCTTCGGAGGAACACAATGAAAATAATTCCTGAAATACTCCGGAAGAATGAAAATAGGAAAGGTTGAACCAATGATGAAAAGAATTTGGAAACGATCTTGGAGAAGGCATATGACTGATGGTATCCGTACTTACGTCACACTTGAAAAGAATTTAGGAATACTCCGGAAATTAGAAGAGTCAGGTAAGATCCTGGGAAAAGACCTGTGGGTTATGAGCCCACCGAAAAGAAAACTCCGTTGGAAAGGATTATTCGAGTGAGAAAAGATGCACCGGGACGATTAAAAGACTCGAATGAGGTGACAACCTCGAATTAATTAGAACACAGACGAATCCCCTGAGATATCTTCGGAACTCCGAAATAATTAAATGGCGAGAGACAAGCGAGCAATAGGAAACAATTGAGCCGAGGGAAAAAAAGAATATGATGAAGACCGAAAACTTAAATTGAATCCACCAGAAAGAAAAGAGATGAAGAAGGACGAACTAGATGAAAATTCACCAGTTGAAACAATTGAGAAAATAATGCAAAGGATTCACACGAGTAGGATGGATACTCGATTAAGGACTCCGGCTCCGAGAAGCAAAAGGGTGGGAGGGTGGGAAAAAGAAAGACAACTTCGGAAGGGGAAACAACATCGGTTAAAAAAACTTAGGTTGCACTTGCAAGAAGAAGAGGGTCGAATCCACTTGACGAGAGATGCACCAGATGAAAGAACTGACAACGCAATGAACAAAACTAACCACGTGATCCTAAAAAAATTGAAGGGGAAGAGGAGTAATTCAAAACACCTACGTCAAGATTCCTCACTAGAGCGACGAAGGGGCAGGGGAGTAAAAAGAATTCCTACTCTCTGATATAACTAGACTCCGAAAAAGTTTTCTGCTAGACTCAACCACGGCCAGACTACGATCAATCAAGGGGCTCCTATGGTCGGTCGAGGCTCTGATACCAACTTGTCAGGCCCAAGATGCGATTCTATCCCGATCACGTGACACTTACGTGATTGGGGCACAACCGCATTTCGGGCGCTTAGCAAGATGGATATCATTACATCGTACCATTACATACATACATGGGGGATACAACAATACATACAAGTCACATGAATACAACAACATCAATACAAGGCATCCGACTGCGGATGCAAACATGAAAAGCACAATGACATCCATCTGCTATCCCAGGCTACCGACCCGGAACCTAACCCAAGACTGAAGAAGAAGAAGAAGAAGAAGAACTCCAACACAACGAACAACGCTCTCACGTCAAGACATCGAAAATCTGCACCTGCAACTGTTGTTGTAGTATCTGTGAGCCACGAGGACTCGGCAATCCCATAACCATGGGTAACAAGACTATCAAAACTTAAAAGGTAGGAAGAGGTAAAGTGGTGAGGTTGCAGCAGCGCCTAAGCAATATATGGTGGCTAACTTACGAGTACAAGAATAAGATGAGCATCTACGCAAACGGTCGCAACTAGTAGTGATCGCTAAAGATCCTAAACTACCTATGAGTCAAACATAACCCCACCGTGTTCTCTTCTCAAGTGAAAAGAGACAGCCACGGTTACTCACACAGTTGTGTGTTTTATCTCGGATCCTCTGTCAAGTTTTCTACAACCGGACATTAACAAATTCCAATCTGCCACATAACCGCGGGCACGGCTTTCGAAAAATCATAACCCTGCAGGGGTGTCCCAACTTAGCCCATCACAAGCTCTCACGATCAGCTGAAGTAATAATAATTATTACCCCTTATCTTAGGGAAATCCGATCAGGCTCGGCATCCCAGTGCACAAGACATTTCGACAATGGTAAAACAAGTCTAGCAAGACCTCCCGGCGTGCCGACACCCTGATAGTAGCCGCGCGTATCTCGTCTCAGGCCACGTCCGGATGGAAAATCCTACGAGTAAAACCAGCCCTCGGGTTTCCCCAAGGTGGCCCCGCAGCCTGCCCGTTTGGGACCAACACCGTCAGCACTGGCCCCCCTGCTATGTAGAAAAGAATCAACGAGGGCGCGACCACCTATGCAAATTTAATTAATTAATTAAGTTGTTATTATGAGGCAAATTAAAACCAATGTTAGGCCTTGCTGAAGGAGTTTTATTCAAAGACGAAGTGTCAAGGGGTCCCCATATACCCAACCGTGTAAGGAACGCAAAATCAAGGAACATAATGCCGGTTTATCGGCGCCTAAGGTGGCATGAGTGGAACAAAACACCGAGCAAAAGGCCAAGCCTTCCACCCATGCCCAGTATATAGGTGTGTTAATAATAATAATAGATATTGTGATATTCCAACAACAAGATCCGACATGGATCAATCTTCATCTTCACCTGCAACTAACAACGCTATAAGAGGGGCTGAGCAAGCGGGTAACATAGCCAACCAATGGTTTTGCTGGGAAGGTGTCAAAGGTTAGAGGTTTCATGGCAACAAGGAGAGGGGCTGACATAAAGATGGGTAGCGCGACATATAACGATAGCATCGAGACAACTAAGCATGGCAATGATAGTAAAGGTATCCAAGGGTATGGTCATCTTGCCTGAGATCCCGCAAGGAAGAAGAACGGATCCATGAAGAAGACAAAGAAGAAGCCTTGAAGAAGAACCACGAGTAGTCGAACGAATCCTCACGATCGCTACGGAACAAGCACTAACGAGAAGAAGCAAGCAATACGGTAAACACACAACACAAGAACATGACAAGAATGCTCAAACAAGTATGATGCAAGACAAGTCTATATAGGAAGCTATACATGGCAAGGTAGGAAGCACAGAAAAACAACACAAGAACATGACAATATGATCAAGCAAGTATGATGCAAGACAAGTCTATATATGATGCAATACATGGCAAGGTAGGAAGCAGAGAAAAACAACACAAGCAACAAGTTTTAAATGAGGCCGGAATCTACATATAATAAAACCGGTAAGTCCTCATATGCATATTTTGAAATTAGTCCAGATCTGAACAAACCTTAAGTTCAAGTGGTTAAACAGCAATTTAACATGCACCATGATGATCTACACAAAATTCTAGTCAAGTTTCATATAAAGTTTGTTTAATTCGGAGCTACCGGCTAGAAGATATGAGCAAAACAAGACAAACATGGCAACGGTGCAAGATGCACCCAAACATCAAGCAAACTCACTCCAAACATTAAAACAATATGATATTATAAATCTACATGCAAAATCACACAAGTTTCATATAGGACACACTCAAAACGGAGCAACGGGTTAAAAGATACACATGAAACAAGATATAACAACAAGCTGAAGTTAACTGCCACATAACAACTTCGGAGCAATGTAAATATAAGCTAAATCACCCAAACATGATAACAAGAAGCATGGATATGAAATAGACATGTTACTTAACAAGTGTGAACTTAGAACACACCCAAAATCTTGCTGGAACACATTTAAACAAGCATGGCAAGTTGCAATAAAATTATCCCGACTTAGTCAAAATCTGGTAAGGCAAAAACATTATCACGATGCTACCTTCGGACGCACAAAACAACATGCATATCAACTCAACTAATCATATAAAGAACATGGACATGTAGTAGACATATCCTACAGCAAACAACTCCATTGGAGCAACTCCATAGGAGGAATGGATCAATAGCAACAAGCTACACCAAATTGAACATGCTGATAAAAACCTGACAGGCAAAATTTATAGCAACTTGAGAGCAAGAAATAAATAAGCTACAGCAGGTCATATGAGCAAGTAAGGGCATGAATGGATAGACAATAACATGGACAACAAGACATGATCATTGGCCACTCCAAAACAAGCATGGATTTGAGTAGGGCATCAAGCAAACATAGCATCAGATTATAACAGATTCCAGACTTACCAGTTTTTTCACAAGTATAAAACAGCAATAACAACATGGCATGTTTACAAGCATGTTTAAGTCAACACAAGGCATATCATGGAAAGTTAAATGCACCACATCAAAGACCATATTATTGTGCTTCTAAAACAACTAAACATGTGGCATGAAGACAAACACATCAATAGCAAAGAGCAATTGAAATCAGCATCTCATAACAAGTTTCAGAACTTAACAGCCAAATGCACTTTTGCAACAGAGATTAACATGGCAATATGGACTCAAACAAGCATGCTACAGCAACAATCATGTAGTACACTTCACAATGAACATTTTGACATATCATATGCATCATTTGGATCACCACACAAGAAGTTACAACCAAGCAATGTATGCATCAGATTACAAAAACTTAGGGACTTAGCCGTTTTTACAGAGGGAAAAACTGAGCGTCATATAACTATCTGTCGCACAGGGCGGTGGTTAGAGAGGGGCCTCACCATGGGCCGAGCCCAGAAGAATAGGCAGCCCGAGGCGGTGGAGGAGCTGGGCCTCGGGAAGCTGGGCCCCGAGGAGGAGGAGGCTGGCCTGGGCCCTGGAGGCCCACTCGATGGCTGGCGCTGCTGGGCCGGCGAGCAGCGGGCGGCCCAAGAGCAGGACGCTGAGGCATTGACCTCCCGGCGTCGATCCAGACGAAGCCGGTGGCGGCGGCCGACAACTCCGGCGACGTCGGGGCTCCGGCGAGGACGGGTTCGCCGTCGGGCTACCGGATCTGGCTGCGGGGGCTCCGGCTTCGACGTTCACCGGGGCCGGCGGCGTCAAGGCGGCGCTGCGAGGGAGATCGGCCTGGAGGCAGCTTCGGGGTCGCAGGCGGCCGGCAAGGCCACGGCGGCGCTGGTCGCCGGCGGTGAGGCGGCCGGTGCGGTGGTGCCCAACGGCTAGGCAGGGCGGCGGAGGGAGCGACCAGCTCGTGAGGTGCGGGGCTCGGGTGCTAGATCGGGCGTCCTGGCGCGGCGACGGCGTGATCCGGGCCCGGCGGTCCGGATTTGGGCGGCGCGGGCCCGTGGCGGCGGTGGGAGGCTGGCTGGGACAAGTGGCGCTGCGGGATTGGATGCGGGCGGCGGCGGCGCTGACGTGTCGCCCCGGGATTGGCCCGGGCGACGTGGAGGTGGCTGGACATGTCCGGCGGCGGAGATGGACATGTCCGGCGCGCGATGGGAAGAGGGTTAGAGTTTCATCTGCGCGAAAATGGAGGGAGAGGCACACATTTATAGGTAGAGGGAGTTAGGAGTGTCCAAATGAGGAGCGGTTCGTGGCCACGCGATCGTGATCGAACGGCCAAGAGCATGGAGGGGTTAGAATGAGCTAGATGGACTGTGTGAAAGGGGTGCTGGACCAAAAGAGAAAAGGCTTCCGGCGGCTATCAAACGAACTCCGAACGCGACGAAACTTGACAGAAGGTCTACCTATGCTATAATAAGACCACACGCCAAGTTTCGTCCCATTCCGAGAACATTTTCCGGCACTCATAAAATAAATATTCGGAAGCGCCGCGGGCGCGTGCGAGTGTGTCTGGGCTCAGAACGGACAACGTAAAGGACGAGGGGACTCGGGCGGATGCAAGTTTTGAAAACATGTTGATGCAACACCCATGATGACATGGCAAGATGCAACACGCAAGCAGATGACATGACAACGGCAACGAATAACTGGCTGACACCTGGCGCACCGGTCTCGGGGTGTCACAAAACTGGTGGCGCCAGAGGCCATAGTTGTCCTTCTGATAGTCCAAGGTGACCAAGACGTGATCATGAATCCGCAGGCTTTGGATCTGGACGGTGGGAAGGGTTTGGGTGGCTACGGGGATGTCGAACTGCTCATCGGCGGAGGATTCGCCGGAAGAGGAGACCGAGGAGGAGTCGCTCATGGCGGCGAGGTGGGGAGAGAGGGCAGCGGAAGAAGAGGATCTCAGTTAAACTGATACCATGTTGGAGCCAGAGCGATTGAGAGAGAGAGAGAGATGGGTCGTGCAACACACACTGTATTCACAATCTGGGGTTACACAGTTATATAGTAGTACATGCCGACTCAGCTAACTAACTCACCCACTAGCCTAAAGACTAGGACTAACAAAATACATGACACACACGGTCGCTAACAAGGAAGAACCTTCAAGCCGTGTTGAGGCACTGCGAGAACTGTGCTAGAAATGGGCCATGAAGGAGGAACTAGCATCAATAGAGGAAAACCACACTTGGGAGTTGTGTGACCTGCCAAGAGGACACAAGCCAATTGGGGTAAAAATGGGTCTATAGGTTGAAGAAAGATTCAGACGTTATGGTTTTCAAGCACAAGGCAAGGCTAGTCGCAAAGGGGTATGCTCAGCGACAAGTGGTTGATTATGGGGAAGTGTTTGCATGTGTAGCTCGTCTAGAATCTGCCTGGCAACTAATTGCACTTGCAGCTCAATTTGGATGGAAAATACACCAAATTGATGTCAAGTAGGCCTTCCTAAATGGTGATCTGGTTGAAGAGGTATATGTGACCCAGCCGCAAGGCCATGAGATAGAAGGGAAGGAACGTAAGGTGTATCGCTTGCACAAGGCGTTGTATGGGCTCAAACAGGCGCCAAGGGCATGGAACTCCAAGCTGGACACTACACTTTCTGAACTAGGCTTTGAAAAGTGTCCTTCAGAGTCTGGTTTGTACAGGAAGAAAGCAGGTGGTTCTGCACTCATTGTGGGTGTGTATGTGGATGATTTAGTTATCACAGGAGGAAGTGAACAAGCAATTGAGGATTTCAAAAGGTAGATGAAATTCAGGTTCAACATGACAGATTTGCGTTTGTTGAGCTATTACTTGGGCATATATGTAAAGCAGTCAGAGAAGGGCATTACTCTTTGTCAAACTGGCTATGCTTCACGGATACTTGAAAAGATGGGGACGACAAACTATAATGCAAGTCACACACCATTGGGCCAAGACTGAAACTGTTGAGAACAAGTCAGGCTGAGGAAGTTGATCCAACTGAATATCGAAGCATAGTTGGGAGTTTGAGGTATTTGTTGCACACAAGACCAGATCTCAGCTTTGCAGTTGGATATGTCAGTAGATTCATGGAAACGCCGACCAAGGATCATATGAAAGCAGTAAAACACATATTAAGATATGTGAAAGGCACACTCAGTTTGGGCTGCAGCTACCGGAAGACTGAAGTAAAACCACAGCTGTTGGGTTACTCTGACAGTGACCACACACGCGACAATTGATGATCGGAAAAGCACTACGGGGGTGTTGTACTACTATGGCAATTTCCTAGTGTCCTGGACGACTCAGATACAGAAGATTTTCGCCCAATCATCATGTGAGGCAGAATATGTGGCTGCTACTTCTGCTGGTTGTTTGGGAGTGTGGCTAGCAAGGTTAGTTGAAGAATTGCTGGGCTATGAGCAAGTCAAAGTCAAGATCAAAATGGATAACCAATAGGCCATTGCACTGTGTAAAAATCATGTGTTCCATGATAAAAGCAAACACATTGATGTGCGCTACCACTTCGTCAGGAAATGTATTGAGGAAGGAAAGATTGAGGTGGACCACGTCAGTACTGGACTAGAGAGCAACGTGCAGACATCCTGACTAAAGCCCTCCCAAGGTTTCAGTTTCAGGTGTTGAAAGAGAAAATAGGAGTGCTTGAGGTGAGTTCAGGGCGTCATATTAAAAGGGGTGAAATGTTATGTTAAACCTGATAGACATGAACATGTCTACTTAGTTTCAGTTCAAACTTATGTAACAAAGTCAGAAACATGCTCTAAGTTCAAGTTGCTTCTTAGTCCTGGTCATAAGATAGTTTTTAGTTAGTTTGTTTCCTGTAAACTGGCGAGGACTTGGCCATGATTGCTACCGTAGGATGGCGCGGATGAAGTGCATCGTGGGCATGATTTCTGGATTTACTGTTGCTTATCTGAATAAAAGAGAAACAGAAAAGATGCAGAAGATTTCGCGTTGCAAAAATTCAATCTGCATTGGCGTTCGCTCTCCCCTTCATGTGTGTATGTCTTCGTCGTGAGAGTGTTCATCTGTGAGAGTAGGAGAGATATCCTGGGTCTCCCTTGAAATAGCTAGCTATTTTCCAATGATTACAATTCCAAAAGATTATTTGACATCCTACCTACAACACTTCATTCATCTCGGTATACATATCTTAACATTTTGTCCCTGAATCTGTATCTATTCTTGTTGTTCACCAACAACAGACACGTCATAGAGTGAATGTTTGACTGTCTGTATACTAGATAGAGTGGGAGTAGTCACAACTGGAATGACCTCGTATGCCGAAGGATAGATACCAATACATTTTGCCCCAAAATGTGTTGGTTGTTTAAGCTGTGGTGGATGATGTTACATGGATGCATAAAAAAAATCATAATACCTACGCCATCCCTTTTCGACTGCTTTTCTTGCTTTTACAACGAGGTACAACATCTACTATAACTAATTGAAGGATCGGCATGAGTTCATGTAATTAAATGTCTTCTACTATCTTAAGAAGATCAACTGGTTTCAACATGTATCGTTACAATATGTGCCCTTCCCTTAACTTCTCACTCATCCCTATGTCATATTTTGTTCTGTGAATGTGGTGTATAGCAACATGCTATTCTATAAAGTAGAAATCAGCATTTTGGTCACATAAATCACAGGATGCCCAAGAGTGGTCAATTAACTCTGATTCAGAGCATAGTGGTCCAACTTTTGATGCAGTATGAGCAAACAACAAACCTCAATTATATATTTTGAGGTGTTTTATGCAAAACTACCGTCTTCCTCGCGGCGGAGGTAGGACCACGTGCACCTCGTCTCCAACCAGAAGTGATGATGTGGATTGGGAGTAGTGTCGACTGTCGAGGCGACCTACGCAGCTGTCGGCGAGGTGGAATTTTCCATTGCCTACAATTTGGAAATCAGCAGTGTACGGACGTCGAGGGTGATGCGTCAGACAACAGGAGGAAGAAGTGGAGCTGCAGCGCAACAATCGGGAGACGAGAAGCTAATTGCCATCGTGACAAAATCGGCTGATGAAACCTCCATGCAAGGGTTCCAATAGGAACAAGGATGAAGTGGTGCTCACGGAGAACTGACCGCACTTAACCAAGCAGCCTCTGCTCTAGATAAAAACAACGCCAAGATACTGAAGCAAACACCATACGCCCTCGATCTTGTTGTCTAAACATTATCACAACTTAATTGCACTGCTGCATTTTTTAGGGGCAATAGAAGGTGCTCTGCTATTTCATTAAGGAAGGGGAGAATAACAGGTTACAAGAGCAAAGAGAAGACAAAAAACTCCGTTCACAAGTTGCATGGACGGCTGTACAGGCAAACCTACTGACTATCTCTCCATCACCTCACACAGGAGGCGGATATATTTTCTTCAATCACGTTACTACAGGTAACTACCCGAGCAGGTTTTAAGCTAAAAAATGCGTCAGTTCCGCTCTCTCGAAATGTTCCAAACAGTATAGGCCGCGAGAACACTGTCTACCATGCAAGCTCTGCACCACCAACCATTGATTGCCAGGGCGAAGAAGCATCCCACACATGCTAACAATTCCAGTGTCTCCCGAGTAACTACTAAATGATCGAAACAGACTAGCTAGCTATTTCCCAATGCCTACAATTCCAGGATATCAGTTGACATACTACCTACACCACTATCGGTACACACTGTGCATAGCTAGTTCCATGCATCTATATCTGTTACGGTTCCTTTTCAACAATAGACACGTTGTAGAGTGAATGTTTGTATACCAGATAGAGTAGATGTGCCTACTATATATTGAAAGGATAGATACCCATACATTTTGCTCTAAATGTTAGTGATGGTGTGAGCTATGATGGTTGATGTTTGAATCAATGCTCTCAGGTTTCTTAAATTACAATTTTAATAATAGTTTAAAAATAATGGTCACGGTTACGTAGCCTTGAACTACAAGTCATCTACTACACAAGTACCTTGGATACATCAAAGAATAATTCTATTAGCTATATAATTGTCTCTTATCAATTACTCCCTCCGTCCGAAAATACTTGTCGGAGAAATGGATAAAAATGGATGTATTTAGAACTGAAATACATCTAGATGCATCCATTCCTCCGGCAAGTATTTCCGGACGGGGGGAGTACTTTTCTTGCTTTCTCAATGACCAATGTTGAGGATATCGTTTATCATTATCATCTCGGATAGCTGTGGATTAGAGATTAATCGAAAATCAGATGATTAATCGATTTTATCTGTCGACTATTAATCGGTCATTTTTTTGCAAATCTCAGGTTCCCAACACCAAAATATGCTATATTCAACACCAAAACAATATTGGACATAAGTGTTACCTTTATTCCTAGCCTTTGAATCCTTATATAATGTCGAACAAAACAGGACAACAATACATATTGCATAACAAGGTCCACAAAACGCAAATAAACATAGTTTTTGCAAACATAGTGCTATGGAGAGGCCCGATATATCGGTAGATTCCTGATAAATCGCTTGTCATAGCGATAAATCGGCGCAAATGATAAATGGTGAATATAAGGCATAATCTTATCGGTCGCCCCAAGAGTAGCGATAAATCGGACGATAAATCGCTGAATCGGAAGATTTCTTGAACAGTGACAATGACACACGTGGTCTCTTATAATTAACTCTTTACACCCAGCCATGGCACCTTTTACTAACTAGTGTGTTAATTAGATCTTGTAGTAACCTCTACTATAAGCCATACCATCAAGAGAATGTAGCATTTTCTCTTCATCAGATATTTTTCTAGCATGCTTTCACTAATACACATTTAGCATAAACAAGATTTCTTTGATCTAGCATGGCACAAATCTCTCTATTCTTGAATGACTCAGAAAGGACAAATTTGGGCACTGACCGCGAGCCAATTCAAGAGTCCCAGTCAGCATCTTAGCCCACTCATCTGCTCCTCTGTCGTCTTAGATCAAGCCTGCTCTGCTTGTCCGACAAAACATTGTTATCAACTAATGACAGCCATAGCAAAATCAGATGAAACTTATGTGTCACTCATCACATGAGGAACAATGATAATTTTTCTTATATGCAACTCGCGGTTTCAACTAGTGCATTCAGCCTCTTGTTCAATACTCTAGTTGGTACAAAAAAGTTACATGATACCTAAAGAAATCAATATCTCTATTCCTAGTTAAAATATTTTATTGGCACCTCATAGTTCTATAGAAATTCAGTACTAGCAATTGAATAGTAACATGAAATTTGTGCATTTCAAGATTTGGTCTAGAGACTCTAAACACAAATATCACCAGAGCTAGAAGGATGCCAGCAATATGCGATATGCGCTGGACACGTCTAGAAAGAGTTTCCGCTCTCAATGGCATCTTCTAAGGGCATCTCCAGCCGTTGGAGGCCCCCAGGACAATCGCCGGGCCAAAAATAGCACGTCCTGGGGGCCAAAACGTTCTCGCCGGATGAAAGGCGAGTACGTTTTCCCAGCCGTTGGTGCCCCCAGGATAATTATTAGGCATAAAGTGATTGGGTGGGCCAAGAAAAAGGACGCGTGGGGGAACATGATTGGTTGTTGCTTTCGCCGGCGCCCCCAACTGCCCCCCAGCGCGCCGGGTTTCTCCTGGGATTGCCGGCGCTGTTTTGAGGTCTTGGGGGCGCTTGGGGGGCATGACTGGGCCATTTTTAGACTGTCAGCACACAAAAAATGGCTCTGGGGGCTTTTGGGGGCGTGGCTGGAGATGCTCTAACATGCAAACATGGAGGCAGACTACCTACTTAGCAACCCACTAGCGGAGCTACCCAAAATTTGTTGGGCGGGCCAGAGGGAACCAGGCTGAAGGAAATCACTGAAAATTTGCTCTCAAAGTCCATATTCCCCTTCACTCTTCACCGTTTTTTCTTGGGCTTGGGCGGGCCACGACATAGTTTTGTTTGCATGTACCTCCGTTACTGTAGCAACCCACATACTGGTTAGCTTTTTCAAAACAGTAGCAATTCTTTTGTTAACTCTATACTACGGTCTATAGCTATATATTGGAGCATGGCTGACTTAGCCACGTGAAGTCGGTGTCCCGAGCACGATCCAGTGGATGTGGAAATGTCACTTTCCCTAGTTATAATTTTGCTCATATCGCAGACATTTTGTTGCACATTATAAATCCAAGCAGCTCACAATTCGCAATTCCCCCATGATCACGCTGGGTAGGAACTTAACATATACTCCCTCCGTCCCAAAATTCTTGTCTTATATTTGTCTAAATACGGATGTACCTAATACTAAAATGTGACTTGATACATCCATATCTAGACAAATGTAAGACAAGAATTTTGGGACGGAGGGAGTAATATTTATTGGATCTTTATTTGAACAGTTCTATCAACCAATCTCACATATGCTGCAGGATCTGGATAAACTACAGTTACCCTTCGACAGACTAGCTACATCTTTCCAGATGCCTACAATTCCAACCAATAATTGACACATCATAGGATGCACCACACCACATCCATAGACCCATCTCGGTACACACATAAAACTTGTTCCATCAATATATATTGTAGTCATTTACCCTTTTCCTTTTTTGACGGTGGAGTTGATGCGGATAAATAGTGTGGATGTGTGTGGGTAATGTTTACGTATCTATGAGGACATATTGAGATATTTATACGAGGACATATTGCTATAAATGTTACTAATGGTGTAAGTCCCGTGGGTGATGTTTGAATCAATTTGATGAGGTTCTTCAAAGTACAAGTAACTATAAAAACAGTAGAAATAAAATCGATACAACATTGTTCCACTGTAAATAATTTGTATTTGCCTCGTCATTCAGGAGAATGGGACAGTGCACGAGGGACTACTTACCTCAAACTCACCCATTCTTGCACCTCCTCCTGCCCAAATGAACGGCAGAACGCAGAATGCAGAACTGCGCGCCATTCCCATTGCCAACTGAGAAGGTAGCACCTAGCCGGATCTCATCCTTAATAGCCTAGATAGATCTCCATGATTGAGACCGAGCCGGGCAAGAACACGCAAAGGGAGGCTATCCCTGCAAATATTTTGCCATGACCAACTGAAGCCATAGAACCCATGGCCCCGCATGATCCGCCAGACCCAACGCAACATGAGGGCGACTTTCATGCGTCGAGAGGTCGTGATGCCGAGGCCACCCCGATCATTAGGCAAGCAGATATCAGCCCACTTAACCATATGGTATTTAGGGTGCCCATCAGCCGCCTACGAGAAGAACCTATCCATCTCATTGTCAAAGGAGCCATGCACGCCCTCTGGCAGGATGTACATCCCCATGATATACATAGGGAGGCTAGTGAGATTAGAGCTAATAAGGACAGTTTTACTTCCTTTTGAAGTGAACAATCTGCACCAAGGTTTCGTGCAAGACCTACTTGTCCCACTAGCGGATAATAACCACTCACCAAGATCATGGAATCCGACATAGGCATCCCTAGATAGAATACGGGGAAAGATGCGAGCCTGCAGTTGAGGTTATCCGTGATCCTCTGTTGCTCGGCCGCCGAGTTAAAATTAACTATGTCCATGTCAGACCCTTCCACCATGATCATGTTGTCATCCGCATGCTGTAAGTGGGTGACACCACCTCCAGAGATCACATGACTAACCACCATCTTTAGGTGGCCGGCCAGCTGAGCCTTATCTAAGATGCCAGCTAGGGCATCAACAACTAGGTTGAAGAGAAGAGGGAAGATGCGATCTCCCTGCTTCATTCCCGCAGAGGACCTAGGTTAAGAAAAAGCTTATAGCATTTCATAACAAGCCCGTCATAATTGGCTCGATTTCCAGCAGTTTTTCCTTCACCAGATTGTGTCAATATGAGCTCCTTGGCGTCATTGACCTTGGAATTTTCCCCATAGTTGCGACTTCTCTAGGCATGGGAGGGCTCTTCAATAGACTTAATCTTTTTTTGAAAAGGTGGATAAACCCCAGCCTCTGCATTTGGACGATGCATGCAGCCATATTATTGATTATTCACAAATACCATACAAAGTAATACCTCAGTCAGCCTGAAGCCACCATCTAGGCAACACCTATTGCTAATCCTATCCCCTTCATGAAGGCGTGTCGAATATCCGGGCCTAATACCAAATGGACATCGCACCAAACCCTAACATCTATAGACGAATGCCCCAACTCAGCCACACACCGGGACTGGGTTCCATACCGGTCTGACGCACTCTCAGAGGTTGTCTCCGCCATCATCCACCGGTCCATTTCCAGAGCAGGAACTCACACATCGACCTTGCCTGGCATCGACGCCACCACGGCGCCAGACAACTCCACCATCCTGCACGTATCTGTCCACACGTGCCCGTCGCCGAGCCTTCGCAGCGCCATGCCCCCGGGAACCGCCGTCGGCCTTGTGGTGGATGTGACACCGCCCCTTCGCTTATCCCATCCAACCAGCACTTGCTCCAAAACGATGCCCTCGAGAGGGACAACGACATCGAAGGTGCCAACATCATCCGATCTGGTAGATCCAGATCTAGGGTTTCCCCCAGATCATCACGAGTGGGGTGCCACGACCTAGGATAACGATGCCTCGAGAAGGGAACGATGTCATAGATGCCGCCATCGTTCACCATGACCGAGGTCGGCGTGATTTTCATCGGAGGTCGCGTCCCGCCCAATCTCGCAGCTGGCTGGAACCGAACGGAGCCTCGCCGTGGAGACGAGGGCCACTGTCGGCACGCCGGCAGGGAGCCTCCAGCCGCCCCTCACCGGTCCTACTCACGCCACCAGCCGGCCAAGGCCGTACCGAGATGGATCTAGACAGGATGCCAGATTCGCAGCCATCGAAACCACCTATGCACACACAGCCGCCACACTGCCGGCAATGAAGGCTCCCATCGCCGCCACAGGCCTGGTAACGTCCCCAGCTATTAACACTGTGCACTGAGAAAAATAATACTAGTTGGGGGTCAAATATAGATATTTTCATAAAAAAGTGATTCACTTTGCAAAACAAGGCTGAAAATTGCAAGCAATAAAAGAAAAATGTTACAGATTTTACTTCACCTTAGTTGAAAGATCTGAAGAGCCTCATTGCTAAAGAAGGACCATCTTGTTTTCATGCAAGGAAATACTAGGACCGTGTTTTATACAGCAGCAGCTCAAGTGCTCAACTGACTCAGAACGAGTAGAAAGCTAACTTGAGCTATTGAACGAATGAGTGCACTGTTGTCCTGAAGAGTGCACTTCTGGAGTTTTCGCTGCTGTCACCTTTTGCTTTACAAATCATTCAGAATCATCATCCTCCATGCATAAGATTGACTGAATGAAATACCACTTGAAAAAGAAGAAAAACGGAATGTGACGATTATCAGTCATGTTTTGCTTTCTTCCTTTTCCTGTTTTGCGACGCACATCATGACTTGCTTTCTTTATAAGAGCATCTTCAGCCTTGCCCCCAAGACACCCTCCAGGACACCTTTTTAGGCTCGGTTTTAGGCTCGGACGGCGCTTTTCGTCGAAAAACTGCCCAGCCACGCCCCCAACGCCCCCAGGACGTCAAAATAGCGCCGGCAAAACCCAGTGCGCTGGGGGTCTCTTGGGGACGCCGGCGGAAGTTTCGGCGAATCGCGTCTCACCACATGTACTTTTTCTTGGCCCACTTAACCATTCTCCTCACAAACTTTTGCTTGGGGTCGGCTGTGACTGAGAAGATGCCATCTTTATTTCGCCAAATTCCGCCGGATGACCCCCAAGACGCCAACTTTTTTGGTTCGGTGATGTTCTTGGGGGTGCCAACGGCTGGAGATGCTCTAAGTTCACAGCAGGCATAACAGCAATCTAGTGGAGTAATTCCAAATGATATGATACCAACACATTCGATTTTTGACTTGATTTGTTTAAGCAGCTAGTGGCGTCGATCTGTCTCTTCACCATCGAGTTTGCATGCCAGTATGTGAGGTTAGGTCTACACATAGAGACGTACTCCCTCCGTCCTTGAAAGAGTGTACGTCCAACTTTGTTGGAAAGTCAATTTTTTTTATGTTTGACCGTATTTATACAATAATAGACCAACATTTATGCCATCAAATTAGTAACATTAGCTTCACGATAAAATATATTTTCGTCATATACCTATTTGGTTTCACAAGCATTGACATATTTTTGCACAAACTCGGTCAAACTTTTAGATAGTTTGACCCTCCAACAAAATAGGAAGTACACTCTTTCAAGGATGGAGGGGTACCTTATGTCAACTATGCCTCTAGATCCGTTGATTTGACGAAGCAGAGTTTGTACATTGCACTTAAGTCATCAACTAGGTCATCCAGCCTGGCGCATTAAGTGTGCTTCACGTAAACCAATTGATCACTGGCAGTTCACCCTATTCAACCATTTGTGTTGTCGTCATCTGACGATGGCCTGATCAAGCTTTGGAACTGGGAGAAGACCTGGGTGTGCATTCGGACATTTGGCGACCAAGGTGGATCTCCAGAAACAGATATCCATAAATGGGTAATGCAAGTCAAGTTTAACCCGCATGATATCAACACTTTTGCAGTGTTTGCATTGACCGCACAACAAAGGTTAATTATACGGAATAGATAAATCCCGAACGTTCGGATTTTAGACATGTGACCCCGAACGTTTTTTGATGGCAACTTTAGTTGTTGCGAGGTGGCAACTTTAGTTGTTAACACATAGTAACTTTGTTCCAGTTTGATTTTTTTGTCAGAAAATTGCCATGTGTTCTCACCATCGCCTTAACTAAAGTTGCCATGAAAAGAGTTCGGATTAGCATGCCTAAATCCCGAACGTTCGGGACTTATTGAGGTCCTAATTATATTATGCCATTTCTTAAATTTTCTACAATGTTATTTATCTAATTAGCAAATTTCCTTTTAGTATCTCTATTCTTTCTTTGTCTACGCGGATACAGGGTTTAATACTTGGTTTACTATGGTGGAGATTCACAGGTATGGAGCATTTTTTTCTCCCAGTCCAGTCACCACATTGGACTACGGAAGGGAACAACAAGTCTGTCTTAATTTCTTTGGCACGGGTGATGATCAGCAGCAACATATGGTTACAGGATCCTGGGAAGGGACTGCACGTGTATGAACTGAAATCTCATCTTTTCGATGCAACATTGTAATTGTCTGGTTGTAATTGTATACATGCACGCCACACATATGTAATCTTGCCTTCATTTTTCGCATCAGATTTGGGATTGCCAAACGGATCCAACTGCAATGTTGGTGTGATCAATGGCCTCCGAGATCATCCAGTTCTGGTTACCGCGTCACGTGATGGAGCAGTTTCTTTGTGCGACTCCACTACCTACAGGTCTGAGGCTTCTTCTGTCACTGTCTTAACATATGACTCATCGGAACTAGGGAAAGATCTGAGCATGTGTGCACCATCAATCCCCCTAATCTTTCTCTGTTTTGCTCTCGTTTTGTGATGGAATGTATATTCACTAAGTGATATAAAGAATTTTAAAGATTAATATTAGGCCTGATAATTTCACAGGTATGAGGGCATGTTTAATTTTGGTCTCTACAACGTTCTTTCGTTTGCATATATCGAGGGCATATGAAGATCCTCAAGGCTAGTGAGCGAAAAAAGAGGATCGCCCCCGCGCCGCTCCCAGGAGGAGCGACTCGGGCGGATCCCACAAGCACGCTGCCGCCTCTTCCTCCTCCGATCCTCATCCCCTCGCCGCCGAAGGACTGATGGCGGTGGGGGCCATATCCATCTCGCATTGCGGGATCTTCGGCTGGACCTCCATGCATAGCGGCCTTGGACGGCATGGTTCTTACGGCAGAGATGGGCGCCGGGGCGGCGGCCCCGGATTTCTCCGGCGACCACGACTGCCGCTGTTGCCGCGAGGGCGGCACAGCCTCTAGTTCGGGGGGCTCGGTGCGGCTCATCTACTCATCTCCGCATGGTGCGGGTGGTGGTGGTGGTGCCAACTGAGATCTCCAGCCTGCTATTGGGAGTCGGCGGGTGGCGCGGTCCTTTGGTTCTTTTTGCTCTAAGATGATGTTCTGCCGGTTGCCGACACCGATGGATCTGACCATTGACAAGTTCCGGAATGCTCCGTTGAAGATCTTCATTGGGTGCTTGACGCCGGTATATTTATGGATCGGATGGGATTCGGTCGTGTGCGCCCCGATTTCAGCCCGAGTGGCTTCAGGAGGGTGTGACGCGAAGCTTCATTGACTGTCGACAGTATGGGACACGTCGGTATTTCGATTTCCATGGTGAATACAATGATAGAGAAAGTCATTGTGGCTGAGGTCTGAGGTCTTGTAATAACGGATCGAGTCTTCTAGCGATGAGGGCAGCGGCATAGGCAAGTGGGGCGACAACACATGCGGAGTACAAAGTCTTAGCTTTCAGGGTGAAAGCCCAAGGCTGGCCTTAATTGGTTGTGCCTGACATTGTTGAAGGCATTGTGTTGAGAGCGCGGATCCTCGATATTTTTTCAAAACTATCACTTTTTATAGCAAATTCGGAAACTATAGCACCCAAAGCAAAAAAAAAAAAACTATGACCCTGTCGGCCTCGTGTGGGCCGAAAAGGGAGTCTTCGGCCAGGAATTGGACGAAAAGGGCTTTTCGGCCGTGCCTTGGCCAAAGAGGTGTTTACCTGAGACCTTTTTGGTCAGCAGTATGCCGAAAAGACCTTTTTGGTCAGCAGTAGGCCGAAAAGTCCCTGGGGCCCACCTTTTCAAGTTAGTGGGTGGCCGAAACTGCATGACTCCACTCTTCGGCTTATATTAGGCCGAAATAAAAAAAATGTGAAAAAGTGGGCCCCAGTGACTTTTCGGCCTACTGCTGACCAAAAAGGTCTTTTCGGCCTACCAAAAAGGTCTTTTCAGCCCAGGTACGCACTTCTTCGACCAAGGCACGGTCGAAGAGCCCTTTTCGGCCCACACGAGGCCGACAGGGTCATAGTTTAGATATTTTTTTTGCATTGGGTGCTATAGTTTCCGAATTTGCTATAAAAACGGGATTGTTTTGAAAAAAAATCCGGATCCTCTTCAAGGTGAAAACATAAGATCTAGGATCGCGCGATGATGGTGCTTCTGCATTGTTTCCTTCCTGGAGGCGTCACTTTTGGAGAATTAGGACTTCAGGTGTTGTCTAGGTGGTGGTTCGTGCTACAGCTACGAGGAATTGATAACTGTTGCGGGGTCATTTTTTTCATCTTCTTCCTCTTTTTGTCTTTTGGATGTGTGCATCTGTAATGTCTTTATGATATTGCGTTGTTGCAGAGGCTGGGTGTAATTGGTATCTCCACGATATTAATGTATCCCCTTTGTAAAAGAAAATGAAGATCCTGAAAAAAAGGGCATATGAAGGTGCGTAACAGAGAAGTTATGTTTTCTGTTTAATTTTCCCTCATCCATTTATATTTTGAGTTATTTTATATTACTTTCTACTACAGCCTAGAGGATACAGTAACAATTAGATCTCACAGCTGATAAGAGGTGCAATTTATATAATTCGTTTTCCTTCTAATTTTAATTCATAAGGAAACTTTGGTAATAACCAAAATATATATATTCATACGGGACCCCTTACGGTAGCTCTTCCTGCTACCGCCTCCCATCCAAAGATATCTCAGATGTTGCTGAAGCTTAAGCTGCAACGATACAAAATATGATCCTCCAAACAAGCAGGATGAAGTCCCTCATCAACCTGTGCAATAAGAGCTAAATATATCAGAGTCATAATATTTACTGTACATCAAATTGGTCAACTTCCAAGCAAAGATTGTAGTTGGGCGTTCAATGCAAAATGATCTCTAGTCTTAGGCATGACATTAGCATAATATCTGCTTGTTTAATTTTTCTAGACAAGCACTGTAATGCCCCATTTTCGTTTGCTATGTATTTGTTCCTACAGAATGTTTAAATAGAAGAATATGGTAGAGTTAGTAATTATTAAACATGATGTAAGAATAAGAAAAGGAAAAAAATGGAAGAGAGAAAGAGAGAGAGAGAGAGAGAGAGAGAGAGAGAGAGAGTGCTTGTGAAATAAAATGCGGGAGGCAAAAAGAAAGTAAAAGAGGGTGTGCGGGTATTTGAAGCCTTGTCCTCTAGATATATTAAGAATGTAGAAACCAGTTGCTCCAGGTGCTACTTCTAGTACTATACCAAGAAACTCATTAATTAGCTCCTCCGAGAAAAGAGGAAAATAAATTCTACATGGACCCAAGGACCAGTCGAGCTCGGCTATAACCTGCGCCCAAATCCCCTTTCTCTTCTTTTTCCCCTCACCGAAACCTTCCTCTCGTCTTATCCAGTTGAGGCCGCAGCCTTCAGGTCGCTGCTGCTGCTGTTGGTTGCCATCCCCGTGAGGTTGCTGTTGTCCCGGCGCCTCTACTCGCCGACGCCGTTGCCGGGCAGATGTGGCTGCTGGGAATTGTTGTTGCCAGTGGTACGTCCTAGTTTCCCTTCTCTATGTTGATGGCTAGGTAAGACTTAGGGATTTGGGGCAGCAGCTCATATTTTAGATTTAGATTTGAGATCTGGAGAGGGATTCCTGAACCGTTCTGAAAATTTGTTGGTGACTTCCTTACTTTTACCTATTTGGTTTTGGCACACAGGCTGGACCCTTTTCTATGTTAGTTCCTTTGTTTAACCAAATCAATTAGAGATAATAGCCATCTATGATGTTATGATGTGTTGATTGCTTTCAAGCAAAATCTGGAGCATTAGGTATCTCTCCATGTAATCTGAACTTGGTTCGGTTTAAAACTGCACAGAAACAGCACTGTCAGATTTGGACAGTTGGCTTCTAGGTGAAAAACGAGTTACTTATGTTTAGAATTTCGAGCTTGACTCAACATATGATTTGTAAAGCATGTTCTAAGGTTCCGTAGAGTACTTATTTGTTTCGTTTGGATGTACGGTTTGAGAGCAGCCGCCTATTTGGTTTGCTGTCCAGAGCTACAGTTTTCTGGGTATATAGTATTTTCAGTTCGGAGATTAGGACTTGTTAGAAGTGGAATTAAAATAAAGTTACAACATGACATGTGTAGAGGCTGTTCTGTAGATGATTAAACACATATCATTTATTAGATTTCATTTGGTATATTAAATCATATGAAATTATCACGGAAGATATTTTTAGGAATTTGTGGTCAAACTAGCATATTGGAGACCATGTCAATGTGTAAAATTAATTACATTATGGAACGATTAGAGTAGTCCATCTGTGCATGCATGTTGCCTTGTACATGGTTGAATGGTGGAACTGTTCGAAGGTGGGTTTAACAAATATTACAGCTTATGACCCTTTTTTGTGTGGCCGGAGATGCCAAGGGACGAGGAACTGTAAACAGTCGAATTTGTGAATTCTAGGCAACAAGATTAAATGTTTAAATAAATAAAAATATTCTCTCTCATGCCCAAAGTAAGAAATTCTTGAGGAAAACTGCTGGCTGAGGGTAAGAGATTGTGATACTAAATAAATTTCGCGTGCGGAATAGTTGTTTGAAGCAGGGAGATGACGAATAAGCAGTCACACAAGCAACTTGCTGGAACTTTTTTCATTCCTTCAGCGTCCTCCCTCCCATGGGAGTGTAATGAAACCTCTTTAGCCTGACTATCTATTCACCTTCGAGTTTAACATAACAAGTGGTGGACACTCGCTCTTGTAACTCTTGCAAAAAAACAGCGTTGGCTTTGTAGCCCACAATATTTGAGTCACATGCAAGCTGCAACAACTGCCACAATGAGTAATTCACTAGTGGTTGGGGCCCGTCATTGCGGGCCGCTTGAGAGAAAGTTGTGCGTACCTCATCTTTATCTCGAAATTACAAAAACATTCTCGCGCCAGATGGACATCACATCCATCTCGAAAAGAAAAGAAAAAAGTCTAACAACCATTTAGAAAAAGCTTAAAAAAATCAAAAATTTTCTCACCGTGACCAACCAGCATGTGCCACATGGCATAGCTGGCTGGCCACCATTCTAGCGCTTCTTAATGGGTATAAAATGTGTAGTCCTCACAACGGCCCCTGCTTTGGCCCGGGGCCACATGCTACACTACCAATCCATTAAATTCCCAACTCTACCAGGTTTGAGGTGACCAAAACTGAAATACAATATACTAGAATTGTACGCGCCCCTAGTTCAGCCACTCTTCGTAGTGATCTCGAGTATTTTTTTTCTCATTTTGGCTAATGTTTTTTGTGGTTGTTATGTGATGAGCTGATTGTCTCTGGGCTTGCAGTTTTTTATGGCATGGTGTACCAAATGATAGTGATTTAGTATGGTGAATCTTGATATATTTTTATAAACATGATCAAACTTGACATAAGACAAACTAATACATAGTGTTGCCGGGGGTATGGATAACTGTTTTCCTATCT
>LR738715.1:15644520-15668282 GCA_902687465.1 Secale cereale | reverse complement strand
GGGGTTGATGAGGTCAATTGATTGTGAAAAGTGTTGATCGAAAAGTCGATTCATATAAGAAAATATAATCTCGGGAACACTGTATTTTATAGTATATACTTGAAGTTGAGCAGGTAAAGTGGAAGTGCTAAATATTCATGGCCACATAGGTTAATGAGGCCGCAAGAAAATAGTTTGGAGATTGTTCTCATGGGTTGAAGCAGGACGGGAAAATGAGACTATATAGTTCACATTAGATGGTTTCTAGGCAAGTTCTATTTGGGAAACTGAACACAGCCTAAAAAGGAAAACGGAAATTAGTTACTAGGAGATGAAGTGGTTGAACATGAAGGAGTAGTACAAAGAGAGTGTGTTTGAATGAAGAGGCATAAAAAAACACTTAGTAGGGGATAATTATTTAGTTATACTAGATCATGTTGGCACACGTTACCATGTTTATTAATTCTGGCGCTTAGAATAGGATTTCTATGCATGAATGGAATATGTGATACACGGCACATGTTTGCATTAACCTCTATGAGGGTATTGAATTGTATCTATAACAACTGTAAGAAATATAAAAAAATTGACTCAGACATCACCCACCACCAGTTCACTACACTTAACACCACCATCACCTTCAGCATATACCAGGCGCATCCATGCTGTCTATTCGAGTAGTATATATATACTTCCGTGACGTTTGCTATTGAAAACTCACTAGAATAGGTATGAATGGAGAGAGTGTTGGTCCATGTGTACCGAGATGGATCTAGCCGCAGATAGGATGGCAACAACTCTTATTTTATTTCCAAAAAACATGTATTCAATTTATTGGAATTGTAGGCACCGGGAAAGGGCTAGCTAGTGCCACATCAACCCGATGTAGTTGCTTGCATGCATGTATCCGATGGACAGACCACCCACTTAGTTAGATCTAGAGGCATTGTAATCTTGCCTTCTTTAGATAATGGATAACTTTGTATTGGCTCGCAGGGAACAACTCTTCCTCATGATGTGGCTCACCTTCGCCCACCCTGCTCCTTCCTGCCTAGTTGCGCTGATACAGTTGCATGGCTTGGTTCCATTGTATACCGCTGCTTTTCACTTAGGACTAGCTCGTTTGTGCTGCCAACAAGTTACTCTATGAGTAGAGATTTCCTTCAAGTGCCGGTGCAGTGCATCATAGCCGTTAAATTCAAAGATGGTCCTAGGAAGAAGAAGGCAATGGTATTTGAGTAGATTGGTGGGAAAACATAGCATATTATAAGGTGGATCGAAGTCTAACTTTACTTACTCAAGCTACACATCCGTGTCGGAAGAGGTGCTTATATAAGATCGAAAGTTGTTATAGAGAAGTAACACAATTCTAGTTAATAATGTGGATATGCCTAGTGGCATATATATATATTGAAGGATCGGCATACTCCCATAATGTTAGTGATGGTTTATGGAGCGGTGGGGTTGTATGTTTTAATAAATTTGCTCGGAGTTTACTAGAACATACACACTATACATTATGTTTTATTAATACACACTATACAGAAAATGTATAGTCTGTATGAATAAAAGTGGACTTCAAATTGTTTGAAAAATAATGTAATTATGTATTTGAAAAATGTTAAACATCTAAAAATGTTCCTAATGTATACGAAAAGTGTACTATGGGTCACTAGTAGAAAACAGGGCATTGGTCCAGCCCATTAGCCCCGGTTCAATCTAGAACCGGGACCAATGGGGGTACTGGACCCGGTTCGTTAGCCCAGGGGGCCGGCCGGGCCACGTGGGCCATTGGTCCCGGTTCGTCTGGACCTATTGGTCCCGGTTGGAGCTAAAAACCGGGACCAATGGCTCTTGCTCCTGGCCCACCACTATTGGTCCCGGTTTGTTTTATGAACCGGGACCAAAGGCACCCCTTTAGCCCCGGTTTGTAGCACCAACCGGGACCAGTGAGTTGCCTATATAAACCCCCTCACTCAAGAGCAGAGCTCACTGCTCTGTTTTTTTTTCTGGCCGAGGGGGAGAGGGGTTAGTGGTGCTCTAGCTCACCTCCTATGCACACAACGTGTTCGGTGGAATGCCCGAGCCACACTAGTTAAGCTTTTCTGCTCTCGAAGCTCTATTTTCTCCGAGATTTGTCTAGGTTTAGCGGTCCGTCACGTCCCGTCCCCGTCTTCGCCGCCGTCGATCGCCCCCGCCGATCTCGTCACCGGCACCACCGTGGTGAGCCTCTTGTTATGTCCATGCTTTTCTTACTTTTATTATTGCTTTAGATAGATATTTGTCTAATTTTCTTACGTTTATTATTGCTTGTTATTATATAGTGCGATGGTTTTGATATCCGCCCACGTGGGCCCTCGTCCGGTCTACGATTCGGATATGGTATATTATCTTTAATTTATAACTATTTGTTTTAGTGTTTATGATAGTTATGCCGACCAACCTGACATGCATAGATGTTTTATTATGTCTAGGAGGTAGTTGAACCGGAAATTCCAACCGACCCTCTTGTGGAGAGGTTAAATTTAGTTGAAGAGGAAAACATTTCGTTAAAGAAAAAATTGGAAAAAATGGAGGAGGAGAAGATGGAATTGGAGTTGCATGTTGCGGAAGTTATCGATGATCACAAGATCAAGATGGACCCTATTGTCGAGAGGTTAAATTTAGTTGAAGAAGAAAACAAATTCTTGAAGGAAAAAATAAAAAAAAATTGTGGACGAGAAGATGATATTGGAGTTGCATGTTGCGGATGTCGTCGATGATCACAAGATCAAGATGGATGCAATGCGGTTGAAGATTAAAAAGATTAGAAAATATGCCATTAATACCGAGGCTTGGTATCATTATGCTGTTGGATCAATTGTTACCTTGGTTGCGATTATGATAGCATTTGTTTTCGCGTTGAAATGTTTTACATAGTTTCGATGTGTATGGAGAGCTATATGTTGTTAGATGAGAACTATATATGTATGTACTTTGGTTTTAATGTGATGATGAACTTTTATCCATTTGGTCACTTAATTATCTATTTATGATGTTCTGTAATGGTTTTTGACACACTTAATTATATATAAATGCACGCAGATGAACCGCCAATGGATGTACGGTGACAGACACACCTCCGAGTACATTAAGGGCGTGCGTGAGTTTCTAAATGCGGCAGAGGCAAACAAGCAGAATGGTTTTATGTGTTGTCCATGCACTAAATGTGTGAATACGATGTCTTACTCTAACCGAAAAATCCTTCACTCCCACCTGCTTTACAAGGGTTTCATGCCACACTATAATGTTTGGACGAGGAACGGAGAAATAGGGGTTATGATGGAAGACGGCGAAGAAGAAGAGTACGATGACAACTATGTGCCCCCTGAATACGGTGATGCTGCAATGGGGGGAGCTGGTGAAGATCAAGAGGAACCAGACGATGTGCCCAATGATGCTGCAACGGGTGAAGCTGCTGAAGATCAAGAGGAACCAAATGATGATCTTCGCCGGGTCATTGTCGATGCAAGGACACAATGCGAAAGTCAAAAGGAGAAGCTGAAGTTCGATCGCATGTTAGAGGATCACAAAAAAGGGTTGTACCCCAATTGCGAAGATGGCAACACAAAGCTCGGTACCGTACTGGAATTGCTGCAGTGGAAGGCAGAGAATGCTGTGGCTGACAAAGGATTTGAGAAGCTACTGAAAATATTGAAGAAGAAGCTTCCGAAGGATAACGAATTGCCCGACAGTACATACGCAGCAAAGAAGGTCGTATGCCCTCTAGGATTGGAGGTGCAGAAGATACATGCATGCCCTTGGATGTGCATGAAGCGGAAGTTCATTATGATGCCAGTTCTCATCCAAGGCCCTAAGCAACCCGGCAACGACATTGATGTGTACCTAAGGCCATTAGTTGAAGAACTTTTACAGCTGTGGAATGGAAACGGTGTACGTGCGTGGGATGAGCACAAACAGGAGGAATTTGACCTAAAGGCGTTGCTGTTCGTGACCATCAACGATTGGCCCGCTCTCAGTAACCTTTCAGGACAGACAAACAAAGGATACCACGCATGCACGCACTGTTTAGATGACACTGAAAGTATATACCTGGACAAGTGCAGGAAGAATGTGTACCTGGGCCATCGTCGATTTCTTCCGACCAACCATCAATGTCGAAAGAAAGGCAAGCATTTCAAAGGCGAGGCAGATCACCGGAAGAAGCCCGCCATGCGTACCGGTGATCACGTACTTGCTATGGTCAATGATTTACATGTAATCTTCGGAAAGGGCCCCGGCGCACTAGCTGTTCCGAATGACGATGAGGGACACGCACCCATGTGGAAGAAGAAATCTATATTTTGGGACCTACCCTACTGGAAAGACCTAGAGGTCCGCTCTTCAATCGACGTGATGCACGTGACGAAGAACCTTTGCGTGAACCTGCTAGGCTTCTTGGGCGTGTATGGAAAGATAAAAGATATAGCTGAGGCACGGGAGGACCTGCAACGTTTGCACGAAAAAGACGGCATCCCTCCGAAGCAGTATGAAGGTCCTGCCAGCTATGCTCTTACGAAAGAAGAGAAAGAAATCTTCTTTGAATGCCTTCTCAGTATGAAGGTCCCGACTGGCTTCTCGTCGAATATAAAGGGAATAATAAATATGGCAGAGAAAAAGTTTCAGAACCTAAAGTCTCATGACTGCCATGTGATTATGACGCAACTGCTTCCGGTTGCATTGAGGGGGCTTCTACCGGAAAACGTCCGATTAGCCATTGTGAAACTATGTGCATTCCTCAATGCAATCTCTCAGAAGGTGATCGATCCAGAAATCGTACCAAGGCTAAGGAGTGATGTGGCGCAATGTCTTGTCAGTTTCGAGCTTGTGTTCCCACCATCCTTCTTCAATATCATGACACACGTCCTAGTTCATCTAGTCGACGAGATTGTCATTCTGGGGCCCGTATTTCTACACAATATGTTCCCCTTTGAGAGGTTCATGGGAGTCCTAAAGAAATATGTCCGTAACCGCGCCAGACCAGAAGGAAGCATCTCCATGGGCCATCAAACAGAGGATGTCATCGGGTTTTGTGTTGACTTCATTCCTGGCCTTAATAAGATAGGTCTCCCTAAATCGCGGTACAAGGGCAGACTGACTGGAAAAGGCACGCTTGGAAGGGACTCAATAATATGCAGGGACGGTTATTCTTGGTCTCAAGCACACTACACAGTTCTACAGAACTCTACATTGGTGACCCCGTATGTCGATGAACACAAGAACAGTCTGCGCTCCAAACACCCGGAGCAGTGCGACGACTGGATTACACGTGAACACATCAGGACTTTCAGCAGTTGGTTGGAAACACGTCTCAGAGGTGACAACACTGTTTGTGATGAGTTGTACTTGTTGTCCAGGGGACCATCTTCGACTGTATTGATTTACAAAGGATACGAGATAAATGGAAATACATTTTACACGATTGTCCAAGATCAAAAGAGCACCAACCAAAACAGCGGTGTCCGCTTTGATGCAACAACAGAGAGGGGAAAGGACACATATTATGGTTACATAGTGGACATATGGGAACTTGACTACGGACATGATTTTAAGGTCCCTTTGTTTAAGTGTAAATGGGTCAATCTGTCAGGAGGCGGGGTACAGGTAGACCCACAGTACGGAATGACAACAGTGGATCTGAAAAATCTTGGATACAATGACGAACCGTTCGTCCTAGCCAATGATGTGGCACAGGTTATCTATGTGAAGGACATGTCTACCAGACCGAGAAAAAGAAAAGATAAGGAAGCGAATACATCATACGATGAGCCAAAGCGCCACATAGTTCTTTCAGGAAAAAGGGACATCCTGGGAGTGGAGGGCAAGACAGACATGTCTGAAGATTATGAAAAGTTTCATGAAATTCCTCCCTTCAAAGTCAAGGCTGACCCAAGCATCCTGATAAACGATGAAGATTATCCATGGTTACGGCGCAATAAGCAAATGACACAAGCGAAGAAAAAGTGAAGAGTTATTTCCGCAGCTATTATGATGATACCATGCCAACTTTGTAACAAACGAGTATGATACCATTGTCCGTTTGTACTATTCAAATTTCAATACTACTTGCACTAACAAAACAAAACAAAACAAAACAAACTTGAAAAATAAATAGCAACAATAAGTATTTTGTTGTAAGTATAAACAAAATAAAATAAATAAAGCAACAAAGAAAATAAATAAAGAAAGTAAAATAAATAAAGCAACTCTAAATACAGCAAAAAACAACTTAGAAATAAACAAAGAAAATAAAATAAATAAAGCAACTCTAAATACAGCAAAAAACAACTTAGAAATAAATAGCAACAATAAGTATTTTGTTGTAATTAAGTATAAACAAAATAAAATAAATAAAGCAACAAAGAAAATAAATAAAGGAAGTAAAATAAATAAAGCAACTCTAAATACAGCAAAAAACAACTTAGAAATAAACAAAGAAAATAAAATAAATAAAGCAACTCTAAATACAGCAAAAAACAACTTAGAAATAAATAAAGCAAAAAAGGAAAAAAATATTGGGCGCTGCCCAGTGAGCCTGCAAGGCCTATAGCACAGGATCCACCTGTAATATAAGGCCCAGCAAGCTCACAGGGCAGCGCGCAGAGTTAGGCCCAGAAGCCTGCATTTGAGAGGAGCTCGAAACGGTGGGAGCAGCAGCCCTTATAAACCACTCTCGAGCTCCCTCAGCTAGCGAGGTGGGACTAAACATCCCACCGCACCCGCGCCAGCACAGGGCCTTTGGTCCCGGTTGGTGGCACCAACCGGGACTAAAGGGTGGCATTAGTCCCGGTTGGTGGCTGAAACCGGGACTAATGCCCCTCCTATATAACCAGGACTTGCGAAATTTTGGGCAGTTTCTTTCTTCCCCGCCCCGACGCCTCCCTCGATCTGCTCCTTCCCCGTCGCCGTCGCCGTCGCCCCCGTCGCCCCGTCGCCGTCGCCGTCGCCCCCGTCGCCCCGTCGCCGTCGCCGTCGCCCCCGACGCCGCCTCGTCGCCCCGCCCCGCGCCGTCGCCGCGCCCCGCGCCGTCGCCGCGCCCCGGCCGGCCCGTCGCCCCGCGCCGCCGCGCGCCCCGCCCCGCCGCCGTCGCGCCGCCGCGCCCCGACGCCGCCTCGTCGCCGCCCCGCCCCGCCGCCGTCGCGCCGCCCAGCCCTGCCGATGTGAGGGGCTCCCTTTTTTTTATGTTTAATATTGCTGTATATATATATAGTTGCTGTGTATATATGTATATATGTGTATATTTTTTTTATGTTTATATAAATTGCAGTATATATAGTTGCTGTATATATAGTTGCTGTATTTATATGTATGTGTATATCTTTTTTTTCTTAGGAATTTGCTAAATATATATGTTAAATATATATTTATGTGTATATAAATATATTTTTTCTTAGGAAGTTGCTGTATATATGTGATGTATATATATGTGTATGTGGCTATATAGTTTTTTGTTTATATATGCTAAATATATATAGAAAGTTTTATATATGCAAAAGTTACAAATTTAGAAAAAGAAGGATAGGAAAGAAGAAAATAAGAAAGAGGAAAGAAAGAAGAAGAGGAGAGGAAGAAGAGGAGAAATAAATAAGAAGAAGAAAAAAAAGAAAAAAAGAGGAGAAGAAGAAAGGAATAGAGGAGAAGAAGATAAATTTTCTCTTCTTCTCCTCTATTCCTTTCTTCTTCTCCTTTTTTTTTCTTTTTTTTTCTTCGATCTTCTCCTCTAGCGGTTCCTTTTTTCTTCTTCTTCCTCTTTTTTTATCGGATATGTCTATGTCGATATACACCCTCCCCGATAACTTCGACATTAGGGGGGGCCGGGGTCGAGGGTCGTCGAGGGACCGAGAGGCCGAAGGTCGAGGGGTCGAGGGTCGTCGAGGGACTGAGAGGCCGAAGGGCGAGGGGTCGAGAGGTTGCCTAGCAGTCGGGGGTCTAGGATTGTGGATCGCCGAGCAGTCGGGGGTCAAAGTATTGAAGAATTCCATGACTTCATCATTTGCCAGAAGTAACCGGGGCATTTTGGTACAAAGTTATGCAAAGATATTTTGGAACGGAGTTCCTGATAGAATAATCCGTCTTTTGTTACGAATTATCCTATCTGAGACTCCGTTCCAAAATAACTTTGGAGAGCTTCGTACCATCATGCTACTGTTACTTTCGCCTAATGATGAAGTATTGGTTTTGTTGAAT
This sequence comes from Secale cereale, assembly GCA_902687465.1. NCBI lineage: Eukaryota > Viridiplantae > Streptophyta > Magnoliopsida > Poales > Poaceae > Secale > Secale cereale. The sequence goes on along the minus strand of LR738715.1, from coordinate 15,660,077 downwards.
CCTTTGACACTCGACAAAATGTGACATGAGGGGGTCTAGGGTTGTGGATCGCCGAGCAGTTGGGGGTCGAGGGGTCGAGAGAGGTTGCCTAGCTAGTGTCAAAGTATTGAAAAATTCCATGACTTCATCATTTGCCAGAAGTAACCGGGGCATGTTGGTACGAAGTTATGCAAAGATGTTTTGGAACGGAGTTCCTGATAGGATAATCCGTCTTTTGTTACGGATTATCTTATCTGGGACTCCGTTCCAAAACAACTTTGGAGAGCTTCGTACCATCATTCTACTGTTACTTTCGCCTAATGATGAAGTATTGGTTTGTTGAATCCTTTGACACTAGACAAAATGTGACATGAGGGTGTCTAGGGTTGTGGATCGCCGAGAAGTCGGGGGGGGGGGGTCGAGGGGTTGCCTAGCTAGTGTCAAAGTATTGAAAAATTCCATGACTTCATCATTTGCCAAAAGTAACCGGGGCATTTTGGTACAAAGTTATGCAAAGTTGTTCTGGAACGAAGTCCCTGATAGGATAATCCGTCTTTTGTTACGAATTATCTTATCCGGGGACTCCGTTCCAAAACAACTTTGGAGAGCTTCGTACCATCATGCTACTGTTACTTTCGCCTAATGATGAAGTATTGGTTTGTTGAATCCTTTGACACTAGACAAAATGTGACATGAGGGTGTCTAGGGTTGTGGATCGCCGAGAAGTCGGGGGGGTCGAGAGGTTGCCTAGCTAGTGTCAAAGTATTGAAGAATTCCATGACTTCATCATTTGCTAGAAGTAACCGGGGCATGTTGGTACGAAGTTATGCAAAGATGTTCTGGAACGGAGTTCCTGATAGGATAATCCGTCTTTTGTTACGGATTATCTTATCTGGGACTTCGTTCCAAAACAACTTTGGAGAGCTTCGTACCATCATGCTACTGTTACTTTCGCCTAATGATGAAGTATTGGTTTGGTTGAATCCTTTGACACTAGCTAGACAAAATGTGACATGAGGGGGTCTAGGGTTTGTGGATCGCCGAGCAGTCGAGGGTTGAAGCTAGTTCTACGTTTGCCATTAATATATCCATCTGTCATGTTTGAATAATAATTGGCATGTTGTAAATATTTGTAGAAACAATGGACGACAACACCCGAGACCTAGCACAAGAAGCGATGTTGATGGACATAATCGCACACGGACAAAATGCCGTCAGGTCGTATCGCAACGACACCGATGAGCAGGTCGAACAAGAGCTGCGGCTGGAAGATCTAGGCTATGATATTGATGAATTCGGTGACCCAATGCACATGGAAGAAGTAGACCGTGAGGACGGCTCCGGTGACCCAATGCCGGTGCAAGAAGGAGACCGTGATGCTGGCTCCGGTGACCGAACCGAGTCCGGCCAGGAGGTATATATGTTAGTTAAGCATGTGCTGACTAGTTAATTGATTCATTCATTAACTCTTGTCTTTGTTCCTTTTCTAGCCCTCCGAATCGAGCAAATCTTCGGTAAAGAGACGAGGAGCGAAGAAAAAGTTGAGGCCGGATGAAAAGTTTGAGATCTCAGAAATCTCGCGCTCCGGCGAGCCGATTGCACCCATCCGCACAAAGAACGCATTTGTTAATCAGTGCGGGGTTCTGGTTAGGGACAAGATCCCGATCAGCATCCATCAATGGTTAAAGCCGGCTGCAAACGACGCTCAGGTGACTTATGTCACTGATATGCAGAAAGAAGATCTTTGGACTGAGCTGAAGTCAAACTTCGTCCTACCGCGAGAGGTTGATCCGGCGAAGCCAGTTAAAGAGGAGTTAATCAAGTCTGCTGCACTTTCGAAGATGGCAGACCAATTCAGGGCATGGAAGAAAAAACTGAATACGTTTGTCAGAGATAAAACGACTCCAGAATTCGTGGGCATATATGAGAAGATCAAAGATGACTGGCCCGCATTTGTGGCCCATAAGAAGTCGGAAAAGAGTCAGAAGATGTCGGAGACAAACCGGATAAATGATGCGAAGAAGAAGCATCACCATCGCACGGGGTCGGGCGGCTACCTCGTAGCCCGGCCTAAGTGGGCCAAGGCTGAGAATGATCTGCTTCAGAAAGGGATCGAACCAGAGACAATGCACTGGCCAGAACGTTGCCGGACTTGGTTCTTCGGGGCTGGCGGAACCTTGTACCCTGTAACAGGGTGGTGCATTTGGACGGACAAGCAATTGGAAACACCACTCAGGAAGATGCGGCAGTATATCAAAGCAGCGCATGAAGGGACGTTCATCCCCGACAGAGAGAACGACGAGCTGACAATGGCCCTCGGGAATCCTGAGCACCCTGGACGGACACAAGGCACGCCAGGCTCCCTTCCGTGGCGTGCTGGGTTTCCGGACGCAGGAGGCTACAAATGCCACGACAGGAGGAAGAAAATGGAGATGACCGAAATCCAGGCGCTGCGGGCCAGAATACAAGCGATAGAGGAACGGGAAGCAGATCGGGAGAAAAGAATTGCCGAAGCTTCCCCCGAAGCTACCCCGCCATCTCAGCGGAGAAGCAGCGTGGCTTCCACCGAGCTGCTTCAGCCAGAGCTTGCCTTGACGGCTACTGCCAGGAATCCTGTGGATGCTATCACGCAGGCACAAAATTGCCACCTTATGGCACAGTGGATGAATCTGAAGGTCAAGGCGGCTGCTGGCTCTGTTTATCCTTCTGGACCAGACGACACTTTTCACTGCCGGCCGATTCCAGAAGGATATGCTAGGGTGATGGTCGACGAAATAACGGAGGGATTTGAGGAGCTCCAGCTTGACCACCCTACCGGTGAAGGGGAGACTCGGCTGGGTTCTTCACTGAAGACTCCATGCCTATGGCGGAAGGACCTAATCAACATTCTGAACTGGACGCCTCTGCCTCCTCCTCCTCCGACGACGAGTCAGGGCACTCCGCCTCCTCCACCGCCTCCTCCTCCGGCGAGTGACCATCAGGGCACTCCGGCTCCTTCTCCGGCGAGTGACCATCAGGGCACTCCGGCTCCTTCTCCGGCGCGTGGCGGCACACCGCCTCCTTCGCCGCCGGCGCGTGGCGGCACTCCGCCTCCTTCGCCGTCGGCGCGCCCGAGCAGACAGCCTGCTCCTCCTTCTCCGCCTAATCAGCAAGGGCGGAAGAGACCTGCCGCCGCTCCGGCTGCTCCTGCTCCGGCGCCTAAGCAAGTAAAAAAGACAGCCGCTTCGTCTGGTCCGGCGACGTCTACCAGTACAGCCAGAGGCGGGAGGCGATGCAGATTCGGTCCTTCTCTCACGCCTCTAGAGAAGTTACCGTACGAGAGGTCCGACGAGGAAAACACGAAGATCGCTGAAGGCGAAGTGAAGGACTTTTTTGAAGGGTTGAAAGCACAGAGACATCCACCTCCGGAGGAGAAGATAGATGCGGTGAAAGCAAAGCGCACTCTTGCTGCCCTGAAGCAACCAGCGAAAAGTAAGCCGAAGGGCAACTATGACCGCATTATTCAAAAGACATTTCAAGATGCCAAGCGGTCCGGAAGTACAAAAAGTGATCAGAGGTTAGCAGAAGGGCGAGCTGGGAAACAAATTGCCCAGCTCGGCGAACAAGCGAACCAATCATGCCCCCCGCTCAAGGTGTCTAGCGACATGGTCGCTAATGATCCGAGGATGGTGCCCGGTTATACCAATCTTGCAGATTACGCGTCCGACGATGTACACTATGATTTCATGGACGTGCAGATAGAAAGATACGAGTACAAAAAGCCTCTCGTAAAAAATGAAAGATCTCTATCAACGAATATGCGAAGATTGCATGATTGGTACATGAAAATCTGCAGAGAGTCTGGGGGGAGGAATAACTTGTATTTGAGAGTTAAACCGGAGCATGACCTCGTTGGAATTGACCTGTTGCCTGTTCCATTTGAGGAGTTCTATCAATTTTTCAATCAATTGGCCCTCGATAAAGCAACGGTCACCTGCTACTGTCTGTAAGTAGTACTACTTCTGTCATTAAGTCTCTCTATATAGCTGATCTTCATTGCATGTATTTATAATTATCCTCACTATATTATGCAGATTGAAGATCGTCGAATTGAAGAAAAGACAAGTAGGTGATATTAGGTTTATTAACACATACCTCATAGATGCAACCGAGGTTAAATTGCGTCCCGACGATACCGAGACCAACTTGCTACGATCGTTGGTGGTAAATGAAAACAAAGATATAATACTCTTTCCTTACAACTTCAAGTGAGTGTTAATGTCTTGTGCATATTTGGTTTCCCTTATATATCAGTCAAGTTTATAGTGATGTAATTGATGATCTCATGCATTCGTGCGCAGCTTCCACTATATTCTCTTAGAGATTAAGCTTGAGAAGGGAATAGTAACTGTCTTCGACTCTAAACGTAAAGATCCCGAGGAGTATGCGGACATGACTCAAATGCTAGCCAGGTAAGTTAAATCGATCAATATTATCCACCATGCATATATATCAGCAACTTCATTTCTGATATCAACTCATTGTTTCCTTTGTCTGGCAGGGCTTGGAAAAAATTCACCAAAAAAGCTCCGGGACTGCCGAAGAAGCTACAATTTAGATACCCGAAAGTAAGTACTATATAGTAGCATGTTCCGCGCGCGCATCTCCTATATCTTGATTCAAGCGCTAGTTTCATCAATACCAATTTGGCATTCTTGCTTATCAGTTTGATTGACCTCTATTTCTTGTAAAGTGGTTGTGGCAGGAACCCGGGAATGATTATTGTGGATACTACATTTGCGAGTCCATCCGCCACACGACCTGTGAGCGGGGCTACACTGATGAACAATTTGAAGTGCGTAAGCAATCAATAATATTCACAAATTTATAGCATCATTTCATGTATATATTGACCCCCTACTTCAAATTAGATGTTTCGGATGCGGGATGAACTCCTAACACCAGATCGTCTGCGAGCAATTCAAGAGGAATTGGCGGCATTCTTCCTTGAACACGTGATCGCTGAAGACGGAGAATACTATATGGACCATGCATCCATGTGTTAGGAGATTATTTTTGTAAGAGATAATTATTGTATATATGTGCCCGGTAGTGTCGGATAGATATACGAGAACTTGTTGTTCGACCAATCTCTCGGAGAAGGAGAGGTGGTCGATATTACTTCTCTCTGTATGCATATATATATATATATATATATATATATATATATATATATATATATATATATATATATATGTTGATTATACGAGATCTTCTGTTCCTTCGTTTGCTTAGTAGCTAGCAGCTAGCTAGCTAGCTAGCGTGACTCTAGTCCTCTCTATATACGTATGTGTAGTATGTAGCGTCGACCAAGCACGGACATAAGAGAGAACATTTCTCTCTATTAATTAGCTAGCTAACACAATATATGAAACACCTAAATTAACCCCCAAAACCTAAAACCCCCTCCCCTTTCAAAAAAAAAAACAAAAACCACAGCCACAGAAATGCTGACGCGTGGATGCCTTTTGGTCCCGGTTGGTACCACCAACCGGGACTAAAGCCCCTCCTGCCTGGACTCGGTGCACAGGCCACGTGGACACCCTTTTGCCCCGGTTCTGGATTGAACCGGGACTAAAGGGTCAGAGCATTAGTACCGACCCTCTTGTCCCGGTTCCAGAACCGGGGCTAAAAGGCCCAAATGAACCGGAGCTAAAGACCCTTTATCTACTAGTGGGTATGAAAAAGGTAGACATGTGTTTAATGATAATAAAATGAAAAAATAAAAAAAGACAAATAAATAAATTAAACTCGTAAAAATGGGTGAAAACTGAAGAAAGAAAGAAAGAAATCTAAAAGAAACCAAAAAAATAGACAGTAAACGGAACCTGCGAGTACAGCGACCGAGTGAGCTAATGAACTAATAGGCCCGACCAATAAAAACGCTGCCCGGAAAATCCTTGAGGCGAGACTACCTTCTTAGTGCGCGCAACAGGCGAGGAATAGCTCTCGCGGATAAAACTTGCCTGCTCCCTCCTCATGCTCCCATCCGTGCTCCCACTTCATCCTACGGCTGTCCTTCTTCCTTTTTACTTTCTAATCTAACCATCTCCCCCCCTGATTTTAAGGGGGTGGGGCCGGGCCTTATTTTGCTCCAATCAAATCAAGCCACGTACGCGGGAGCACGGATGGGCACACGTGAGGGGAGCAGGCAAGTCTCGTCCAGCTCTCGCGGCCTTCATGAGCCCAACAGGCAGAATCATGTCGTCCCATTTAGCCGCCGGGCTAAGAGCTCGAGACGAGACCAAAACCCCTGTGGGCTCGTCACGCAGTGGCGTAGCTAGCGGGTGGCCAGGGTGGTCCATGGACCATCCTGAAATTTCCCTATTGCTTGTATATAGTGTAGTAAAAATATATTTCTTTAAAAATAAATAAACTTATGTAAATATTTTTATTGATGGACCACCCGGGTTTATTGGGCTGTCTACGCCACTGTCGTCACGTCTGTAACCGCAGCAATGTCGGCCGAGCGGGCGAGCTGGAGCATGTAGTCTGAGGGTTTCTACTACTGTCTATCTCACGCTGTCCACTGTCCTACTGCTTGGACGAGCAGGAGATGAGAAGCTAAATGCCATCATGACAAAATCAGATGATGAAACATCCGTGCAGACATTAAATGAGGAACAAGGATGAACCATTTCTCAGTGCTACTACTCGCAGGCTTACATCTTCTGCTCTAGTTAAATACAATGTCAAGATACTGGAAGGAACTCTGGTGCATTCAGCAGCATGTGTTATCTGAATATTATCACCACTCAGTGGCACACGAGCTCACATGCATGCATGCGAGCAACTACAAGATATCTGGAAGAGCAGTTTTAGCATGGTCCCTCTTACCCCCTCTTTTCACATGAGAGGTAAGAGTATGTAGTAGATCTGAGCCGTTGATCACATTAATTAGTGGTCGGATTAACTCTTACCTTCTTACCTCATATGTAAAAATAAGGGGTAAGAGGGAGCATGTTAAAATTTGCCCTGGAATGACCTACGTAGCTATTTCCCAATGCCCACAATTCCCAAGAAACCACCGTATCCATGTGGGCACACATCGTCCACAACTTGTTGCATGCATCTAAATCTACCTTGGTTGTTTTACAACAACAGACACGAGTCATTGAGTGAATGTTTGTATACTTCATAGAGTGGAAGTGGCTGGTAGTATGTATCGGCCGGGGCCCAAGTCAGCATGTGAGCCCACTCGTCTCCTTCTTCGGGGCGGGGGCTCAGATCATCTAGTAGTAATCGTCCTATCATCCCACTAAAAAAAAGTAACCGTCTTATCAGACAAACCATTATTATCAAGAGTAGCAACCATAACTAGGTCATACCTGTATATGTACCGCCATTGGATTTGGATGAGTAACAAGGATTAATCATTTTTTAAATTGAAGTCGTTGTTTCCACTAGTGCTCACAGCAATGACTTCACTAATCATCCTCTAGTTGGTCTAGACAGATCAAATACTCCAGTTGGTACAAAGAAATGACATGATACCAAAATAATGTGTATTTCAAGATTTGGTATAGCAATATTAGCACGAGAGCTAGAAGGATGTAAGCAACATGCGATTTGCAACAAATCTATTGACGTCCTACCTGCACCGCATTTACGCTTCTATCTCGGTAAACAACATCTAACACATGTCCGATTTGTATTTATTCTATTTTAACAATCAGTGCATCATATAGTGGATTTTAAGAGACACTAGCTAATAGACAGTGTGGATGTGCCTGGTATATACACCATTTAAGGATTGATACAAGGACATGTGACTACAAGGATCGGTCAAGTGGATTTGCAAATGTGTTCCAGCTTTTCTTAGTTTGGGTATGAGAGGGTAAATTTTCCCTGATTAAAATTTTACTGATACTGCGCAATCCTTCTTGCACATTACTAAATCCTACTGCAGAAGATTGCAATTTACAAACCATTCACAATTCTCTCATGATATCTTCTACAGCAGGTGGGGTGGGGACGTAACATATACTAATCTCTGTCGCATCTTTATTTGGACAATCCCACCAACTAATCTCACATATGCTACGTACAGGGGCTGGAGAAACTATAGTCATTCACTCACAGACTAGCTAGCTCTTTCCCAATGCCTACAATTCCGACAAATAATTGACACAACCTATATGCAATACACCACATCCACATATATCACACACATCCTATCTGCACACAACTAAACCTTGTTCCATCTATATATAGTAGTCATTTCCCTTTTTCCCTTTTTAAGGGGGGGTTAATGCTGCCGATCTATCTGCACACATCCTATCTGTAGCGTCGATCTATCTCCGCCGAATCACTACAGGAATCATCGAAAATGCCTACGGTTGAAGATATGCCTACGGGCCCGTAGGCATAGTGCGAGCTAAGCCGACGGCCCAACCGGCACCGTCGGCAAATTTCGGCCGTCGGCAAACCTAGACCCGTAGGCATAGGTCGGCCGTCGGCAAATAGTACATCCAAACCGACGGGCCCCGTCGGCAACAATATCCCGTCGGCAAAGCTCGTAACTACGCCTACGGGCCCCGTAGGCATATCACGGGCCCTAGTCATAGAGACCTAAGGCTAACGGGAGGCTGACCCCGTTAAAGCTATGCCTACGGCCCTAACGGCGGCCGTAGGCATACCGCCACGTGTCCCCTGTATGCCTACGGTTAAACCGTAGGCATATATCATATGTATGCCTACGGTTAAACCGTAGGCGTATATACAGTAGCGGCACCACGCCTCGAACGTACCCTATTGGTTTCATTTGTTTGTATATTTTCATTCCTTTCCAAATGAGGCAAATTTTATCTCTATTTGCATCGAAAAGTTTCAAGGATTTCAAAATTCATGTGTTTAGTTTAAAATGTTTAATTATTTATTACTTTCATGCTTTGCTGCAATAGAGAAAGCTACCCCTCCCTCCCCCTCAAATTTTCGAGTCAACCGACCTAGGGTTAGGCCGCTCGAGGTCTTCGCGTGGGTGGGGAGGGGGGTAGCCACCCCACCAAAACTTGCATTGAGACCTCATACATGTCTAGAAGTGTGGTGGTAGGTTCCGAGGGTGAACCCCTTCACGAACGGCACTACCACCAGCACTTAGAGGGGGAACTACGACGAAAGTTCGACCTGGAGGGAATCTTGTGATGGGTTGGGCTCGAACTTGGTTTTAAAATGTTCCCAGGGGCTGGCCTATCACAACCATGTAGCAAAGTCCATTGGTCAAAGGCCATCTGGTGGAAGTCAAAGGGGTAGCTTTTGGATCAATCGGGCTAGGGTTAGGCCAGTCCAAGGCCGGAGAGGGGTAGCTATGCGACCAAAACTTGCATTGGGCCCTCATACATATCTGAGAGTGTGGTGAGATATTTAAAGAGGCGATATGCAGCTGCAGAGTGTGGCTCCCTTCACGGACGGTGATAGCACCGAAGTAAGAGGTTCAACATTTTTGTCTTCGTGAATTCATTGCTTACTTATCTGATCTGTTTTGACTTCACTGAGTGAAGACTATTTCCAGTTTGGCTTCATACTATCTTCCATCCTGATCCATACTACCTATCTGCTGATAGTCTTCGTGCTTTCACTACATTGCTTACTTGACTATGGCTTGTCTAGTGTAGTCTACCTTCCGCTTCATATCAATAGGTTCATTTCTACTGTTTGTCTTCAAAGACCTCGTGTTTTGAAGACTTTCATAAAAATCGCTTATTCACCCCCCCCCCTCTAGTCGATAACTAGCACTTTCAACTTTGATGCTTTGCTGCAATAGAGAAAGCTACCCTCATAGATTTCCAGGTCAACCGGACCAGGGCCTTCGAGGGGTAACAATCCCACCAAATCTTGCAATGGGTCCTCACACATGTGTACAAGTGTGGTGGCTGGATATAACACCCAACACGTGATACGTCCAAAACGTATCTATAATTTCTGCTTGCTCCATGCCTCTTTTGGGTGATATTGCTATGATATTTATACACTTCCATACACTTTTGATCATATTTGGACTAACCTATTAACTCAGTGCACCCCAGTGCCAGTTTCTGTTTTCTGCTGTTTTTGTATTTCAGTTTTTCCCATTACGAGAACTGCCAGAAAAATCCCGGAAAAATTATATAAAAAATCAGCGTTCCAGAAGGTTTCCGATAGCCAAAGTACAGCCGGGGGGGCACCAGGGCTCCAGGCACCCTGGTGGCGCCCCCCCCCCCTGGGCCGCGCCGGGGGGGCGCCTGGGCCCCCCGAGCCTCGTCTGGTGCCCCCCTTTGGCATATATTTAGACCGTCTCCCAAAACCCTCAAGACGGAAACCCTTTTTCGCGATCTCATCCCTGTTCCGCCGCCGCCGCCGCTTCCAAGATCGGGAGCACCAGGAGAACCCTTCCCGGCACCCTGCCGGAGGGGAGGATCACCACCGGGAGCTTCTCCACCACCATGGACGCCTCCCGGATGAGTTGTGAGTAGTCTCCCTTGGACCATGGGTCCATGACCAGTAGCTATGTGATGTTCTCCTCCCGTTCTTGTGCTTCACTAATTAGTCCTCGTGAGCTGCCCTACATGATCGAGGCACATATGTAATCCTTATGCTGTTGCTATGATGAGTTTGCTGGGATCCGATGGATTCTGAGATTATATTCAGATTGTGTTTGAGTAATATATTTGATTCACCTCTTTTATATTTTATGTTCGTAAGTAATTCTTGCATGTTCTCCGTTGTTATTTATTGCTTTGGCCAAGTAGTAGGTAGTGACTCCAAGAGGGAACGTTATGCTTGATTGTGGGTTCATGCCCCTCGATGACTAGCTTGAGTGACAGAAACATGAGTCTAGGGGATGTGCTGTTGCCACAAGGGGGAAAACAACGGTGCTTGTGCCCGCGGGTGCAAGGATTGTTTACTTTACGCAAAGTTCTTTTAATGCAGTTGTCTGTTGCTTTGAGTTTACACTATGGGTGGGACTCGCAACTTAATACCAGCGAGATGTTCTGGATAGATATCTCAAGGTGGATGATTAGTAGTAGATATTGATGGATTACGGTCTACTTACTTTGGCGTACCGCCCATGCTTTGAACCTCTACCTTTCTTGCAACTTAGTCAGCATTGGTTTGCGCACATGGTCCTGTCAATTGCCCAGCTGTAATTCGTTTACCTCACATAGCAGTTTTATCGTCTTTTGGGAGAGAGACATCACTAGTGAACATCATGAGACTCCGGTCCATATTACCATCATTGATCACATCCACTATTTACTTTCCGCTTTTTACTTACTATTGCAATTATATCTATCACTACTATCATTTGCGTTTGATCCTCTGTAAACTTCAAGGCCGGAGGGATTGACAACCTCTCTGTACTCGTTGGGAGCAAAGTTATTTGTATCTGTGTGCAGGTCCACGTTGATTGCTAATATCTGGCGCCGTTAGCAGTTGACACCTTCTTGTTGAAACTGGGAGTCTCAGGGAAATCGATCCTTGGTATTGCCAAGGGAAAACTTCCGCTACACCGCATCTCAAACCTTCCACTTGGGGTAACCAACGAGGGGCGAGAAGCCATCAAGCAAAGTTTTCTGGCGCCGTTGCCGGGGACTCCACTCTTCAGGATAGGGGAGTTGCACGCTATCTTTTACCTTTGCTATTTAGTCTTGTTAGTTTACCTTTCAGTTTTGCTTTAGTGTCTTCTATCAAAAATTACAAAAAAAAATATTTGCTTTTCTGCTAGTAGTCCTTTCTGTTTAGTCAAGCATGTTAGGATTTGGTGCTTTGAGGGAATCTGAAGTCCTAGATTTCCATCAAAAGGATGGAGAAAATATGAAGAAGGCATGGGACAGAATTTCTGATGCACATAGAAGAATTATGCCTTGGATACCTATAAAAATTATGCTTAGAAATTTTTACCATGGTCTTTTTAAATGGTGTAAACACTCTCTTGATATTATAGCTGAGGGAGATTTCCTAGAGTGTGATGAAGCTAGAGCTCTTGAAATTATACATGGTCTATCTAGTTACTTTGTTTATGATCATAACTTTGATACTGTCATAGATAGACTTGCTACTATTGAAAAGAGAATGGATGCTCTAGACTTGATGAAGGTAGAGAAACCCAAACCCAATAAGAAAGACATTTTGGAAATAGACAATGATTGGGAACCTTTTGTTAGGATTAGCATCTCTAATCAAGACTTCCTTGCTTATTGTGATATTGGATCCATGGTTTCTACTATGCCAAGAATTGTTCATGATTCTTTAAAATTTAACATGGATAGATTACCATCTTATCATGAACACACTAATGGAGATATTTCTGAAATCCAGGGAAGAATAAAAGACGTGCCAGTTAAATTCCTTAAAGGGATTGCAATAATTGATTTCTTCATCATGGAGCCAAGCCAAGGAAATATAGTGCTTGGAAGGGACTTCCTCCGAGCAGTAAAAGGCTTCATCGATATAGGTAAGGGACAAATCCGCTTACGCGGGAAGGCAAAAGGTGTGTACCCCTTTCCTAGAAGGAACAAGAGTGAACTTGTTGAGGAACCATTTGAAGCAATTTATAACTCCGATCATTATGATGGTTATTGATTCCTCTATGCATTATGCCTAACTTAAAGGCATAAAAGAAAGCGCTTTTGGGAGGCAGCCCAATGAATAAATTTTATTTTGTTTTTGTTGTGTCTTGATTTTGTTACTATTGTAGCATCATCATTGTATCTTTGCTTTTCAATTTTGTGCCAAGTATAGCCTCTGATTGCGAGAAAATTCAAAAGTTGTGACGTGCTGTCCAGGAAACAGATTCTGTCCTTGGATAGAAAAATTCGTATAAAATCACCAGATCATCTTTTTGGTCTAAATTTTTTCGACAGCGTGCTCTATATAATTGTCTTTCGTGCATCTGTTTTGAGTTTTTTTATTAGAGTTGCAGAAGTGCCCCGGAAAAATCATTTACTACCTGCTGTTCTGTTTTTCACAGATTCTGTCCTGTTTTGCCTTTCCTTCATTTTGCAAACCTAGAGCTTGCTTTTTCTTTGCAAAAACCTTTTGGCAATCTTGAGAAACAGTAGAACTTCAAGAATATCTCTATTTCCAGCAAGGAACAATTATTTTATTATGGGTACTAACCTCGCTAATCAGATTATGATGAGTTATGTATGAAGGGAGTTTTCAAGTGTGCGAGGGAAGATGATAAAAAGATTCAGGAGTGTCAAACGCTCAAGCTTGGGGATGCCCCCATGCACCCCCAAGAAATATTCAAGGAGACTCAAGCGTCTAAGCTTGGGGATGCCCCCGTGCATCTCCTTCTCCATCAACATTATCAGTTCGTCTTTCGTTCCACTATATTTTAATCACTTCATGTGTTATGTGCTATGCTTGGAGCGTCTTGTTTTAGTTTTCCTTTTAGTTTTCTTTAGCTTTTCATAACGAGTCGGAACTCAGCTTTCTTTATGTGGGAGAGAAACACGCTCCACTTCTACCTAGAACATAACATAGAATTTTCATGTCTATCATTGCTGTGTGTGTTCTTTGTCTTTTAATAGCTACTATCATGCTTAGCTCTTAACTTTCATGCTTATCTTTTTAAAGAGCTTTTGTTTAGTTGGTTGCTTGAACTCTCTTTAGGTATCATGATTATCTTATTAAGAGAGTTTGCTTCCGTGGCACCGGTTGATATGTCTATGATAAAGATGCTACGTGCATAATGGCGCTTAGTAGTTCATGTTTTCTTATGGTTAGTCTCAAATAGCTGGGGGGTTCCCAATGTGTTATTGGAGTACCAACATGATTTGTTTGCCTATGATGTGGTATGTGTTGGGGAACGCGACAGAAAATAAAAATTTCGGTAGCGAGCACGCCCAGGACCAGTTATGGAGACTGCATACAAGGTTTGATCTGATCCGTACCGACTCGAAGCGCAGCGGAAGAAGAGTCGGTGGAGATCGTTGGTGCAGATCCCCGCAGCTAGGATTTAAATAACCTCCCAACCGCGAGGATGTACTCCCTCGTCGGACAGCCCTTCGGGAGGCGGTCGGACAGTCCCCCGGACGATGTCGCGGGCAGCCCTCCGGGAGGACCCCCGAAACTCGAACGAAGACTCGGACAGCCCTCCGGGAGGACCCTCGAAACCCGAACGAAGACTCGGACAGCCCTTCGGGTAGAAGATCGAAACTACGACCTCTCTACGGGGTTGCACACATACGGTGTCAACTATCCGGCAGGGCTTCGCCGTCCAGAACTAGTTCCTGCCGGAAACTAGACAGCCTTTCGGCTCTACGAAACTATTTCGTGGGAGGGAGAGAGAATGCCAGATCATGCATGGCTTGTCATTGAGAGCAAGGATGAAGAGATGGCAGCCACCAAGCCCTCTATTTATAGGAAAAGCCAAGGGGTAGGGCTCATCCACAATTTACCAAAAAACCCATGCATTAGGTCACACCACATGGGCATAAGGGTAAAATGGGATGCCATGTGGAGCTCCAAGGAGCTCCACCCTCCTTGGCCGGCCACCCCTAGGGGGCCCCCCCATGAGGGGCCCTCATGGCCCCCCAAGCCCTTCTAGAAGCCTTTAGCAAAAGCCCTAAAAGGTGGCTTTCCAACAAATATCCAAAAAGCACTTTCACTATTCACGACGACATTTTTCGGCGTCTGTTCGAACTGAAAAAAATCACGTGGGCTTAGAACATTTCCAGTACCCACCATAATCATTTTCAACGCGTTCTGAAACAATTCCAGTTTAGTGATTTTCATCTGCGAAAAGCATCTGAAGCGGTTCCAGCAGCTCCAGAACATTTCCGGTTATTTTCCCTGAAAATTCCAGAAAGTTTCCAGAACGTTTCTGGCACCCTCCAAGAATTATCAGGCACTTGCCGAAACCATTTTGACTTAATGGTATCCCCTGAAACAACTTTTCAGTTTCACCGGAACTCATCCGGTGACCTCTCTCGTCAGAACTTTTCTGACGTTTTCGAAAAACCCTTTTCGAAAACTTTCTCTCAGACTCCCTGTCTAGTATTCAGCAGATAGATGACCCTTAAGCGTGTGACCCTATAGGTTCGGTGAAGTATAGACATGACCCGGAACCCCTTCCGATCAATGATCAACATCGGAGCCGTGGACACCCATATTGACCCCTATACCCACACGAATGAATATTCGAGTGAACCTCCAGTTGCCGTGAGCTATTCCTGTTGCCTCGCGATATGTCACAAACACCTGAGGTGAGATTTATTGCATCCCCGTGGGCCAACATATTGTCCACTATGCAAGTTACCTCATTACCGGTTTTGTTCTCTTTTCTCGTTTTCGTGTTCCGGTATCCCAGTGATCAAATCACAAGGTGTCTGCGCAGACGATGATGGATACCGTTACACCGAGAGGGCCCGAGTATATCTCTCCATTGCCGGAGGAGCAAATCCCAATCTTGAGCTATCTCGTTACTTGCCATACTTTTCCGTGAACCCGCAAGCCGCCGTAATAGCCACCCAGTTACGGATGACGTTTAACAAACCCCAAAGTTCACGAAGCAAGTACGAAGGAACTCGATACTCTCATGGTCTAAGGAATTA
>LR738715.1:15598289-15644510 GCA_902687465.1 Secale cereale | reverse complement strand
AGTAGACTCGAGAATCATTGCAGTTATAGCATGGAACATAAACTTTCATTACAAACCAGGAGATACAAAACAACTGTTGTTACTGCCTCTAGGGCATATCTCCTACAGACTCCCACTTGCACTAGAGTCATAACTCAGTTACATGGCTTCCCTAACACCAATGGCTATCCGGTGTTGCTCATGCTTTGCTCGTGGTAGAGGCTTTGTCATCGGGTCTGACACATTCAGATCCGTGTGAACTTTGCGTACTTTCACTAAACCTTCTTCGACATGATGTCGAATGAGTTTATATTTGCGTTGAATATGTCTTGTCTTATGGTGCGAACTTGGCTCCCTTGCCTGAGCCACGGCGCCACTATTATCACAATAGATCTCCACCGGGTCCAGAGCACTTGGAACCACACCAAGGTCTTCAAGAAATTGCTTGATCCATACCGCCTCCTTGGAGGCTTCTGAAGCAGCAACATACTCTGCCTCCGTTGTAGAATCCGCCACAGTCTTTTGTTTGGAACTTTTCCAATCAACTGCGCCACCGTTCAATATGAAAACATAACCTGATTGAGATTTGAAGTCATCTGGGTCAGTCATGAAGCCTGCATCCGTGTAACCACTTACAATGAGCTCTTCATCACCTCCGTACACAAGGAGTAAATCCTTGGTCCGTCTGAGGTACTTTAGTATACCCTTGACTGCTGCCCAGTGATCCAATCCTGGATCACTTTGGTACCGGCTGCTAACACTTAGCGCATAGGAAACATCCGGTCTTGTACATAGCATGGCATACATAATAGAACCAACTGCCGAGGCATATGGAACATCATTCATTTGTACTCGCTCATCGAGAGTTCGAGGACTCTGATTCTTGCTAAGCACTGTGCCAGGTGACATGGGGAGTAGGCCTTTCTTGGAGTCCTCCATGTTGAACCTTTTCAACACCTTGTCTATGTACGTGCTTTGGCTAAGCGCTATCAGGCGTTTTGATCTATCTCTATAGATCCTGATGCCCAATACATATGCCGCTTCGCCCAAGTCTTTCATTGAAAAACTCTTCTTCAATGATTCTTTTATCTCGTTAAGAAAATTCACATCATTTCCAATCAACAATATGTCATCCACATACAAGATTAGAAATGCTTTTGCGCTCCCACTAAACTTCTTGTAAACACAAGACTCTTCGTCATTCCTGATGAAGCCAAACTCTTTGACTACTTCATCAAAACGAATGTTCCAGCTCCTCGACGCTTGCTTCAAACCATAAATGGCTTTCTGAAGTTTGCATACCTTTCCAGCATCCTTATGAATGACAAAACCTTCTGGCTGTATCATGTATACATCCTCTTTGAGGTTTCCATTTAGGAAAGCCGTTTTGACATCCATCTGCCATATTTCATAATCGAAATAAGCAGCAATTGCTAGTAATATCCGAACAGACCTAAGCATAGCTACGGGCGAGAAAGTCTCGTCGTAGTCCACTCCTGGAACTTGCGTGAACCCTTTCGCGACAAGCCTAGCTTTGTGGATAGTAATGTTACCATCCGCGTCCGTCTTTCTTTTGAAAATCCATTTACAACCAATTGGCTTTACGCCTTCTGGAAGTTCTTCCAAGTTCCAAACTTGGTTTTCGTACATGGATTCCATTTCGGATCTCATGGCCTTGTGCCATTCTTTTGAGCTGGGCCCCGCCATCGCTTCCTTGTAGTGCGCAGGTTCATCGTCTTCAAGAATGAAGATTTCGTTATGAAACCACTCAGGTGGCTGGATAGCCCTACCTGATCTGCGCGGTTCAGTTACAACATTGTCTGAAGTCTCCGCATCACATGCGACAACTTCCGGCTCGGTTGTAGGGATAATTAGCGGAATTTCTTCCGGTTCCTTAGCCATATCAACGGTTGCCGAAGATTCACTAATCTCATTAAGTTGTACTGTCCTCCCACTTAATTCTTTTGCGAGAAACTCTTTCTCGAGAAAGTGTCCAACTCTTGCGACAAACACTTTGCCCTCGGACTGGTTGTAGAAGGAATACCCAATGGTGTCTTTTGGATAACCTACAAAGTAACATTTGTCTGATCTGGGATCGAGTTTGCTCGGTTGTAAACGTTTTACATAAGCTTCACAACCCCAAATCCTGAGATGCGACACACTGGGTTTCTTCCCATACCATAATTCAAATGGTGTCGTCTCAACTGACTTAGACGGTGCTCTGTTTAATGTGTGAGCGGCAGTAAGTAGTGCGTGACCCCAAAAAGATATCGGAAGATCCGTAAGAGACATCATCGACCTTACCATGTCCAACAAGGTTCGGTTACGTCGTTCCGATACTCCGTTTCTCTGTGGAGTTCCGGGAGGCGTAAGCTGTGAAACGATTCCACGGTCACTCAGATGCTGGCCAAACTCATGACTAAGATACTCGCCTCCGCGATCAGACCGCAGAAACTTAATCTTTTTGCCACGATGATTTTCTACCTCATTCTGAAATTCTTTAAACTTTTCAAAGGTTTCCGACTTATGCTTCATTAAGTAGATATATCCATACCGACTTAAATCATCAGTAAAAGTCACGAAGTAGAAATACCCACCCCGTGCGGCTGTGTTCATTGGACCACATACATCACTATGTATTATTTCCAATAATTCACCCGCCCGTTCAGGATGACCCGTGAACGGCGTCTTGGTCATTTTCCCCATCAGACAAGCTTCACATGTGTCAAATGATTCAAAATCAAAGGACGGCAAAACTCCGTTTGACTGGAGCTTTTGCATGCGTTTCTTTCCGATGTGGCCAAGTCGACAGTGCCACAAGTAAGTGGTGGTGGTGTCAGCCTTCTTAAGGCGTTTAGCATTCACGTTAAAGACATCATTTCCACATTCAAGATTTAGTACGAAAAGGCCCCCAACAATGGGTGCAAATCCATAAAACATATCCTTACAATAAAGTGAACAACCATTGTTCTCAGACTTGTACGAATACCCATCGTGTACTAAACATGATCCAGAGATAATGTTTCTACACAACAGTGGAACAAAATAACAGTTACTAAGTTCCAAAATAAATCCTGAAGGGAGACGTAGAGGCATAATGCCGACGGCTTGAGCGGCGATCCCAGCGCCGTTCCCGACACGCATCACGACTTCATTCTTTGCTAGCTTGCGCACGTTCTGAAGCCCCTGTATCGAGTTGCAAATGTGAGCAACCGATCCGGTATCAAATACCCAAGACTTAGAATTTTCGGCAGCAAGCAAAACGTCAATGACATTAACTTGTATAACAATTATACCTTTTCCGGTTTTCCCGGACTTCTTATCTTCCAGATACTTCTTGCAGTTTCTCTTCCAGTGTCCTGTGCCCTTGCAGTAGAAGCACTCAGTTTCATTCTTGGCTCCGCCCTTAGAGTTGCTTTGGGAGCCGGTCTTACCCGCACCCTTGCCCTTCTTTGGCTTGCCTTTCTTTTTGAAACTGGCGGTTTTATTCACAAGCAACACTTGCTTGCGATTTTTACGCAGTCCTCCTTCTGTAGTTTTCAGCATGGCAAGCACCTCTTCCGGTGTTTTCTCCATCCCAGTCATGTTGTAGTTCAAGACAAAACCGTCGTAAGACGGGGGGAGTGAAGAAAGCAACATGTCCATCATATGGCCAGGTGGAAGTGGAAATTCCAAGGCTTTAAGCCTTTCAGCATAGCCAATCATTTTGACCACGTGTTCGCCAACTGAACTACCCTCAGCCATCTTGCATTCCATCAAAGCCTTCATGATATCAAATCGTTCAGACTTTGCGGATTCCTTGTACAGAGCATCCAACTCCCGGATCATATCACGGGGTTTGTGGAATTCAAAACGTTTTTGAAGCTCTGGACTCATGCAAGCTAGCATTAGGCACTGCACTACATTATGATCATCATCATTAGTGGCCCAGACATTTTGTTCAATTTCCGGGGCCTCTGCCTCCGGTTTAGCTGGAAGATCATTTTCAAGCACATACAGTTTCTTAGCGCTCCTGAGGATGATCCTCAGGTTGCGGATCCAGTCCGCATAGTTTTTCCCATTCGCAGCTAACTTCTCTTTCTCTAACAGCGAGCTTAAGTTGAACGCGTTGTTGCGAGCCATTTGATCTACAACGGAAAACACAATTCACTTAGACTTTGTTTATAATGATATTTTGGCACTAGTGAATAAACATTTTATTCTAAAAAGTGCTCCCACTCAAAACAATATCTCTCAAAATTGTTTATGAGTGATTCAAGACCCACATTAAAATTCAGCGTCACGGTTCGAGATGAACTCAAATGGCGTGAACTTTAATCGGTAGGCAAACTTGCCGATCACATCTCTATGTGATTCTTGTTCATCTTTCGATGCGTGTGTTCCGAGCTCAGGACTGTCCTGCCTGAACGTCAAGACAACCAAGTGATCTCGCTGCGAGGTCTCAACTCACCCGCCTCACACTTCTCTAATCGTTCGCACCCATGGAGATCATGTGATGCCCCGAAAAGTTAGGTGCCGTGACGGTGCTACACTTGGGAGAACACTAACTACTTGATATTTTTTTAGTGAGAGATCACCCTAATAAAAGCGACTACCGCGCAATCAAGAAGGGTGCATCAAGAGGGATAAACATCTCAGGCAATTCATAATAGCATGATATGGTATAGCCTCTTCTGACGGAGAAGTCAAGTATTCTTCGTCTTCGGCATTCACGTCGGTGTTCACCTTCGCGAAGATTGCCACCACCTTGTCGATGCACCAGATAATATTGCTATCTCCATAGCAAATAAATTAAATGCATTACTTAAGGTTGACACGCAGGTCATTAAAGTGCAATCATATGGCTCCAGCCATCATGCCGAATCATGACACGCAGGTCATGTTAATTTACATTATATAGCCATCTCATACACAATCAATATTGAATAAGAGCTTTGCTATACCACATCACATGCAAACCATCCTGCAAAACCAAGTTAGACCCTTCTAATCGGTTTATGCAAAATTTTATTTTTCGTGGCTTCTAAGGTTTCGAAACAAACCGAAGCTACCAACGTTTTTCATCAAGTATGATTATTCGAGTCGCTAGATTAACTTTCCAGGGTGTATGAAACACGAGATAATAAAATCTCGAGCCCCATACTAAACTTCGTCATACGTGTGACCCCCGTGCAGATCATATCTGCATTGCCCTTTCATATGTGAATTTCATCTTTCCTTTAACTATGATGGAACCCAAAGAACTGATAGCACTTCTTTGATCAATCAGGATCGCAGATTGCCAGAATTTTGTGAAATTCCACCATGCCGTTTCGGGATCAGAAATACGCAAATTCTAGGGAAGCAACAAGAACATCGGGTAACAGATTTCATCTGCTACCTGCATAAATAATTTTCAGTAATAGATCTTATCTACTACCTAATTATATTATGCAATACCCATACATCTCCATGTATTCTAGATCGTAACCTGCATCTACGCATAGCACGGCTCTTGATGCCACTGTTGGGTAACGCGACAGAAAATAAAAATTTCGGTAGCGAGCACGCCCAGGACCAGCTATGGAGACTGCATACAAGGTTTGATCTGATCCGTACCGACTCGAAGCGCAGCGGAAGAAGAGTCGGTGGAGATCGTTGGTGCAGATCCCCGCAGCTAGGATTTAAATAACCTCCCAACCGCGAGGATGTACTCCCTCGTCGGACAGCCCTTCGGGAGGCGGTCGGACAGTCCCCCGGACGATGTCGCGGGCAGCCCTCCGGGAGGACCCCCGAAACTCGAACGAAGACTCGGACAGCCCTCCGGGAGGACCCTCGAAACCCGAACGAAGACTCGGACAGCCCTTCGGGTAGAAGATCGAAACTACGACCTCTCTACGGGGTTGCACACATACGGTGTCAACTATCCGGCAGGGCTTCGCCGTCCAGAACTAGTTCCTGCCGGAAACTAGACAGCCTTTCGGCTCTACGAAACTATTTCGTGGGAGGGAGAGAGAATGCCAGATCATGCATGGCTTGTGATTGAGAGCAAGGATCAAGAGATGGCAGCCACCAAGCCCTCTATTTATAGGAAAGCCAAGGGGTAGGGCTCATCCACAATTTACCAAAAAACCCATGCATTAGGTCACACCACATGGGCATAAGGGTAAAATGGGATGCCATGTGGAGCTCCAAGGAGCTCCACCCTCCTTGGCCGGCCACCCCTAGGGGGCCCCCCCCATGAGGGGCCCTCATGGCCCCCCCAAGCCCTTCTAGAAGCCTTTAGCAAAAGCCCTAAAAGGTGGCTTTCCAACAAATATCCAAAAAGCACTTTCACTATTCACGACGACATTTTTCGGCGTCTGTTCGAACTGAAAAAAAATCATGTGGGCTTAGAACATTTCCAGTACCCACCATAATCATTTTCAACGCGTTCTGGAACAATTCCAGTTTAGTGATTTTCATCTGCGAAAAGCATCTGAAGCGGTTCCAGCAGCTCCAGAACATTTCCGGTTATTTTCCCTGAAAATTCCAGAAAGTTTCCAGAACGTTTCTGGCACCCTCCAAGAATTATCAGGCACTTGCCGAAACCATTTTGACTTAATGGTATCCCCTGAAACAACTTTTCAGTTTCACCGGAACTCATCCGGTGACCTCTCTCGTCAGAACTTTTCTGACGTTTCCGAAAAACCCTTTTCGAAAACTTTCTCTCAGACTCCCTGTCTAGTATTCAGCAGATAGATGACCCTTAAGCGTGTGACCCTATAGGTTCGGTGAAGTATAGACATGACCCGGAACCCCTTCCGATCAATGATCAACATCGGAGCCGTGGACACCCATATTGACCCCTATACCCACACGAATGAATATTCGAGTGAACCTCCAGTTGCCGTGAGCTATTCCTGTTGCCTCGCGATATGTCACAAACACCTGAGGTGAGATTTATTGCATCCCCGTGGGCCAACATATTGTCCACTATGCAAGTTACCTCATTACCGGTTTTGTTCTCTTTTCTCGTTTTCGTGTTCCGGTATCCCAGTGATCAAATCACAAGGTGTCTGCGCAGACGATGATGGATACCGTTACACCGAGAGGGCCCGAGTATATCTCTCCATTGCCGAAGGAGCAAATCCCAATCTTGAGCTATCTCGTTACTTGCCATACTTTTCCGTGAACCCGCAAGCCGCCGTAATAGCCACCCAGTTACGGATGACGTTTAACAAACCCCAAAGTTCACGAAGCAAGTACGAAGGAACTCGATACTCTCATGGTCTAAGGAATTATGCAAACATTTAACTATCTCTGTGTTATAAACCATAAACTTGTGACGAACGTATCTCTTAGCATAACATCAATTTGGGTCGATTCAACACAAGTGTTCTACTAACATCGTGCCCTCAAAATTGCTGGCATAGCCATGCCCATGATCAGGAAAACGGGATCATCATGCAATACTTGAGCCAGTCTTAGAGGCAAGACTAGGAATACATTTCATCGTTTATTATACCACACGTGCACCTGAGTTTCCCTCCAAGCCTCGTATTATAGTAGACTCGAGAATCATTGCAGTTATAGCATGGAACATAAACTTTCATTACAAACCAGGAGATACAAAACAACTGTTGTTACTGCCTCTAGGGCATATCTCCTACAGTATGGTTTAGTAATATCTTCCTTTGAGAATTTATTTTGATTGACTTGGCGTATGCTCACGCATATTTAAGACTGTAAAGAAAGTCTGTCAAGCCTTGATGATCTTTTTTTTCTGAGTAGCGATATAACTCTCATGCCTGATTCAATGTTGCTTTGTCGCTCTGCATGATTATGACCGTCATTGCTCTCTTAGTTGGTCGCTCCCAGTCTTTTGCTAACCTCCACCTGTACTAAGCGGACTGACTGCTTGTGCATCCACATTCTTTTATACCAGTTATGTCATATGAGTCCATCATACCTTCCTACATGGTATTTACCTGCCATTCCTAACGGAGACTTGCATGTACCATCTCGAAATTATTCAAAGAAAAATGCATTCCTATTTTGTGCCTCTGTTGTAAGTCCATGAGGAAGTAGTAGTTAATTCATAATCTTTTTAAGTTGGACAAGCTTCACCCCGGGATTGCATGTATAATGTGCAAACCCATAATACGAGAAGGAACTGGCATTGAGTGCGCCCGGCTCAAAATTAATATAACAAACAAACCCTCCTTCACGCTTTGTTCATGAGAAATCAGAAAACTTTGGCAGTGATAAACAAAGGAGATTAAGAGGATGTGATCGTCCTCATTCGGGAGCCGTTCCTCGAAACTTGTCCATCTCAAGAAGTGATTGAGTTGTCTGCTAGCATTCGTTGACGAAACATGCATGATCTAAAAAAATTATTATTACCTCTGTTTTTAAACCAAGAGCTCTGGTACATGTTTTGTCTTTGTTTCCGACTACGGGTTTTCAACCTTGCCAACAAAAGCCACGGTTCGAGAGTCTCCACCTTCTTTTAAAGCACCAACTACTGAGAGCATGATTGTCATTCTGAGTGTAATGTGCATTGTCCCAAAGTAGCATTGTCTTTTGCATGATTGTGATATCGTTTATTCTGAAATCATTGTATCTAGTCATCACCTAAACCTTGGAGGTGCCCCTGCATTTATGTTTTGCTTCACTAAAGGGGGCAAGCGAGATATCACTTTATCATATTTGCACACCATGTTCATTACAAATCTATTTGATGTTTCAGTATCATATTGTAAAACTTTCAGTTCTTTGTGATTTTCTCATGAGGCAACTTAATTACTATAGATTCATTGTCTCGGTAAGCTTTTGTCATATGACTATGAAAAAGTCCTATATGGTTAATAGCATGTCACCACAGAAATTATTCTTGTTATCATTTACCTACTCGAGGACGAGCAGGAATTAAGCTTGGGGATGTTGATACGTCCAAAACGTATCTATAATTTCTGATTGCTCCATGCCTCTTTTGGGTGATATTGCTATGATATTTATACACTTCCATACAGTTTTGATCATATTTGGACTAACCTATTAACTCAGTGCACCCCAGTGCCAGTTTCTGTTTTCTGCTGTTTTTGTATTTCAGTTTTTCCCATTACGAGAACTGCCAGAAAAATCCCGGAAAAATTATATAAAAAATCAGCATTCCAGAAGGTTCCCGGTAGCCAAAGTACAGCCGGGGGGGGCACCAGGGCTCCAGGCGCCCTGGTGGCGCCCCCCCCCCTGGGCCGCGCCGGGGGGGCGCCTGGGCCCCCCCGAGCCTCGTCTGGTGCCCCCCTTTGGCATATATTTAGACCGTCTCCCAAAACCCTCGAGACGGAAACCCTTTTTCGCGATCCCATCTCTGTTCCGCCGCCGCCGCCGCTTCCAAGATCGGGAGCACCAGGAGAACCCTTCCCGGCACCCTGCCAGAGGGGAGGATCACCACCGGGAGCTTCTCCACCACCATGGACGCCTCCCGGATGAGTTGTGAGTAGTCTCCATTGGACCATGGGTCCTTGACCAGTAGCTATGTGATGTTCTCCTCCCGTTCTTGTGCTTCACTAATTAGTCCTCGTGAGCTGCCCTACATGATCGAGGCACATATGTAATCCTTATGTTTAGATTGTGTTTGAGTAATATATTTGATTCACCTCTTTTATATTTATGTTCATAAGTAATTCTTGCATGTTCTCCGTTGTTATTTATTGCTTTGGCCAAGTAGTAGGTAGTGACTCCAAGAGGGAACGTTATGCTTGATTGTGGGTTCATGCCCCTCGATGACTAGCTTGAGTGACAGAAACATGAGTCTAGGGGATGTGTTGTTGCCACAAGGGGGAAAACAACGGTGCTTGTGCCCGCGGGTGCAAGGATTGTTTACTTTACGCAAAGTTCTTTTAATGCAGTTGTCTGTTGCTTTGAGTTTACACTATGGGTGGGACTCGCAACTTAATACCAGCGAGATGTTCTGGATAGATATCTCAAGGTGGATGATTAGTAGTAGATATTGATGGATTTCGGTCTACTTACTTTGGCGTACCGCCCATGCTTTGAACCTCTACCTTTCTTGCAGCTTAGTCAGCATTGGTTTGCGCACATGGTCCTGTCAATTGCCCAGCTGTAATTCATTTACCTCACATAGCAGTTTTATCATCTTTTGGGAGAGAGACATCACTAGTGAACATCATGAGACTCCGGTCCATATTACCATCATTGATCACATCCACTATTTACTTTCCGCTTTTTACTTACTATTGCAATTATATCTATCACTACTATCATTTGCGTTTGATCCTCTGTAAACTACAAGGCCGGAGGGATTGACAACCTCTCTGTACTCGTTGGGAGCAAAGTTATTTGTATCTGTGTGCAGGTCCACGTTGATTGCTAATATCTGGCGCCGTTAGCAGTTGACACCTTCTTGTTGAAACTGGGAGTCTCAGGGAAATCGATCCTTGGTATTGCCAAGGGAAAACTTCCGCTACACTGCATCTCAAACCTTCCACTTGGGGTAACCAACGAGGGGCGAGAAGCCATCAACACGCAACTCCGAAGTGTGACCCCCTTCAAGAACGGCACTGCCGCCAACACTTATAAGGGAAACTGCGACAGAGGTTTAATACAGAGGGAATCTTGTGGTGGGTTCGACCCAGACTTTGTTCTGAAATGTTCCTATGGGCCTTCGACGGGTAGCAATGCTACCAAAACACCACACTTGGTCCCCTACACGTCCTAAAGTGTGGCGGTAGGTTCATACACCTAGCATGCACCTCCGCAGTGTGCCCCCCTTCATGGACGATGATAACACCGAAGTAACGTTCGAGAGTTTTGTTTTTATAGTTGCATTGGTTGCTCATGTCTATTTGTTTAATGTTTATATCACTGGATAGCAATTAAAAATCATGTATTCAGTTTGAAATATTAAATTATTACTTTGATGCTTTGATGCAATTGAGAAAGTTACCCCCATAGATTTCTAGGTCAACCGGCCCAGGGTTAGGCTGCTCGGGGGCCTTCGGGGGGTAGCAATCCCACCCAAACTTGTAACCGGCCTAGGATCTAACACCTAACACACATCTCCAGAGTGTGACGTCCTTCAAGAACGGCACTGCCTCCAGCACTTACAGGGGGAAACTGCGCTGTCGCCGGAGAGACCTGCCGTCGCCGCGTGCACTGCCTTCATTTTTTGCATTGCATCATGTCATCATGTTCATCTAATTAATTTTTGTAACCCAACTAAAACTCACTTAATTAAAAGTGAATGGAACTTCTATCCATTTAAACCGAGGGAATTCACTTGTGATTTCTCTTTATAACATATAAGAGCCTCTCAATATTATAGGGAGCTATAATGAAATATTCCATTAGTTTGGAATAAACCATAATTCCGTGCCTCAAACGTTTCCAACAATTCTTTTGTCACTTTTCCGAGCTCCACCTTAATTCTTAACATTTTTGGACACCCCTAAAGCCTAGACTCCATTTGAACTCCTTTGGCACAAGTTAAATAATTTTGGATTTAACTTCCCCTAATTTGTTGGAACCACTTTTGTTGGGTTAGAGAATATTCCATAAAGCCTTACAAAATGTCCCACCATAAAGCCTTACAATCATGTTTATGCCAAAATGCTTAAAGTTTATTCAAATCCATATTCATAAATGGCACATGAAAATAATCAACGTTGGTCGGAATATAATCGTATGCCCTGATAACTTTTTTTTTTAAAAACTAAATTTCTAATCAAAACTTCTCGTTGGTTCCATTTTGACTAGAGAGTCATAAAATCACATAAAGTTACATAAGAATTCACCAAATAATAATATTGGGTAATTGTAACGGTCAAATAAACGACAACATGTACTTTGTATATAAAATTCTTTAAACAAAATTCCTTTGATAAGGGGATTGTGATCATAATTCATAAACATCATTTTGGACCATTATGAATATTTGAGCGGTGCATATAACAAAATGACATATAATGCACCAACCAAAAACTTTAGTTTTGCCCAATAGGCATATGTTCTAACATTATTATGATGCATAGTGCGATGTGGAAGACCGAATAGGCATATGTTCTAACATTATTATGTTCTAACAAAGTGACCATCATAAAAAAAACATAAAATGATATAACATGACTACCACATAAAAAATCAAATAAAATTTCCTACCATAAAGTTTAAACATGATTTTAACATATCTTTAGAAAATTAAAACATATTGTTGGTGCAAAACATCAGAAAACATTGATAAAACAAATAGAATGCACCAAAAACAAAAAGAATATTGAAAAAAATAACATAATTCGGGCCAAAATAAACCAGGGCATTCCTCGATAACACTTATAGCCTTTAACAGTTTCTTTTGCCACAAGCAGATTTTTCTCATTTAAACAGCACATATAGAACATTAACAAAACAACAAGAGAAAGCTACCTAAAAATGCACGAAATGCGCTGAAATCTTCATACAGGCCCGAAAACACATTTTGGACCATAGCCCATGGCTATACTTTAACACATTCGGAGCAACATGATAAAAACACGGGCAAAAACTACCTGGGTCTCAGCCCATAGACATAATTGGCGCCCAAAGGCCTGCTATCGGCTCTGAGTGGTCATCAGTCGTTCGATCAGATCGAACAGCTGTAATCGATCATGCGTTGAACAAAACCACCGTACAGCCTAACCCTAATCCATTTCTCTGCGCGACCCCGATCTTTCCGCTCCAGAGAGGCGGAGGCAACCGAGCGGTGCCGCCTTGCACCCGACGGCGTCCCTGGCGGTTCGGTTGCTTCTCTCGCCGGAGCAGCGTGCAACGGATGAATCCCGTGCGCTGCTCCGTCGAGCATGGCGACCGTGCCGCGGTCATGCCGTTCGCAACGGCGATGGCGGAGGGAGTGCCGATCCGCGCCGCGGCGCCGGTAAACATTAGGAGTTGGCGGCGGTGCGCATGGCCCTGGTCGTGCTCGTCTTTGTCCATTAGGGAAGCAGCGGACCGGCATCATCACTTGCACGTCCTCTCCGAGGAGATCGACGGCGGCTCAACATCATAAGGATGACGACGGTGGCGCGCGCGCGGCGTAAAGAAGTGACGGCTGCTAGAGGCGCACAAAAAAACCATGCGAGGGCCGTCGTCCGTAATTCCGGCGGCCACCGAGGTAAGCCATGATCTTTTTTTTAAGGATTTGGGGCGACAAAATGGGGAAAACTTTAGGGATTTCAGTACATTACTATATTTGCAATTCCCGTCCCCGTACATGCTGTCCAAGCCCGAGTACTGCTAATCGTATATTAACTGAAGATATAATTTTGGCCTAATTTGAGAGCAGTAGTCAGGCAATTAGCACTTAACCAGATGTGATAATCATTAGTTCTTAAGCGGAAGCATTTTGCATTAAAACATGGACATTCCGTGATAATAACCATGATTAGAATTTAATCATGATCAGTCAACACTAATTCATAAGAAATTAGACCATGCGTTCAGTAATGAACAGAAACAGAGTCTAATTGGGGTTCTTGAATCGAGATCAAATAGGCTCATGATACCAATGTGAGAAATAATTCCTTAGGATTGACTTAAAACATGATCTTAATCTCGTGATTAGAACACCTCTTATGCGGAATTATAGTGACTAACCGTGATTTGCACGGACCAGTGGAAGATTGCCCGTGGCTTCACCTTGGGTCTCCGGCAGTGAAGACATGGCCGGGGAAGAATGGCGGCACCACCACCAGGGTGACGTAGATGGCAGCAGGGAGCGCCTA
Source organism: Secale cereale (assembly GCA_902687465.1). NCBI lineage: Eukaryota > Viridiplantae > Streptophyta > Magnoliopsida > Poales > Poaceae > Secale > Secale cereale. Next base: position 15,630,792 of record LR738715.1, on the reverse strand, counting down.
GCATGATCCTCTTGCCATCCATTGGCGGAGCTGGTCCAGGAGCCTCGCTGGTGGCAGCAGGAACACCGCCGGCACTGATGTGGTGGCCGGCTATGGTAGACGGCCTTCTAACCCTTCAGCGCCCCTTTTGTGGATCGGTTGTTAGGAGAGGTACTTTAGGTGTTTTCTTGTGCGTGTCTCAAAGAGATACACTACCCCCTCTTAAATATATGTGGGACGATGTTGGGCCAGGGACCGAAACCAGTTGTTGGGCTTGGGTGCTCCCGATCAAGGCACAACCGTGAGGGTTTGAGACTTTGTCTCCCTTGTTTTTTTCTCTTGGTATGTTAACCGTGTTACCGTGAGATCAATTCCAACAGGATGGATCCAGGAAGGTCTCGTTCCGTCCTGGGTGGAGCAGGCTGCAGATCCCGTCCCGTCCCGTATGGCCATCGGATGCCGCCGCCGCCGGGGCTATTCGTGGGGATCACGTCGTCACCAAGTGCGACCTCCCGCCCCATCTGTCCAACCGCAAAGGGAGGGGTGAGTTTTCTTCCTCCCGAATCCCTCTTGCTTTGCTTGCTGTATTATCATATCAATGGTGGAGCTCAAGCTTTTCTTCTTTACAGAGGAGAAGGTGGAGACAAAACCCCACGGATCCACGTTCATCCTCACGCGGGTTTGATTGGATTGGATTGGATGAAGGCCTCCTTTACTCTCCTCTCCACCGCGCGCTGCGCTGGGGATGACGAGCTGCTTCCTCCCTCCTCCACTCTGTAGCCGCCCAGCCCAGCCCAGCCGTACGTGATCCGAGTTGAGTTGGACATGCATCACTTTTTTATTTTGTTTGGCATCTGAAAACTGAAACGTACGTATTTGCTTGTAATGCAGTTCAGTTCCCTAAAAAATGTAGACTTTTGGATGCAGATTTTATACCTGCAAACGCAAACGTAACTAGTAGAAAATGATCCTGCTTTTGAGCACCTCTTCTCTCTAGTTTGCTTACTGCACTTGGTAGCTTCTACTAGGTTTGATATGGATGGATTACAGAAACTGCAGTCTGTAACACTTGCCCATCTCTAATTATCTCAAACTGCAAATTGAACAGATAACTGCATTCTCATTCTACATGTCGATCGCGAGCATTAGTCTTTCTGGTCATATGCATATTACAGAGATGGTGTGTTGGGGATAGCATTTGCAGTTGTGCGTACAGACATACGAATATGCATCGCTATTTAATTTGTTTGGCGTGTGAAAACTGAAACGTATTTATTTGTAAGGACCTCTGACGCACATCAGTTCCTAATGTCTATAGATTTGAATCCAGATTAGGCGTGTGTGTTGAGCTTTAGGATGCAGATCTCGTGCCTGCAAATGTAACGAGTAGTATCTGCTCCCGAATTTGACACCTTATTATCTGCAGCTTGCCGATGCAGGTCCCTGTCAAGATGCTTGCCTGCACGCTCCCATCCTCCTCGCGCACAGTGGATGGACGAAGGCCTCCTTTTGCTCTCCTTCCTCTCCTTATGTCTGTGCTGAATTGTAGTATGCTGGTAAGCATGTTCTATGTTGCAGGAATGTTGGATTTTCTCATTTTGGGCATAAACAAATTCTGAATTTATCAATTTATCAATTTCTGTACTAGCTCAACAACACTAGTTCTTACTTGTTCGTTTGATTCGGAGCAGCAGGCATCCTCCGTGGATGATGATGACAACCAGGGCATCCACCGCCACGATGGCACCCCGCACATGGTCCAACTCGGCTACAACCTCCTCTACCGCGTGACTGTGGCCGCGGTCGTGTGCGGCATCGACTACAACCTCCTCTCCGGTGAGTCCATCTCCTTCCTCTAGCTCCCTCTCTTTTGCTGCTATAGTAGTACCTTGCTCTGTTTCATGCGCATGGGTGATTTTGTTTGTGCTTGTCGTGCTTGTGCCATGGGAAAGATCATTCCTATTTACAGTGATGATGATTCAGAGTAGCACACTTGTTAAATTCTGCTCTTGTACTACCTCATTTGTGGCTATTGGTTACTGCAGCTAGGCTTTGTTAACTGTTGGTGTTTAATCTAGCTAGCTAGTAGTGTTGGCAGTAAGCTACTCCTGTACTAGTAGTTCATCCATATGTGTAATTGATCCTTCCCAGTAATTGAATAATGTGAAGAAATCCTATTGTATCAGCTTTGCAGCGCGAACACCAGATCATTTACAACGGAAATCTTTGTTTGCCTCCTGGTAGAAGTATTTCTGGTAACATTTTTGTGATTTCCTTTTGGTAGTTGCAGTGTATCTATTACATATTCATCGTTATGTGTAGGATCTTTGGTTTGTTATATTGACTGCACGCCACCTCCGTCATCGCCACCCCGTCTCCCCCACCATTGGCACCGCCCCTCCGCCTTCTCCTTTGATGCTGTAGTGGATTCTTAGAATGAAAATGTTGTGTACATCAAAAATATTTTATGGTCTGTGTTTGCAAATCCATGGTTGTTGAATCATGTCTGTATAATTGTATTGGAAATTGCTAGCATTTTTTGGCTAGCATTTTTTTTTTTTTGGTTCGCAAGTATGCCTACGGTTAAACCGTAGGCATAGTTTTAGCATGTCCGCGCACAGGCGATGCCAGGAGCTGCCATGTGGCATGTCTATGCCTACCGTTTAACCGTAGGCATATATCTCATATATGCCTACGGTTAAACCGTAGGCATACACATGCGGCTGAAGGGGTGCCAGATGCCGCCACGTGTTCAATATACGCCTACGGTTAAACCGTAGGCATGAATACGACATATGCCTACGGTTAAAACGTAGGCATACATTTGACACGTGTCGGCATCTGAGGTGTGCATGTGTGCGTACGGCACTTGACGGACGCGCCGTCAAATATTTTTGCCGACGGGTATATATGCCTACGGTTATCGTAGGCATAGACCATCTATGCCTACGGGTTTTCTATGCCTACGGCCGGTGGAGGTATCCCGACGCTATTTATGCCGACGGGGATATGCCTACGGTCACTGCCGACGGGTTTTGGCCATTTGCCTACGGTTTTAACCGTAGGCATAGCCCGTGATTCCTGTAGTGAATCGAGTTTGCATGTGAGGTTAAGTCTGCAGATACAGACATATCTTATGTCAACTATGGCCATTGACTTGACGAAGCAGAGTTCCTACATTGCACTTAAGTCATCAACTAGGGCATCCAGCCTGGTGCATTAAGTGTGCATTGACAGCCATGTAACCTTTAAAAAAGCATGTGCGTTACCTTGTCTGCCATGTTAATGCGTCGATTCTTGTTCATTTGAATATGGAGGACTCCATCTTGGATTACGAAATAGTCACCCCACCTTAATTTAAAATTAATATGTCCTAGTACGCTAGTACCTTGCCTGCTTAATCCAGCTATATATAGTGTAAGCTTCAGCGGTACGTCTGGTTTAATCCACTTGCAACTAGAGAGGATCAGGAAGACCGGGCTTGGTGTCTCGTTTTCATTCCACTCCATTGATCGATGAGCCCATAGTTCCTCGCTGCAAGTCTTCACCAGGTTAGTACTTCCGCCATTGCTCTTCAAGTCTTCATAGAGTCATTACTGTCATAAGCACAAATAGTTGCCCAATCCATGTTTCTTTGGTCATCGCAGATCTGTGTTTACTTCCAAATCTCCTCTTATTCTTACTGTAGATCGCAACGTCTCTGTTTTATGTATCGGAATACAGTAGATAAGAGCTGTTCACTAAAGGAGTTTCGATCTAAGGTGTGACTGGTTTATTGGCAGAGATCAACAAGGAGCTAGAACATCAGCTAAATTGTTCTTAGATCTGAACTAGTGCTAATTGTATCTATATAAATTTGCAGCTGGTATTTCTATTTTTTAAATCATAGGAAAACAATAATATGGCCAATGCAAATGTGGTGCCAAGGCGTCTATCATTGCATTTATTGGAACAAATGACGGATGGTTTCTCCCAAGACCGGGAAATTGGTAGCGGTGCATACGGAAAAGTTTATCTGGTACGTGATTATTGATTAATAAGTCAAAACTTAATATGTGATTATAAACTTTGAACAAATCATCATCGTTGCAATCTTGTTTTTATCTATTGTGGAGAAGTGAGCAATTTGTTTAGTCATTAGTGGAGGGACCATTGCATGGTTACAAATTCTGAAATTTTAATTTAACCCACTACCCAAGTATAATCACGAGAGTACATTATTGTTCTCTAGGAATCCTTAAGTACCAACTTGCATACTCCCTCCTTTTCTTATTAGATTGATGGACTACATCTTTTCAAAAATCGGTTTGTACTCAAGCATGAGTAGTTGAGTATTTTACTGTGCTTTGTAAATCCACATAAATCCATAGAAACAGAAAACTGAACCATGTATGCACAACAGGGTGTGTACAAAGATGAGCAAGCGATTGCCGTGAAGGTTCTTTATGACACACCAGGACATGATGATAGTCTATTCGACAAGGAGTTTCACAATCTTACAATTCTCCAACATGAGAATATTGTGCGGTTAGTTGGTTATTGTCATGAAACCCAGCGAGAATGTGTGCAATACGATGGAAGAATGGTTCTTGCCGATGTAACAAAGAGAGCGCTTTGCTTGGAGTATATGCAAAATGGAAGCCTTGACAAGTATCTTTCCGGTATATATATGATGATGATGCTTTAGTTGCCTAGTTAGCAAGTTACCTGTTCATGTTGGCATACATGTTTCAAGAGTTCTAATATTGTTTTTGATGCTATAGATGAATCTGAGGGACAAGGTTGGCACACACGGTACATAATAATTAAGGGTATTTGCAATGGTTTGAAGTACCTTCACGAGGAACTGAATCCTCCTATTTATCATTTGGATCTTAAACCAGCCAATGTATTGCTGGATGCGAACATGATCCCGAAGATTGCTGATTTTGGATTGTCTAGACTCTTCGGAGAAGAAAAAACCCAAATCACTAATAGTCCTATAGGAACACTGTAAGTTTAACCTTCAAGGAATTGTTTATTTTTCTAAGGGGAGAATTAACTTCAATTTGAATTACAGACATGCATGATATCACTGACATAGAGATTGTGTCATGATTGCAGTGGGTACTTACCTCCGGAGTTTATAAATCAGAACATAATCTCAAATAAGTTGGATATATTCAGCTTGGGTGTTGTAATGATAAAGATAATCGCGGGACCTACAGGCTACTCTAGAACTGCTGAAATGGCGTCCGAGCAATTCATTGACATTGTAAGAATTGTTTGTATTGAGAGCAATTGTGTTCAAAAAAACAATTGAAAAAAATGTTAATTCTCACTAATTGTGCATTGTTTTGCGTGTCTAATATGCTTCGAAATGTTAGGTACATGGAAATTGGATGAACAGGCTGCAAGCAATATCTGGGAAGTCATATAATAAACAAGTAAAGAGATGTATCGAAATTGCTTTAAGCTGTGTAGAGATCGACCGGCGGAAAAGGCCAAGGCCGACTATAGGGAATATTGTTAATATGCTAAATGAGACAGAAACATTAGAAAATGATAAAGCACCAACTATAGGGGGCAATGTTAAGATGCTTCATGAGACAAGGACATTAGTAAACCAGGTGGGATCACGGAAAACACTAATATACATTGGTGTGATTTGTACTGGTTCCGAAATTGTAATACTAAATAAATGTTTGGCTTTCTTCTTACATGCAGATGAGCTCTTGCATGAAGAGGAGCACTGAGATGATATATGTTTATCCCAGCAAGCTCCACTTTTCTTTCGGGCAAAACAAGTCGATCTCCTGCCCAGTTCTAGTAACTAATAATATGGATGATCACCATGTCGCCATTAGGTTTGTTCGAACAACTAGGGAAGCAGAAAGTTACTACCCCAATCTCCGGTGGCTCTGTGGTGTTGTGCCACCAAGGTCAACACACACCTTCGTTGTAATGATGGAAGAGCAACAGCAGACGCCGGAAAATATGGATGTGCTTGACATTGTCGTTGAGAGTTGCCTAGGGCAAGCTGAGATACCATCCATTGCGGATTTTTTAATGCGTGCTAGAGAAGAAAAGAAAAGTAAATTTCATAAATTAAGGGCTGTTTGTGCAACCACGCACGAGACGGTGACATCTGAGGTTAGTTACTGGTATTGTTTATGAGTTTGAACTTGATAAAAATTATAGATCCTCAAGTATTATACTCTGATAAAAAAAATCCTTATCTGATCCTATGTTTTCGGCCTGGTATGGTGCATGGTTTTAACCACAGCAGCCGATCCGACTTGGAGTGAAGGTGATAAAGAATTTTTTTTCTTGTCTCTTTTGCTGAATTGCCACAAAGGGGCATACTAATAATGATGATTCTCTTAATTAAGATCATGTTCACCGTGGACGATTTCGGGGCAATGACGTCAATGGATGTGCACCCTACAGAGCCTTGGTGAGTACGTCCATGTTCATTTCCCGACGCGCACTTACTCACTGGAATATTTATTCATATATAGCTAGTACGTATTACAATAATTTCGAAACGGCGACTGCTGCATTTTTTTCATCCAGGTATTTCACTCTTGTTTGTCAATATTGTTAGAGCTAAACATGCCGTCTACGAGTGTCCGAGTAGTACTCGTACTAGTATGTCCGAATAGTACTCAAAACAGTGGCCGAGTAGGATAAGTCTTGGGCTGTTTAGCTCCTTTATATACCCTGTAATCCCACGATGTACCGATCAGACCAGACCACAACAACGAGAAAAAGCAATAAAGCATACAAGGCTCGACAAGAGCCTTTGGCCATCGATCAGTTTTGTTCTGCCTAGAGGTTTCGCCGAGACAGCCGATCGACAAGAGCTAGCTAGCAAGCCAGGTTTACGTAGCGGTTACACAGGCAACGTAGTGCTCCTGTGAATCAATTAACCTGCTTGCCTGCTTGCTTCGAACCAGCTTTACACACGTACGTGTATTAGCTTCGGTCGGGTGATTTGATCTACAGGATCAAAAGCCAACAATTGGTATCAGAGCCTCGACGATCTACGATCTACGATGGTGGACAGCGACGCTGAGTCGGCCAAGTCCAGCAACGGCGGTTCCAAGGCGAACAAGAACGGCGACAAAGTGAAGAAGGGCGGCAAGTCAGCAACTAGTGGTGGCGGAACGAGCGGCGCCAACGTACTGGCGCATCGCAACATCCCCATCCAGTACCCGATGCTCACCGACGCCAACTACGGCGTGTGGGCGGTCAAGATGAAGATTATTCTCCGAACCCTACGAGTGTGGGAGGCCATCACGGACGACGATGTCGACGAGGAGTGCGACGAAGGTGCCATGGCCGCCATAGCCCAGTCTGTACCGGATTCCGTGCTGATGACATTGGCGGAGTACGAGACGGCAAGAGAGGCGTGGAACGCACTCAAAGAGATGAGGATCGGAGAAGATCGCGTCACGAAGGCTCGCGCACAAGTGCTGAAGCGCCAATTTCATAAGTTGCAGATGGAGGAAACTGAATCGGTGAACGACTATGCCATGCGTCTGACTACTTTGGTGGGAGAGATCCGCGCGCTTGGTGCAAAGCTTGATGAGACCGAGATTGTGGAGAAGTTTTTCAGCTCTGTGACTGATAAATTCACGTACATCATCGGCACACTCGAGCAGCTTTACGACATCGACGACATGACCATAACGGAGGCGATCGGACGCTTGCGGACATGGGAAGAGAATGCTCGTGGCTGTCGGAAAGGCAACGGAGGAGGTAGTGACCAACTCATGTACTCGCGCGCAGATTGGGAGTCCCCAAGTAGCAAAGGAAGGCGCAACGTTGGCGAAGGCTCAAGCAACGCGAAGCGCGGCGGACAAACCGAAGAAGGCAAAGGTAAAGGCAAGCCACAAGGTCGTGGTAAGGCCGGCCGATCTAAAGAGCAGAAGCCACGGAACTTGGATATGTCTCAGGTCAAGTGCTATAACTGCAACGAGATGGGTCACTTTGCAAAGGATTGTCCGGAGCCTAACAAGAGGGAGATCAAGGCAAATTTGGCGAAGCAGGAAGACGAACGTCCAGGTCTTCTGATGGCCGAAGTTTGTGATCTCGTGGAGCCTAACAAGCAGGAGATCAAGGCAAATTTGGCAAAGCAAGAAGACGAACGTCCAGGTCTTCTAATGGCCGGAGTTTGTGATCTCGCCCAAACGGTGGTTGTGAAACCAAGCCGGAAGGTGCTACTTCATGAGAAGAAAGTAATACCAAAGCTATCCGGAAATCAGAACGTGTCGTGGTATCTAGACACAGGTGCCAGTAACCACATGACGGGGTGCAAGGAGAAGTTCCTCGAGCTGGAATATGATGTTCAAGGCTCGGTCAAGTTTGGTGATGGTTCAAATGTGCAGATTTGCGGGCAAGGTTCTGTCCTCTTCGAGGGTCTCACAGGAGAACATCGCATACTCACCGGAGTGTACTACATCCCAAGGCTTCGCAACAACATCATCTCTGTCGGGAAACTTGACGAGAATGGATGCAAGGTGGATATTGAGAACGGAGTGATGACGATCTTCGACAATCTCCGAAACGTACTAGCACGCGTGAATCGCACGCGGAACAGGCTCTATATTCTCAACCTTGATCAATCTCAACCGGAGTGTTGGCTCGCCAAGAGTGATGATGATTCGTGGTTATGGCATGCTAGATTTGGACACGTTAACTTCTACGCCTTGAAGAAGATGTCGAAGATGGAGATGGTATCTGGGATGCCGTTTATCGACCATGTTGATCGAGTATGTGATGGGTGCTTGGTTGGAAAACAGCACCGCAGGCCGTTCCCTGCTCAGTCTACCTATCGTGCAAGTGATGCACTCGAGCTGCTCCATGGTGATCTATGTGGCCCTATCACCCCAGCAATTCACGGAGGAAAGAAGTATTTCTTCCTTGTGGTAGATGACTACTCGAGATACATGTGGGTCGTTCTCCTACGATCTAAAGATGAGGCGTTTGAAGCGTTCAAGAGGCTGAAGGCTGCAACAGAGATGGAACACAAGCAGAAGGTTCGCGCTCTACGCACAGATCGCGGCGGAGAGTTTACGTCAAATGAGTTCAACGACTACTGCGAGAAGATTGGCATAAAGAGGTTCCTCACGGCGCCTTATACGCCACAGCAGAACGGGGTTGTTGAAAGGCGCAATCGAACCGTCGTTGACATGGCGAGAAGTTTACTCAAGAGCAAGAACTTGCCGGGGACCTTTTGGGGAGAAGCTGTCTCGACGGCGGTCTATCTTCTCAACCGGGCTCCAACGAAGGCAGTGATCGGCAAGACTCCGTATGAAGCAATATACGGACGTAAGCCGAATGTGTCTCATCTACGGACATTCGGGTGCGTGGCCCATGTGAAGACGGCGGAGCCGCATCTCTCAAAGCTTGCCGATCGTAGCACCAAGATGGTGTTCATCGGATACGAGAGGAGTCCCGACACAAAGGCATACCGCTTCTACGATCCACGAACCAAGCGTCTACGGATTTCACGCGACGTCGTGTTTGAAGAAAACCAAGCGTGGAATTGGAGCGCAGCAGCCGACGATGCTCCAAACGGTAACATATTCACAGTTGATTTTCCAACTGATGATGATGCAGGGGAGGACATCCAGGTGGTTGGCAAGACGCCCAACCAAGGTGACCACAATGGCAGTGATCATCTTGGTGCCGACACCGACGACAACGTGCATGGGTCGCGAGGTCATAGCGACAACGACGCGCAAGACACGGGTGGAGATCTCGGCAACGACAACGACAATGAGCCGCATAGTGATGATGAAAATCAAGATGATGGTCAAGATCACGACGACTACGCCGACGACACGGATGCCAACGACCCGTCATCTACCACGTCTGAGACTCAACCGTCTTCCTCAAGTGCATCGACGCCGACACAATTTGTGTCGCCTCCTTCGCAAGCAACGGATTCTTCCGGGCCTCGTCGCTACAAGACCCTCAAGAAAGTCTACAAGTACGCAAAGCCAGTTACGCTCGAGTACTCCGATTTGTGTTTACTCGGAGTTGAGGAGCCGGCGAACTTCATAGAGGCAAGCAAAAGTTCAAGTTGGATGCGCGCCACGGATGAGGAGATGAAGGCGATCGAGAGCAATGGCACGTGGACTTTGGTAACCCGACCTCCGAACCAAAAGGCCATAGGTTTGAAGTGGGTTTACAAGTCGAAGGACACGAAGGGTGCCATTGTGAAGTACAAAGCAAGACTGGTTGCAAAGGGCTACGTACAACGTCAAGGAGTTGACTATGAGGAGGTGTTTGCACCGGTTGCTCGAATCGAGACGGTGAGAGTGCTCCTAGCTTTGGCAGCACAAGAAGATTGGAAGGTTCATGATATGGATGTTAAATCCGCTTTCCTCAACGGTGACCTCAAAGAAGAAGTGTATGTGGAACAACCCCTCAGCTACGAGAAGAAAGATGAAGAAGGGAAAGTTTACAAGCTCAAGAAGGCACTTTACGGGCTGAAGCAAGCGCCAAGAGCTTGGGACTCAATGTTAGACCGAAGTTTGGTCTCACACGGGTTCAAAACACCACTCGACGATCCAAATGACAGTCTACCAAGCACCGACGAACAGGTAAAGGTTGAAGACGCGACCAAGGAGAAGCGCTGGCGTCAAGCTACGGACGAGCCGATGACAGCAAAGATGGTCCCTAAAATGCTGCGAGAAACAGCGAAAGCAATGCCAATGATAGTGCCTAAGAGTTGCAGCACTCGCATTTGGGATCCAGGTCGAGAAAGTGAGCACGTCATGTTTAGGGGGGTGAATGTTAGAGCTAAACATGCCGTCTACGAGTGTCCGAGTAGTACTCGTACTAGTATGTCCGAATAGTACTCAAAACAGTGGCCGAGTAGGATAAGTCTTGGGCTGTTTAGCTCCTTTATATACCCTGTAATCCCACGATGTACCGATCAGACCAGACCACAACAACGAGAAAAAGCAATAAAGCATACAAGGCTCGACAAGAGCCTTTGGCCATCGATCAGTTTTGTTCTGCCTAGAGGTTTCGCCGAGACAGCCGATCGACAAGAGCTAGCTAGCAAGCCAGGTTTACGTAGCGGTTACACAGGCAACGTAGTGCTCCTGTGAATCAATTAACCTGCTTGCCTGCTTGCTTCGAACCAGCTTTACACACGTACGTGTATTAGCTTCGGTCGGGTGATTTGATCTACAGGATCAAAAGCCAACAAATATTACATTGACATAATTTAATAAAGTCACATGATTATTAAGAATTATTTTTTGTAAACAATATGTTTAACTAATACTCTGATTGCTATCCTAACAAGATAACAACTTAAGACTGATTATTAAAACTAGCTAATCTGGAAACACATTATTAAATACTATTGAATGTAGATCATGGTAGATAAAAAAAACACATTGGTTTTGTTCAGTGATTAGTGATGTCTTTGAGCATACATCAAAATTTAAGAGCTGCATGTAATTAAATTGGTGAACGGTTAATGTAATTTTCTCATTACATATTTATCGTTTTCTATGCCTAAGTTTCCTCATGTCAAGCAGGATTTTGGCATCCGGTCAAAATGGTTGCGTCTCAATTTGGAACTACAAGACCCAGGTACATATGTAGGATATAGGGACATTGATTTTTTGTGGCACTTAGAGGGGAGAGTTGAATATTCGTTTAAGGAGTATGAAATGGGTACCAAATTTTGGCCAGGCAAGAGTGACGATGCTGACAATCATGAAGCAGCCAGAGCTGGTTGGTTACGCCGAACTCCCTGTCTGTTCTACTGTGTCGGTTAGTTCTGTTAGGTTTATGGGGCGGAAGCAATTGTTTCTCGTTGGTGATTGGGATGGGTACATCCATGTCTATACATGTATGACAATGAAAAAAGTCAAGCAATTTAAAGCTCACAAAAATATAGTCAGATCACTGGCAGTTCACCCTATTCAACCATTTGTGTTGTCGTCATCTGACGATGGCCTGATCAAGCTTTGGAACTGGGAGAAGGCCTGGGTGTGCATTCGGACATTCGGCGACCAAGGTGGATCTCCAGAAACGGATATCCACAAATGGGTAATGCAAGTCAAGTTTAACCCGCATGATATGAACACTTTTGCAAGTGTTTGCATAGACCGCACAGCAAAGGTTAATTATATTGTGCCATTTCTTCAATTTTCTACAGCACTATTTGTCTAATTAACAAATTTCCTTTTAGTATCTCTTTTGTTTCTTTGTCTACGCGGATACAAGGTTTAATACTTGGTTTACTACGGTGGAGATTCACAGGTATGGAGCATTTTTTCTCCCAGTCCAGTCACCACTTTGGACTACGGAAGGGAACAACAAGTTTGTGTTGATTTCTTTGGCACGAGTGGTGATCAGCAGCAACATATGGTTACAGGATCTTGGGAAGGGACTGCACGTGTATGAACTGAAATCTCATATTTTCGATGGAAAATTGTAATTGTATGGTTGTATACATGTATGCCGCACATATGTAATCTTGTCTTCATTTTTCGCATCAGATTTGGGATTGGCAAACGGAAACGTGCATCCGAGAACTGAAAGGGCTTCAACAAGGATATTCCAACTGCAATGTTGGTGTGATCAATGGCCTCCGGGATCATCCAGTTCTCGTTACCGCGTCACGTGATGGAGCAGTTTCTTTGTGCGACTCCACTACCTACAGGTCTGAGGCTTCTTCTGTCACTGTTTTAACATATGACTTGCTCCCTCCTTGCAGATGGATCGGAACTAGGAAAGATCTAAGCATGCGTGCACCATCAATTTCCCTAATCTTTCTCTGCTTTGCTCTGTTTTGTGATGGAAAATATATTCACAAAGTGATGTAAAGAATTTTAAAAATTAACATTAGGCTTGATAATCTCACAGGTACGAGGGCATGTTTAATTTTGGTCTTGACAGTGTTCTTTCGTTTGCATATATCAAGGGCATAAGAAGGTGCGTAACAGAGAAGTTATGTTTTCTGTTTTATTTTCCCTGATCCATTTATATTTTGAGTTATTTTATGTTACCTACTACTACAGCCTGGGGGATACAGTAACAATTAGATCCTACGGCTGATAAGAGGTGCAATTTAGATAATTTGTTTTCTTTCTAATTTTATTTCACAAGGAAACTTTGGTAATAACCAGAAAAAGGTGTTCATACAGGACCCCTTACCGTAGCTCTTCCTGCTGCCGCCTCAGCCTCTCCTGTCCAAATAACGATACAAAATATGCTCCTGCAAACGATACAAAATTAGCAGGATGAAGTCCCACATCAACCTGTGCAATAAAAAGCTAAATACACCAGATTGATAATATGCACTGTATATCAAATTGGTCAACTGCCAAGCAGAGATTGTAGTTGGGCGTTCAATTAAAAATGATCTCCAGTCTTAGGCACTGTTTTTGAGTCGAACAACTAGTCGTCGACTGGTCGATGAGTTGTAAAAGAAAGTCGACTCAACAACGTGTCAACTAGTCGACGAGTTGCGACTAATGGCAACTGTAAGGTCCACTATTCAAGAGTCGCTACCCAGAACGACTCGAAAACCATGGTCTTAGGCATGTCATTAGCATAATATCTGCTTGTTTAATTTTTTCTAGATAAGCAATGTGTAAATAAAAAAAGGTTGTGAACTTGAAGAGTAAAGTAAGTGCTTTTTCTAATTAAGCAAGCACACTGAACATTGAATTAAGAAGACTTCACACATCAACTCTGAATGCTTTTTTGTCAAATTGTACGATCCACGGCACACCAAGTATATATTGAGTTAAGAAGATTTAAGTCCTCAACTCTGAATGTTGTTTGTCAAATTCTGCAACCCACGGCACAATAAGTATCAAGTTAAGAAGATGTAACACTTCAACTCTGAATGTTGTTTACAAAATACTGCTTACTGTACATATCACACTACCCCAGAATGCTGTTTGCTTGCTGTTATATTTGCAAAATTCGTGATACATTCAGCATACATATCACATTATTTAGAGACAAGGCTTGTACTTGGAAGATTAAAGATTGCAGAAATTACGGCACAATACAAACCTTGAATACAGTAATCACCATTTTCGTTTTCCCCGATAATCCCCCACTCCCAAAAGTAAACAGCAGCAGCAGCAAATCCATGAGATATACCTAGGAGACCTACCGAATGGAAGTAAACGAGGTAGAGCTTGCATCGTAGGGATAACGGCGTAAGGGGTCGGCGGCCAGTGGTGGCTGACGCAGCAGATCTCGTTTTTGGGGAACGGCAGGGCCCCAGTCGAGAGCACCTCCGCGCCGCCGGAGGAGGCCGTCGGCGAGCGGTGGAGTAAAAGGAGGGAGAGTCGACTGGGGTGGGTGTTGGGCCGTTTGGGTATGCAACAGGCCGACTCAAAACCTGCTCTTTATTTTGGTCGTTGTTGGACGTTTTTTTTTTTCCAGAGGGGAACATTTCTTTCTTTGATATATGCTCTCCTTTTTGCGTATTTACTGTGAGAAAATCATATACATTAATCATCAAATTTTCTCACCGGAGCAGCATGTCATCTTCATGTAGCCTCGCCATCGGACATAAATGTGGAATTGCAATAATGGAAGTCGATTGATTTTCAAGCAAGGGAATTAAGCAAGCTGAGGGATACAAAACAGGAGTGATGTAACAGGAATTGTGTGTCCGTGTTATGCGAATGGATAAATCGGGGCAGAGATTGTCCTCTTTGTGTTAATTTGTATAGCATATAATTGGTGAAGAAATTTTGGTGTGGACGTGCATTAATTGGAGTTTCTTCCCGCCTGTGATTAGAGTGAGTGAGCTTCCCGCACTCATTACATTTCATTTCATGAGTTCTTGATTTTTAACTGAAGTACTGGGAGATCATACAATTGAAATCGGAACACACGAATGTCGCTGCGCATACCCGCGGGCTCGCAACGGAAGACAGGTGTCGCGCCATGCTGTTGCGGACTTGCAGAGGATATGTTCCACGGCGAGGCAGGAGTGTCGTCCCAACAATGGTGCTGACCTTGACGTGACGGAGGAGCACGTGGCATGGGGTCCTGAGGTTCTCTCTCAGGATCCCAAATTGTTTGGAGGAAAAACATGATGAACTTGACTCGAACATAAAAATATCTACCTTTAAATGGATCGATCTACCAGTGATACCACGATGGATATAATCGAATTGAAACAAATCAAAGCAAATCCATCCGGAAGAAGATTTCACACAAACCACACATTTGCACTGCAAAGCCAAGACATCATGAAGTACACGAAAGGCAAGGGGTGGAAAAAGAAGTTAAAACCCACTACTACTTGTAGTTTCCCCTCGCAAGAGAACTCCTAGCAGCATAAGAAGGTTCCAAGATTCCACAGTTGTTGTACCTAGCAGAAAGCATAGGCGCATGGCCCGCACCATCAAAATGATAGTGTCTCTCGCGCTTATTTATCCACTCGGTCTGAAGGCTTCCTGCTAGGAGCCCTAACAATTCACAGTGTGCATCCATCTGTTTTCAGGTTCAAGTTGCCATGTGTTGCCCCCAATTCAAAGTGCAAGTCATCTCAATCAGTCTCACGCATGGAGGAAAGCAACTGCATTATCATAATCATGGACTACCTAGCTCTTTCTCAATGCCTGCAATTCCAACATAATTTTTTTTTTTTGAATGTAAGGCAGGAGCGCTGCCCATTCTATTAGCAGAGAAGAAAACAGGTTTTTGAGTACAGATGTAGACCCGAAGGTCTTACAATCAGGAGCATTAAAGTTGTCAGCCAAGATCATCGCTAACAACACGTCTAAATGCCATGGCTCTGGCCATTGCGGCATCCTTCACCAACCCACACACCGTCGCCACCGTGCTGTACTTGTTTTAAAAAATACGCCTATTACGCTCAGCCCAGATATTCCAGGAAGTGTATGTGATAATTCCATCAAGGGTGGCCCTCGAACCAGCTGGAACAGAAGAGCGGGTGTGCGTCCACCACTCCTGAAAGTTGCAGGCAGCACGCGGAGCACTGTCGATCGCCTGGGCGAGAAGAGGCTGCGCGCAGGCCACCGCAACAGACCTCCAAACCTGCCGGGAGAAGGAGCAGCCCAAGGCGAGGTGATTTGCATTCTCATGCTCGACACCGCAAAGGCAACATGTCACGCTGCAGGGCCATCCTCTCGCTGCGAGGCGATCCGCTGTCAGCAACCTCCTCCTCACCAAAAGCCAGGAGAAAAATCTGCACTTGTGCTCGGCCTTGGCACGCCAAACGGCATCAGCGTCGATGACCGAGAGGGAACCTGTGAACTGCATTTCGTAAGCCGATTTCGCGGAGTAGTGGCCGTCTGAAGTCCAGCGCCAGGAGACCACGTCCGCCGTCCCCGGCAATAGGACGACGTGGCTGAGCATAGTCCACAGGTGGACAAACTCCGCCAACAGCTCCGGCGTGGAGATCTCCCTGAACTGTCGAAGCCATCTGTTGTCGTGCATCTCGAAAGCCACTGATCTATTTTTGAAGCGCACGAGCTCGAAAAGGTTGGGTGCAATGTCTGCCGGAGCCATGCCCTGGAGCCAACGCGTTCTCCAGAACTTAGAAGTACATCCATCATTAACTGTGACGACAACCGAAGCGGCAAAAAGACACCGGTCAGTTGTATCATTCGGCGTAGGCGTTCCGACCCAAGGCTTTTCCTTATCCATCCAACTGTGCCAAAGCCACCGCAGGCGAAGCGCCGAACTGAACATTTGAATGTTCTTGATGCCCAAGCCGCCCAAAGATTTTGGCCGGCAGACCTGCTGCCAGCTGACAAGGCAGTGGCCACCGTTGCACTTATCAGCACCCTTCCAGAGGAAAGCACGCATAAGCTTATTGGCCTTTCCAATCAACCACTTGGATGGGCTAAATATTGTTAGGAAGAAGATGAGGCACGGTATTAGGACCGAATTAATGAGCGTGAGCCTGCCAGTCCTGTTGAATAGCTTCCCCTTCCAACCTGCCATCCTGGAACCCATCATATCAAGGATGAATTGGGTGTCTGACCGCCTGAGCCGCCTCAAGTGGAGAGGCAAGCCTAAGTACCTGCATGGGAATTCCTTTTGCTGGCAAGGAAAGGACCCAAGGATGTGCTCCATATCCAAGCCTTGGCAAGCGATCGGAAAAACTTCACTTTTAAGGATGTTATTCTCTAAACCTGTGGCCTTGCCAAAGAGGCAAAGCAGCTCGCGAACCACAGTCATGTCATCCCTGCCCGGGTGCACGAAGATTGCAGCATCATCTGCGTACAGCGACACCCGCATCCTAGCTGCCCGCCTCCCCAATGGCTTGAGGAGCCCATCAGCACTCGCGAGGTCGAACAGCCTCACAAGAGGGTCAATAGCAATGATGAACAACAAAGGGGAGAACGGGTCCCCTTGCCGCAGCCCCTTGTGGTGCCTGAATCTCGGCCCCAGCTCGCCATTAACCAACACCTTGGAGGTGGCCGAGGAGAGCATAAGGGCCACCCACTCTCTCCACCTGGGTCCAAAACCGAGCACCTGCAGTAGCTCGATGAGGTACTCCCAGCTCACGGAATCAAACGCCTTGGCAATATCCAATTTCAAAAATAGGCCCGGCGTCTTGGACCTATGTAGATCCTTGATCACATTCTGTGTGTACATGAAGTTGTCCTGTATACACCGCCTCTTGATGAAGGCGCACTGGTTCCTGGAAATAATTGTGTTCATGAGCGGGCCCAACCTGTTTGCCATGAGCTTGGAGAAGAATTTTCCAAAGCTCATATATTAACTACCGTCATACCTATATCACATCCATACATCTAGTTCAATACACACCATCTTGCACTTCATCCATCTAGATATATTATGCTGGATTTTCAACAAAACACATTGTATGGTGGATTTGTATATACTAGCTAATGGATAGGGTGGATGTGTCCGTTATATATTGAAGGATGGTTACGAGGACATGTTGCTCTAAAAGTTATCCTGGTAAGGTATCATGGGTAGTACAATTTCTTAAATAAATAAATGTTATTTATACGACTTAGTTGCCTTGAACAAGTTAATGTTTGTCTCATTTTATAGAAATTATAATTTGAGAAACTTCAAGAAGTTCACTTTGATATCACAAGGCGCACCGAAGAGATCACCGTGCTATGCTACTATCATTGATATTAAAGCCGGACTTAATATCTTTTCAGACTACAACATTAGTACTGTGGGGAGAAAGAGCAACTCACTTGCACATGAACTTGCGGCCATGGTCAGAAAAGAGGGCGACATGTACTTAATTGCTGATGTCGACCCGGAATACATGCGTCCACTGATGAAGGCTGAATATGTAACCCTCCCCTAGAGTAATTATTTTACACTTTGTCCTATAAAAGGATATCACCAAGCACAAGTTAAACAATCACTAACGTTTAGAGAACTTGTGTCCTCATTTCGATCCTTCAATATATACCATGCACATCCAAGCAATTCATTTTGCATATACACATCCACTCTATGTCATGTGGTACTACAGAAAGCACTAGAACAAATATAAATGAGCAAGTGTTACATGTATCGTGTGTACCGAGATGATGTCTGGATGAGGAGTTGATGCATCTTGGAGGTGCAAATCAATTTGTTGGAATTTTAAGCGCCGGGAAAGATGTGGCCAGTGTGCTTGCAGATTATTATACTTCCTCCATCACGAAACAATAATCAATTTTAGCATTTGTCCAAGTTAATTATTTAATGTTTGAACATGTATATAATAAATAGTGCTTACATCTACATTTACCACATCCAATTAGTACTAGGGATGCAAATTTTATACCTTTAGGTAACCCTCCGACCTTACTTAATTCAATCAAATGAACCAAAGTTCCAAACATGAAGTGAATTCTAGAAATTTTGTTCCTTTAGTTGAACTAAAGAGGGTCAGAGGATATCATCAAGGTTCCAAATTTGCATGCCTAATTAATATTATTAGATACTTTTTAGGTGTTCAAACTATCATATTGGAGACCATGTCAATGTGTAAAATTACTTACATTATCGAACGATTAGAGTAGTGCATGTGCGCATGCATGTTGGCTTGTACTCCCTCCATTCCCAAATATAATTCTTTGTAGAGATTTCAACAAGTGACTACATACGGAGCAAAATGAGTGAATCTACACTCTAAAATATGTCTACATACATCCGTATGTTGTAGTTCATTTGAAATATCTAAAAAGACTTATATCTAGGAACGGAGGGAGTACATGATTGAATGGTGGAGCTGTTCGAAGGCAGGTCTAATGAAGATTACAACTTATGACCCTTTTTTGTGGCCTGAGATGCTAAGGGAGAAATTGCAAACGGTAGAACTTGTGAATTCTAGGATTTATAAAGTTTAACGAGGATGCTGAAACAAGAGTAAATGTTTAAATAAACAAAAATGTGCTCTGTCATGCCCAATGTAAGAAAAGCTTGAGGAAAGTTGTTGGCTGAAGGTCAGAGATTGTGCTACTTAGTAAATTTTGTGTGTGCATTAGTTGACTAAAACAGTGAGATAAGGAATAAACAGTCACTCAGGCAGCTTTCTAGAAGTTTTTACCTTTCTTTAGTGTCCTCCCTCCCATTGGAGTGTGATGAAACATCTTTGTCCTGACTATCTATTCATCTTATATTTTAATATAGCAAGCGGTGGAAACTCGCTCTCGCAGTTCTTGCAAAGAACATGATGCCAGCTTTGTAACCCATAATATCTAAGTCAGATGCAAGCTGCAACAATCACCACAATGAGCAATTCATGTGTAGTCCGCATCGAGACCCCTACTTTAGCCTGAGGCGACATGCTACTTTAGCAATCCTTGAAATTCCCAACTCTACCAGGTTTGAGCTAACCAAAAGCAAAATACAATATACTAGAATTGTATGCGCCCCTGGTTGAGCCGCTCTTCGTTGTGAGCTCCATTTATTTCTTATTTGTCATTTTGGCTGATGTTTTTTGTCGTTGTTATGTGATGGGCTGATTATCTTTGGGTGTGTAGTTATTTCTGGCATGGTGGACCTAATCATACTGATTTCGTATGGTGAACCTTGATATTTGTTTATAAACATGATCAAACTTGACATAAGACAAACTAATACACAATGTATTGCCGGGGCATGGATGATTGTTTTCCTGTCTGTAGTGGTCCTTTGATCATTAGGGGGTTGTTGAGGTCAACTAACTATGAAAAGTGTTGATCGAAAAACATATTCACAGAAGAAAAATTAATCTTGGAAACACTGTATTTTATAGTATATGCTAGAATTTGAGCAGCTGGAGAGGAGGTGCTAAATATTCATGGTCACAAAGATTAATGTGGCCAGAAGAAAATGAGACTATGTAGTTCACATTAGATGGTTTCTAGGCAAGTTCTATTGGGAAAACTGAACTCGGCCTGAAAAAAGAAAAAGGAAAAGAAAATGTATTTACTAGGAGATGAAGTGGTTGAGCGTGAAGGAATAATAGAAAGAGAGCTTGTTTGAACGAGGAGTCACACAAAAAGACTATATGGATACTACAGTTTTCTAAATTACTACGGTTTTAATTACTTTGAGCTGTTTGGCAACCCAAAATACTATGGTATTAATAACTGCGGTATTGTCAAAACCGTAGTATTTTCTCTGTATTAAAAAAGGAACCCACAACCTCTTTTTAACCAGAGCAAGCGAAGAAAACGAATATGTTCGTTATCGCCTTCCTCGTTGCAAGCCACCGCCACCGCGCCGCTCTCTGTTTGAGATCGTTGGCCATGGACAAGCCAAGAGAAGGCAAAATGATGTCCTTCATACTTCTGCTTGAACTCCTCCTTATCTCCTACGCCCCGCGCATCTGGTCAGTCCGTCGGTTGGCCAGCAAATGCTCGTGCTGATGGCTGCAAGCGTGAGTCCGCAAGGAATTGCTGGCTGAGTATGTGCATGCCTAGTTGCGTGCGGTCATACCGGGCCGTACGTGTGCCGCACTGTCATCCTGCGGCCTCCGCCCACCGCCCTAGCCGGCTCGCCACTATGCACCACTGTTGGCCAAGAAGCAGCCAAGCCAGAGCGCCGGCGCAATATTCCGTGTTGCGGCTGATGCCCAGCATGCCGCCTGGTCTGTTTGTGCGCGCATGGCCGTTCAGTTTGGAAGTCCAGCTAAGAATGTGCATGTTGCAAACGTGAAACAGCTATCTAGCTAGTTTACATCGTTGTAAGTGAGCACCAGCCAAACACGTCATAGTATACTCAATACTACAAAATACTTTGATATGTGAAAACTGTGGTATCTAATACCCATAGTTTAAAATACTAGTTTTCCAATACTACAGTTTATGCACTACTTTGTTGTCGAAGTTATAATAGATCATGTTTGCACACGCCACTCTATCAATTTTGGCGTTAGAATGATTGAAATTTACATAATATATCAAGTCTTTAGTACTCAATGTTTAATTCTGATGAAACAAGATACTTATTTGTTAGTACAGAAGAGGTGAAAATTCGCTAGTTGCTGAAAAAAAATATGGGATAGTTATGGACTAATTTTTATGGTTGGGCTAGAAATGGAAATAGGTGTGGGCTTTGTGAAACAGAGAGATCCAATCCCAGTGCCACCAAATTTTCTAGGGGGATAGCGGACTCATTAGGACATCCAGCCTGGTTAGTGGGATATAAGTTGCATCAAAGGCCAATGTCAAATTGGGTGCAAGATCGGACGGTCCAAGAGGATTGATTTTGAGAGGTCACCTAGATTACTCAATTTTAATGTCTTAACTAATAAATAGGATTGCTATGCATGCATGGAATATGTTATATACAACACATATTTGCATTGACTCGGACATCACCCACCACCAGTCCACTACACTTAACACCACCATAACCTTCAACATATACCAGGTGCATCCAAGCTGTCTATTGGAGTAGTATATATATACTTTTGTGACGTTTGTTGTTGAAACTCACTAGAATAGATATGAAAGGAGAAAGTGTTGTTCCATGTGCACCAGGATGGATGTAGCCGTAGATAGGATGGCAACAACTCTTTTATTTCCACAAAACAATGTATTACAATTTATTGGAATTGTAGGCACCAGGAAAGGGCTAGCTAATGCCACATTACCCATGTGTAGTTGCTTGCATGCGTGCATCTGATGGACCGACCACCCACTTAGTTAGATCTAGAGGCAATGTAATCTTGGCTTCTTTAGAGAATGGATAACTTTGCATTCGCTCGCAAGGAACGACTCCGCCTCATGATGTGGCTTGCCTTCGCCCACCCTGCTCCTTCCTGCCTAGTCACACTGATACAGTTGCATGGCTTGGTCCCATTGTATACCAGCTGCGCCTTCACTTCAGACTAGGACATTTGTGTTGCCACCAAGTTACTCTATGAGTAAAATTTACCTCAAGTGCCGGTGCAGTGTATCATAGCCATTAAATCAAAGATGGTCCCAGGAAGAAGGCAATGGTATTTGAGTATATTGCTAAATGTGGCATATTATAAGCTGGGTCAAATTCTAACTTTACTTACTCAAGCTACACAACCGTGTCAGAAGAGGTGTTTGTAAAAGATCGGAAGTTGCTATTGAGAAGTATAACACAATTCTAGTTACAATGTGTACACAGAACAAACAGTAAATAATGTGGACATGCCTAGTGGCATATATTGAAGGATCGGCATATTGTTGTAATGTTAGGGATGGTTTAAGCAGCGGTGGGGTTGTATGTTTTAATAAATTCACTTGGAGTTTATTTGTACAATATGGTCTGAAAATAGAGTATATGATAAATACATATGGATATTATTCAACTACGACAACTATTGATCACACGGCAGCTATTGCATGTGCATTGCAACGGGTGCATATGTATTCTAGTGATCGTCCCATACAATACTTGATGATACTTTTATAATTAACGTGATCTTCTCATTCAAAGAACGATACTTTCCATAAGTAACGTGATCCTCCTATCCAGAGAAAAATACTCCATAATTAATGTGATCCTCCCGCCCAAAGCTTGATGATGTTTTTCATAATTAACATGATCCTTTTGTCCAAATAATGATACTCTCCATAATTAACGTCACCCTCCCGTCCAAAGAATGACACACTCCATAATTAACGTGAGACCAACAAACATATGAAACCAAACCAAACCAAACTTTGATGTACCATCATGACCGTAGACTCCCCTTTTCTAAAGGGCTGCTACAAATAATTAAGAGGAGGAAGAATGTAACAAAAACATATTTTGCACCACCTCTCCAACTTTTCAATCCTACTGTTCTTTGGGCTACATTCTTGATCCTACTGTTCAAGAAGCCAAGTCCAGCCCATGAAAAACCTCCTTTGGGTGGCTGAGGTCTTTCTACGAACCATGCGATGCTTCCTTTTTTGCCAATCCCCTCCCAAAAAGAATGTGCCTCCCACACATCTCTATTGTATGAGGAACAATGATGAATCATACCTCACACAGGGTTGGTTAAGCTAACCAATCTTCTGATTTTTATGAACAACATACGAGTTCGACAAAGAAATTATAGATGGAAGTACTAGGGTTCATATAATTAATAGGAAAAGGGATGCGAAAGCCCGCATGCGCATCCCTGTTCAACTCTTTCAACTCAATTGAGTTTGTTTTTATAGCCAGATGAACAACGATGAACATTAACACCAGTCAATCCCAAACATGCTAATACGCATACATGCGAGCAACCACCTTAATGTTCTGATTGGCTGGTTAGCTAGTTCCAAATGCCTACAATTCCAACAAAATAAAATTGACGCCCTACCTCCTCCCTCTGAGAGGGAGCGGTCTTGGACAAGACACCCATGACTGTGGCCGAGATGCAGCGACTCTGGTTGTCGTTCTTTGTCAGAGTGGCTGGAGTCAGGTGAGGCAGCGGTGGCGACTCCAGCCGCAGGAGAAGCAGGGGTCGGGGTCGGGCTGAGTGAAAAAAATGACCCCAATTTTTAATCCCTATGATTAGGTTGATTTTGCTGATGAGTTGCCATGCCCGGTCAGTGTTGACTATAGTCAAAACCAGTTGACTGAGGGAAAGCCAAGACCAGGCTTGAGATTTGAACCTTATGGATAGTTGAGGGTGCATTTCAACCCGTTTGAATGTTCAATGATGTAAATTAAACCACCTGGTTAGTTCAGGGTTAAAATATGGACTTTTATATGACAAAAGACGTCAGATGCTAGGACAGGCAATGGCGGTTGTCAGGAGTTGGGATCGGTGGTGGTGGATGCTATTGATGGTGTCTGAACCGGTTTTTCTTTGATGGAGTGTGAGGCACTAGAAATGTAGCGCCTCCATAGTTCATGCCCAAATGGGGTGATGACAGCGACAACGATCAACGACATATAGTGCCGCAGGTTGTGCTGGGACCCGCAAAGAATGATTTTGCGACCGAAAAAAACTTCAACCAGGGTTGTGGATGCTGGGACCAGTGACTTGGTGGGACGAAAATTGTTGGGTGAGTGGAGACACGAGACGGCGAGCGACGCAACTGGTAGTGTACGCGCGTGGGCAAAAAGTTGTGAGTGTGGTGTTCTCCCTGCACGAGCAGTGGAGAGTTGGGGGATTTATGTTGCGTCAAGACGGGGTGTGCGGGAGGTAGACGACACATATGGAATGGCTAGATATAACACAATTCTGTTGCACGGTAGATCGAACACAATTGTGATGTGCGGGAGGCCATAGATCGAGGCTTGGGCCGGTTGCCCGATGTAGTTTTTGTGCCTTCTCATTCAAGCATGGCATCTCCTACTAGCTCTACACATTCGGCCACAGCATCTCCGTAACTCTATCCCTTGCCGCCAAATTAAACTACTTCGTATATATTCGGCACGTTGGTGTGCAGAAAGAAGACGAAGAGGGGGTGCACGATAGCGTCAGATAGGTGCGCCAAGCATTGTGCTGACCTTGACATGACGAATATTGTGGTAACAAAGCACACAATATAGGTTAGCCATGTCAAAGACGAGCATGTACCAGGGGGCACTCACAGTCGGCACGACCTTAGATCACTGTGGCCGGGCAGGATGTAGCGGAGGAGGCATCTGCTGCTGAACAGGAGGAACACAGAGGCAACCCCAAGCATCGTTTGCGTGCCAAGATGGCAGTGAGCAATTGGATGATCTCATTGGGAACACCCGGTGAGAACAGGCTGGAGGTGGCGGCCATGGACAGAGTGGTGGCATTGGCGTCAGGCAAGCCGCAGATGAGATCGTCACCCGACGTGTGGACGTAACCAATGAAAAAAATAGCGCGCTACAGAAAATAGCATGGCCACTGAAAATATGCTATTAGCGTGCTATAGCGCGCTATAGCGTGCTATTAGCGAGGCATTGTACATTAACTTATTTAGCGAGCCAACTCTTTATATGCTATAGCGTGCTATTAGCGGCGCTATAGCGAGCTATTTTTTTCATTGGACGTAACTAATGATGGCATCAGCCCTGAATGAGGCACTCTTCTGCTGTTTTACTTCGCGAATCCGCGCGGTGCATATCACTGAATTGATAGTAGGAGAGCAAAGTATAGGACTGGAGGTCGCCAAGTCACGTACACCAGGAGGCGTGGAGGCAAACCCCAAGAGCAGCAAGAGAGAGGGGAGGGGTGCTCAACCCCAAGTACAAAGGGTTACGTTACATCAAACATTGTTTGCAACCCTTTGGCTCTGGCGTTCCCCAGGCGCGTGCTTCGTCTTGGATAGAAGTTTGTTTCATGTCCTCGGATTTTCATCATGTATCTTATGGTCATTGTAATAGAGAATATAATAAAGTAGCACATGAACTTGCTAAGCTAGTTAAATTTTCGCCTCCTTCTGCATGGATGGATTCGGCACATGTGGAGATGCTTCAATTACTTGTAAACGATGCCACAGTTTTGCTAGAGGAATAAAGGAGAAGTTTGTCACACACAAAAAACTCTTAACGGAGAAGGCTTCTTGTCGTCAAAACCACAGGCGTTGCAGTGCTTCCATATTATCCAAGCGAATGATGGAAGCAAGACCCTTGCATAGGCAGGGGGGCAAGAGGCCGACGCCACGGCCCAAGAGTCGTAGAGAGACAGAGTCCCGTCTGATGGCAGGGTGGTGAAGTGGCACCAAGCCAAAAAAATTAGGTAAACGTTTAGGAACGGTGCGCTGGCCGAAACTTGGGCCGGTCGCACCTCGCTCGCTCGGGAAACCACTACACACATCCACGTCCGCTCGTGACAGGAAGGAATAGAAGCCACGTGCATCGCTGGACCCACACACGATATATCCCCACCTTATCTCTTCCTCCCATCTCTCTCTTCCTCAATCCCTTCTTTCTGTTTCATCCCGATCCCAACCACCTCGCCGCCGTTTGTACCTCCTGACGAGCTCTTACCCATGGCGAGGGGGGCGGAGGGCGTGATGTTTTGTTGGGCGACCTCACGCTGCGAGCAGGTGGCGGGGTTGGTGCTGCAAAGGCACTGGACCACGGCGCATCACGAGCACGAGTGGCGGCACGGCCGGCAACGGCAACCTATGCGGTTGTCGGCGTGGATTGGCTCTGCGATGCTGCAACTGCAGTTCCACGGAGCTCCAACCGTGGTCAAAGAAAGCTGGAATCACGGTCTAGCGAAGCTGCAAGGCTACTACATGCTGGTGAGGGGGTGCTACAACCATGGCCGAGAAAAGCTGGAACTGTTGCCCGGCGGAGCTACAACCAGGTCCGGTGGAGCTGCGAGGTGAACCAGTCGTTTTTGCTGGCACTGTCTTTTTCTTTTTGCTACAACAGTAAGTTTGTTTTGCTGGATCGCTGAGATGTTTTTGTTTCGTGGCCGCCGGCGGCGAGGCATGATTTTTGGTGACATTGTCAGCCCACGGTTGGTTGCGAGGTGTTTTTTTGCTGGAACCGGCATATTATTTTGCTGGGACCACCTTATTTTTTCCTACAATCGACCCTGGAGATCTTCTCCTCTGAATTTGTTTTTGCTGGAACCGGCACATTATTTTCCTGGAACCACCTTAATTTTTGCTACAATCGACCCTGGAGCTCTTCTCCTCTGAATTTGTTTTTGCTGGAACCGACACATTATTTTGCTGGAACCACCTTATTTTTTGCTACAATCGACCCAGGAGCTCTTCTCTTCTGAATTTGTTTTTGCTGGAACCGATCTTTCTTTTTGCTGGAACCTGGTATTTGTTTTGCTACAACTGACCATTGGAGCTATTTTTTCTACTGAATTTGTTATGCTAGAACTGGAGCTTTTTCTTTGCTGGAACCTAGTAATTTTTTGATTTAAGGATTTTGTTTTGTTTTCAGTTTGTTTTTTGTAGGACACATGCAAGCCGACGGCCGCGGCGAGCCCAAGGCGGTGACGTCGATCAGGGGATGCTGCAACCATGGCGAATCATGAGCTGGAAGCAACCGGGGGAGGGGATTAGAGCTGCAATCCGTCGGTGACCGCGCGCTAGGGGACCCACCGGCGGCCGTTATGCAATCCCGAAGAGCGGCTCCGGCGAGTGCACCGACGAGCGGCTCCGGCGAGCGCGCCAATGAGTAGCTCGACGAGCTGCTAGCGCAAGGCGTGGGTGGTTCATGGAGTTGTGCTCGAGGTGTACGCGAGCGAGGAGGGGATTTTTCTTTTTCTTTCTCTAGATCTGACGGTCACATGTGTCAGTATCCAACGCTAGGGCGCTGACCGGCCGAAAATTTCGGCCGGCGCGCCGGCGCCTAGCGGTGCCCAAAAAAGGGCGAATGCGTAGCCGACGTGGAGGTGGTGGATTGTCTTGAGGTCTTGATCACGCAGCACGCAGCTAGCAGGATGGGGAATCCCACAATGAGCCAGGCACTTGGCCGTTCAGTATCTGTCAAGGTGGGCCAGCCAGAGAGGAAAATTGACGCTCACCGGGGCCCAACCTTTCCAGGTGAGACACCAGTGGAGGTGAGGAATCAAACCATGAAAAAGGGCGAGATATCACGAGCATGCCGTGAAGATGCCATTCTCAGTCCATCGCCAGCGGATGAAACCTAGCTCATTCAAAATATCGACATTGCGAGGTTGCCGCCAGAGGGAGACATATTCCACGGTGGCAACGACCCCACGTGCATCGAGGATATCACGGATCAAGCATGCAAGCAAAGCAGCGAGTGAACTAGAACAAACCAGCTGACGCCATGAGATAAAGTTTGAAATTATTTTTTCGATTTTGAGTATGGGGTGGGGGATGTGCGGCGTACCGCTTCTAACCCTGATAAAGTTAGCTAACGGCCAATATCCTTGGATGAGCGTGAGAGCTAGTAAAATGATCAAACAATGGGCACACCGCAAACTGAAGTACTCTACGTTTGGATCGCCAAAAAACACAATCACACATTTAGATAAATGCAATGTGAATATGCAAACATGGGAGTAATATAGGCAACTCCTAAATTTATGGGTCTTGTCGTGGTTACACTTGTTGTGAATTTCTCGTGTCATCAACAAAAAAAATAATTATTCTGAAATTTAAACAAGTCTAAAAGGAATTGGACTCAACCAATGTTCAATTGTAGAAATTCGGTAAATTACAAAGAATAGATCACATAGTTGTCGCGTGCTGGCAATGCCCCTCATCGTTATGAGTGCCCTGCTGTTTGCTCTCTCGAGATCCTCGCTTGCTATAACTCTGTGCGGATTGGGCAGTTGCCGATGCCACCGTAGCAGCCATTGCTATTGAATTCATGCACCAACCAACTCATCCAAAAGTTTGAACTGATGGAGGGACGTGGGCAATATATTTCAACACTCCCACTCACGTCTAGGCTATTTTAGTCCTTAGAAGTGGGATCGATGTAGGTCGTAGAATTGTTTTATTTAATAATGCATGGGTAGGGTCTTGAACTCAAGACCTCTTGGCTTTGTTACCATGTAAATTAGGTTGGAAGCGTTGACCCCTTTGATCTCGGGCCGCATGTATATATATTGGCAAAGCCTTGGCGTACAAGAAGAGATCGAGGAGATCTCAAGGAGTTCGGTTACAGGAGAGAGAGAGAACAAAAGATAGAGATAGATTACAGTTTGAACATATATCTATCCTATACATATTCTAACACTCCCCCTCAATTTAAACCTCATGAACTTCTGCCAAGGTTGAGATTGTACTTGAATTCATCTAAACTTCTCATAGTAAGTGGTTTTGTGAATCCATCAGCAAGTTGATCTCCTGTAGGAATAAACTGAATCTCAAGAAGCTTTCTAGCTACTCTTTCTCTGAGAAAATGGAAATCAACTTCAATATGTTTCGTGCGTGCATGAAATACAGGGTTAGCTGACAGATAGGTTGCACCAATATTACCACATAGTCTGGCAGCTTTTGAAGTTTAATCCCAAGCTCATAGAGTAGTGTTTGTATCCACATTACTTCAGTTGTGGAATTTGCGAAAGCTTTATATTCAGCCTCAATACTTGATCTAGAGACTGTAGTTTGCTTTCTTGCACTCCATGACACAAGGTTGGTTCCCAGAAATACATCAAATCCACCAGTAGACCTTCTATCATCAACACACCCTGCCTAGTCCGCATCAGAGTAGGCAGTAACAAGCATAGAAGGAGACTTGGTAATCTGAAGTCCAAGTCCCTTCGAAAACTTAAGATACCTCAAAATTCTCTTAACTGCAGTCCAATGAGTAGTGCTAGGAGCATGTAGATACAGGCATACCTTGTTGACAGCATAAGAAATGTTAGGACGTGTGAGTGTTAAATATTGTAAAGCACCCACAACACTCTTGTAATTTGTTGCATCCTCTGATCCAAGTGCCTCTCCATTTTCAACTGAAAGTTTTTCTGAGGTTGAGATAGGTGTACTCACAGGTTTACATTTTTCCAAACCTACTCTCCTGAGTATGTCAGCTATGTATTTTTCCTGTGTCAGAAGTATACCATGTCTTATCTGTTTGACTTCTATGCCAAGGAAATAATGAAGATCTCCTAAATCCTTGAGAGCAAACTCCAACTTAAGATCTTTAAGTAGACAAGTAGTGGCACTTGAACTTGAACTAGCAACAATAATATCATCAACATAAACAAGCACAAAAACATTTCCTTTACTATAAAAGAACAATGAGTGTCTGCCTTGGATGGTACGAATCCAAGTTGTTGTAACTGCATGCTCAATCAAGAATACCAAGCTCTTGGGGCCTGTTTTAAACCATATAAATCTTTATCCAACTTACAGACATAATGTGGTGTGCTTTGATCCTCATAACCTGGTGGCTGCCGCATGAACACCTCTTCCTCAAGAACACCATGAAGAAACACGTTCTGAACATCTAGCTGTCTTAAGCTCCAACCTCTAGAAATAGCAATAGACAAGACAAGCCGAATAGTAGCTGATTTAACAACCGGACTAAAGGTATCCTCATAATCAATGCCAAACCTTTGTTTAAAACCTATAGCAACTAATCTAGCCTTGTATTTATCTATACTTCCATCAGATTTTCTTTTTATCTTGTACACCGATTTACAGTCAATGACATTCATGCCACTCTTTGGTCCTACTAGGTGCCATGTTTTATTTTTCATAAGTGGGTCATACTCACTATCCATAGCTTCTTTCCAATCTTTGTGAGCAAGAGCATCAACTAGATTAACTGGTTCACCAACAGTAGTGAGAAAAACACGTTTTTATCGTACCTGATGCTGCCATCTATGTATTCCTTTTTCTTAAAAATACCTGACTGAGACCTTGTGTGGCGTCGAGGGATTATTGGTGCAGCGGAGGAATCTGGCGCAGAAGATCCAGTAGCTGCCACAGAAGATCCAGTAGCCTGATCAGATCCAGCCGACACCTGCTCAGGAATCAGCCTCGGGATCACTCCACTAGCCAAAGCGCTACGCGTGTCGCCCGCCGGTTCCGTGCAAGTGGACGTGCGCGTCGGGACAACCGGGCTGGGTCCAGCCGCTGTCGCCCGGTCGAGCGCCTGGTCAGCCCCTCCCTCGATCCGTGGACTCGCGGCGAGTGGAGAATAGCCCCCGCTCCCGCCTGGGCTGGTGGGCTCCGTGCTGTCGGCCACCGAGTCGCGAGCCGCCTGTAGAGAGGAGGAATCCTCCTGGGATCGTGTGGCAATGATTGCGCTGGCGCCAAGATTTTTCTGGGATCATGCACCAGATCGCCCGCTGACGAGATCCTCGTTCGGACAAGCAGTGGTTGTGTTGGCTGCATCTGTACACATAAAATCATGGGCTACAACTGCACATGACTCATTAGAAGTGCGATTTTCAATGGATTTGTTCACATGGTCAGCTTTAGACAATTAACCCCCGTGATCAGATACTATGTCATAGTCCGGGAGAAGTGCTATTTCAGCACGGAGAAGTGCTCCTGCATTGGGATGAAGTTTGGCAAAGGGAAAGAGGGTTTCATCAAAAACTACATGTTGATAAATATAGATACGTCCAGTTACAATTTCTAGGCACTTGTAGCCCTTATGCAGATTACTATAGCCAAGAAAAACACATTGAGTGGAACGAAACACAAGCTTATGGTGACTATATGGACGTAAATTGGGGTAGCAAGCACACCCAAAATTTTTGAGAGAGTTGTAGTCAGGTTTTTGATGATAGAGACGTTCCAAAGGAGTGGAGTTGCCAATGACTTTACTAGGAAGTCGATTAATGAGATAAGTTGATGTAATGAATGTTGGAGAACGTAGCAGAATTAAAAAAAATTCCTACGCTTCACCAAGATCAATCTAAGGAGTCATCTAGCAACGAGCATAATGGAGTGCATCTACATACCCTTTGTAGATCGCGTGCGGAAGCGTTCGAAGGAACGTGGATGAAGTAGTCGTACTCTTCGTGATCCTCGTCACCGATGATCCCAGCGCCGAACGGACGGCACCTCCGCGTTCAACACACGTACGGTACAGCGACGTCTCCTCCTTCTTGATCCAGCAAGGGGGGAGGAGAGTGTAATGCCCCGGATGTAATACTTTCCCTTTTGGGCTTATAATATATCTCCGGCTTCATCTATTTCCATTTCGGGCTCTTTGTCTTTCGGGCTTTCGTCGTTTTGTTGTGTGAGTGTGTGGCATTCATTCATATCATGTAGACATGTGCATTGCATTGCTTTTGTGTTGTGGGTTGCATCCGGTTCGTGGCGTTTCTTCCCGTTGTCCGTTTCGTGTTCCGGAGCTCCCTCACGTGTCCGTGACGTCCCGTAGGCCTACTTTGTTGTTCGGGCGTTTTTCGTTACCGGTGTGCCGCGAGGTTGTGTTGTGTGTTGTTGTTTTGTTGTGTGCAACCCGCCTCTCAAATCTCGTCTCGTTTGGACTCCGTTGACTTTTCCCTCCGTTGTCCGTGTGGGTCCGAAGTGCCCTTACTTCGTGTCTCGGAAATACCCCCTACTGCTTTCTTTTATCTCCGTCTGGGCCTCTTAAATTAGTCCCCGCGATCGGATCCGTTGGATCCCGATCGGAGGGCTCCTAGCGCTCCTAATCTCCCCCTAACCCTAAAATTCTGCTACATATAGACCCCCCTAGTCTATATTTGGGCATTTCTATCCCCTTCTTCTTCCTCCTCTAGATCCACCTT
>LR738715.1:15552248-15595599 GCA_902687465.1 Secale cereale | reverse complement strand
TTATGTGGCAGATGGGAGCTTGTTAATTCCGGTTGTAGAAAACTTGACACAATGATACTAATACACTACCAGCGTGTGTTCCGTGACTGTCAATTTCCGAATCGGGATTCGGGAGTTGAACACGGAGGGGTTATGTTTGTGAGCTTGTAGCTAGGATCACTTCGTGATCACTTCTCGCTTTGCCTTCTCTTCTCGCTCTCTCTGGCGTAAGTTAGTGCTAGTTGCTGCTGCAGACTCTTTGTTGTTCCTTCACCTCATTTCTTTCTTCAGCCTTTTCCCTCACCTAAAGGCTTTGATAGTTCTGTTACCCGGGAACGGGATTGCTGAGTCCTCTGTGGCTCACAGTTACTTCACACACCAGATGCAGGTCCAGCTGTGAGCTATCCAGGTGATGGCACCGAGCTGGATTGGGAGTATGACGAGGAGCGTAGTCGTTACTACGTGCGCTACCCGGACGATCAGTAGTGGAGACTCTTACTAGGATTCGATCCGCCTGTGGTTGTTTTTTTATCTGAGTTTGGTACTTTGACATTTGGTTTTGCCCTTAGAGGGTTGTAGTGATCTTATTGTATGATGCTTGAGACTTGTACTGTTATTCTGTGACGTGGCGATTGTAAGCCAACTATTTTCAGTTTACTATCCCTCTTTTACATGAGTTGTGCAAAGATTACCAA
Source organism: Secale cereale (assembly GCA_902687465.1). Classification (NCBI taxonomy): domain Eukaryota; kingdom Viridiplantae; phylum Streptophyta; class Magnoliopsida; order Poales; family Poaceae; genus Secale; species Secale cereale. Next base: position 15,594,925 of record LR738715.1, on the reverse strand, counting down.
ACTTGAGATCATTCTAGGATGGACTTATGCCTTTAAGTCGGGCCTCGACCCGTAGGAGGTATAACTCCATCCTGGGCATTACAAGTTGGTATTCAGAGCCTTCTCCGACCTAGGAGCCCCCACTGTTTGATCGAACCGTTGACGGTTGAGTCTAGGCACACACTAAAAACTTTTTGAGTCCTATATTATATCGGAGAGTAGGATTTCTTTGCTTCTCATCCCCTTTCTCTCTGGTGAGGACTCCTGACGTCTACTCTTGTCTCTCCTATCTTCAAAATTTGCACAATTTTTTTTTTTTTTTAGGAATCCCGCGAGTATTCTGGGATTGTTTCGATGTTCTTGTGACAAGGATATTGTTCTCGATGCCTCCTGTTACCGAGGAGTTGAGCTTCGGGGTATCACTGTAACAAGCATATAGCGACAGTACTAAATACTTAAGACGGCCGACATCGAAAATCTCCCCTATACGGCCAGTGGCACGATAACCCCGACATCACCCAGTACTGGGGAGGTAGTTCGGGAGTATTGCCATAGCTTGTTATAGTGGATGCTTTTCGAAGGTCCGAGGTACACAGTTTCCGAGAAAGACTGGTTATGTGTTGAAGGATGGATACACCTGGATGTAGGTTAGAGTTGATTGCGCGGTGCTTCCCGTGTATCCCCAACACCTGATTGCATAACTGGAATCTTTCGGAAATCTATAGGTGGGTTCTATCCAGTAGATCGTAGGCATTCTTCCAACGAATGCAGGTTAGTGAGTTCGGGGTTCGACATTGAGTGAAGGAGTTATATGACCGAGGTTACTATCAGGAGTTGCATCTTAAAGGGTCCTTGGCTATGCTGATCCGGGGATTGCAAAACCTTTTCGTAACGCGTTCATATGCTTTCAGCACAAAGATGTTAGAACGAAACTCCTCTCTTGCGTTTGTTCCTTTCCGTACCTTGTTGTTTTATTTATTTATCCTTTTGATCCCTATGTGGCTTCTCGTGAAGACTGATGTTATCATTTAACTAAGAAATTCATTCGTTCCTCTTATTCGGATGATTTCATTCGTTCTTATTGTTCGAATGATTATTGTGAAGACTTGTTGCAATTCATTCCATTGATTCAGCTTATTCCTTTTGTCAATCAATTGCTGATTCGTGGTCATCTCTTACAGGATGGCTCCGAAAAGGGTTCCGAATGCCAACCCAGAGGGTGAAGAGGTTCCAGAACGTCCTCCTTCACCTCCTCCTCCGCCTGAGGCTTGGAGAGCAATTATGCAGACTACTGCTCAGAACACTCAGTTGATGATGCAGATGATGCAGCAAATGCAGGCTATGCAAGCTAATCAAGCTAATCAGGGCGTTCCTATGAACCAAGGCAACTTCTTCCAGCAGCACCATGCTACTCTCAACCAGTTCTTGGCCAACAATCCTAAAGCTTTCAGTTACTGTGTCGACCCTCTTGATGCTGAGGATTGGTTGACCGATATAAAGAAGCATTTTGAGTGCAGTAACGTGAAAGAAGATGACTATGTGAAGTTTGCAGCCTTCCAACTGAAAGATCAAGCAGCTGATTGGTGGCAGCAGTACAAAGACTCAAGGCCGGGTCAAGTGATCTCGTGGGAGAATTTCTGCAGGGATTTCCGCTCGCATCACATTCCTACAAGTGTTATCGAGGGTATGCGTGAGCAATTCCGCAACCTCAAGCAGGGCTCCATGTCAGTCTATCAGTATAATGTCAAGTTCCAAAACCTCACTCGCTATGCAAAGCAAGACATACCTGATGCAAAGAGCAAAATCTATCAGTTCCGTGGAGGTCTCAAAGATGAACTTCAGCTTGCTCTCACTCTGTTCGAGCCAGACGAATTCGATAAGTTCTATAACATGGCTTTGAAACAAGAAGCAGCTCAGCTTAAGATGGAGGCTTCTAAGAAGAGAATTCGAGATGCTGTTCACTCTACCTCATCGTCTCAGTTGGCTGCAAAACAACAGAAATTCTGGCTTCCTCCTCCTCCAATGATTCGAGCTCCATACAACAACTCCAACAACAAGAACTCTAGTGGCCGTGGTTTCTCCCACCCACCCAACCCAAGCAACCATTCGAAGAAGCAGTTTCAGTCTCAAGGCTCCAAGTCCAGTGGCTCTCAGTTCCGTCCTCTCTCAGAAGTGACTTGCAACAAATGCACTCAGAAAGGTCACTATGCCAACAGATGTCCGAATCCGAAGCGTCTTCCTCCGCCTCCTCCTGTCGGTACCGCTATGGTCAAGCATGATCCAAAGGCTGCCAGGGTCAATCTGATGAATGCAGCACAAGCAGAGGCTTCTTCTGATGTTATTCTGGGTAACCTTCCAGTTAACTCTATCCCAGCTAAAGTGTTATTTGATTCGGGTGCATCATGCTCTTTCATGTCTCAACCTTTTGCATCCAAGCATAATTTTGACATCCAAAGTCTGCCTCAGAAGTTACAAGTTGTTTCTCCGGGCAAGATTATGACTTCTAGTGTTTATGCTCCGGATGTTTCTATTCGCATGGGAGATTATCGTTTTCTGGCTAAACCGGTGATTCTTGGTCATTCTGATATCGACCTCATTCTCGGAATGGATTGGCTTTCTCAGCACGATGCTCACATTGATTGTGCTCAAAAGGAAGTCAAGTTGACTCATTCTGATGAAGATGTGATTATCTTCGCCTCCAGGGATAATACTATTCGGCTTTTCTCTCTTAATGATAAGGGTGAAATTAATGCCATAGAGCAAATTCCAGTGGTGAATGAATATCAAGACGTCTTTCCAGAAGAGCTTCCAGGCATGCCTCCACACCGTCAGGTGGAGTTTGTCATTGAACTCGAGCCGGGCACCGAACCTGTTTGTCGGCGTCCTTACAAGCTCTCTTCAGATGAATTGAAGGAATTGAAGAGACAGTTGGATGAACAGGAGCGTATGGGTCTCATCAGACCGAGTACATCTCCGTGGGGCTGTGGTGTCTTATTTGTCAAGAAGAAAGATGGCACGGAGCGTCTCTGTGTTGACTACCGGCCTTTGAACAAGAAGACGATTAAGAACAAGTATCCGCTCCCCAACATCAATGAACTCTTTGAGCAGCTCAAAGGAGCTAAAGTATTCTCTAAGCTTGATCTCCGAATGGGCTACCATCAAATTCGCATTCGCGAGGAAGACATTCCCAAGACGGCGTTCAGAACGAGCTACGGTTCATATGAGTATACCGTCATGTCCTTCGGCCTCGCCAATGCTCCTCCTACCTTCTCAAGGATGATGCATTACATCTTCAACCCCTATACAGGCGAGTTTGTGCTAGTGTATCTGGATGATATTTTGGTGTTTTCCAAGAATGAAGAAGATCACGAAAAGCACTTGCGTCTGGTTCTTGATCGACTCCGAGAGCATAAATTCTATGCCAAGTTCTCCAAGTGCGAGTTTTGGCTCGATAAGGTTCTCTACCTGGGCCACATTATCTCAGCTGACGGTATTGCGGTTAATCCCGAGAAAGTTGAAGCAATTGTCAACTGGGAAGCTCCTCAGAACGTCAAGCAGCTCCGCAGTTTTCTGGGTCTTGCAAGCTATTGCAGAAGGTTTGTGGAGAACTTCTCCAAGATTGCCAAGCCTCTTTCCAACCTCCTTCAGAAGAATGTCAAATACTTTTGGTCTCCTGAGTGTGAAGTGGCTTTCAAAACACTCAAAGAGAAGCTTGTCTCAGCTCCAGTTCTGATTCCTCCAGATGAATCCAAGCCCTATGAAGTGTTCTGTGACGCTTCTCTTCAAGGCCTTGGTGGTGTGCTTATGCAAGAGAAGAGAATTGTGGCATATACTTCACGTCAGCTCAAGCCAGCTGAGAAGAACTATCCCACACATGATCTCGAGCTAGCAGCTGTGGTACATGCTCTGATTACGTGGAGACATCTGTTGTTGGGCAGAAAGGTCGACATCTTCACTGATCACAAGAGTTTGAAGTACATCTTCACACAGCCGCATCTGAACCTCCGCCAGACTCGTTGGGTCGAGATGATCCAAGAGTACAACCCCAGCATTGAGTACACTCCAGGCAAGGCGAATGTGATTGCAGATGCTTTGAGCAGAAAGGCATATTGCAACAGCCTTCTTATCAAACCACACCAGCCTGAGCTTTGTGAAGCTTTCAGGAAGCTCAACCTCCAGGTTGTTCCGCAGGGTTTTCTTGCAAATCTCCAAATTGCTCCTACCTTGGAAGATCAAGTCCGTGAGGCTCAGCTCAGTGATACCATGGTGAAGAAGGTGAAACATGGGATTGCAAAGGGCACTCCAAAATATAAGTGCTTCCGTGTTGATGAGAGAGATACCTTGTTCTTCGAGGACAGACTCGTTGTTCCCAAAGGTGATCTCAGGAAGCTCATAATGGAAGAAGCTCATGACTCTCTCCTTTCCATTCATCCTGGCAGTTCCAAGATGTACCAAGACCTCAAGCAATCTTACTGGTGGACACGCATGAAAAGGGAAATTGCCCAATTCGTGAATGAATGTGATGTATGCAGAAGAGTGAAAGCAGAACATCAACGTCCAGCCGGTCTTCTCCAACCTCTTCCTATTCCTGAGTGGAAGTTCGACCACATTGAAATGGACTTCGTCACTGGTTTTCCTAAATCCAAGCGAGGAAATGATGCTATCTTTGTGGTGATCGACAAGCTTACCAAAGTTGCTCACTTTCTTCCAGTCAAAGAATCAATCAATGCAGCTCAACTTGCAGAGCTGTACACTTCCAGAATTGTGTCCCTACATGGCATTCCTCAAGTGATATCCTCAGACCGTGGCAGCTTGTTCACATCAAAGTTCTGGGACTCCTTTCAGTCCGCCATGGGCACGAAGATCAGGTTCAGCACTGCCTTTCACCCTCAGACTAGTGGTCAAGTCGAGCGTGTGAATCAGATCCTTGAAGATATGCTCAGAGCCTGTGTCATCTCCTTCGGCATGAAATGGGAGGACTGTCTTCCATTTGCAGAATTCTCTTACAACAACAGCTTTCAAGCAAGTGCAGGCAAAGCACCGTTTGAAATTCTCTATGGCAGAAAGTGCCGTACCCCTCTCAACTGGTCTGAAACAGGTGAACGTCAACTTCTTGGCAATGATTTGATCTCTGAAGCCGAAGAGATGTGCAAAGTCATACGTGAGAATCTCAAGGCCGCTCAGTCGCGTCAGAAGAGTTACTATGACGGAAAGCATCGTGATTTGGTTTTCGACATCGGTGATCATGTCTATCTCCGAGTTTCTCCGATGAAAGGAACCCAAAGGTTCGGTATCAAAGGAAAGCTTGCTCCTAGATACGTCGGTCCTTTCAAAATTCTTGGCAAAAGAGGCGATCTAGCCTATCAGCTCGAGCTCCCTTCCAACTTTGCAAATGTTCATGATGTCTTCCATGTGTCTCAGCTTCGCAAATGCTTCAAGGCACCTGAGCGGATGATTCCGTTTGAGGAGATTGATCTTCAACAAGACCTTTCCTACCGAGAGAATCCAGTTGCAATTCTCGAAGAAACTGAACGCAAGACTCGCAACAAGACCATCAAGTTTCTGAAAGTCAAGTGGTCACATCACACAGACCGAGAAGCTACCTGGGAACGAGAAGATCATCTTCGTTCCGAGTACCCTTCCTTTTTTCAGTCCTAGATCTCGGGACGAGATCTTTTTGTAGTAGAGGAGAGTTTGTAATGCCCCGGATGTAATACTTTCCCTTTTGGGCTTATAATATATCTCCGGCTTCATCTATTTCCATTTCGGGCTCTTTGTCTTTCGGGCTTTCGTCGTTTTGTTGTGTGAGTGTGTGGCATTCATTCATATCATGTAGACATGTGCATTGCATTGCTTTTGTGTTGTGGGTTGCATCCGGTTCGTGGCGTTTCTTCCCGTTGTCCGTTTCGTGTTCCGGAGCTCCCTCACGTGTCCGTGACGTCCCGTAGGCCTACTTTGTTGTTCGGGCGTTTTTCGTTACCGGTGTGCCGCGAGGTTGTGTTGTGTGTTGTTGTTTTGTTGTGTGCAACCCGCCTCTCAAATCTCGTCTCGTTTGGACTCCGTTGACTTTTCCCTCCGTTGTCCGTGTGGGTCCGAAGTGCCCTTACTTCGTGTCCCGGAAATACCCCCACTGCTTTCTTTTATCTCCGTCTGGTCCTTTTAAAATCATCCCCGCGATCGGATCCGTTGGATCACGATCGGAGGGCTCCTAGCGCCCCTAAACTCCTCCTAACCCTAAAATTCTGCTACTTATAGACCCCTAGTCTATGTTGGCATCTCCTTCTTCTTCCTCCTCTCTCCCCTCTTTTTTTTCCTTTTTCTTCTCCAGATCCAGAAAACCTGGCCGGATCCCGAAGGATCTCCTCGATCTCCTCCAGTCTTCCTCGACCAGATCGCCGCCAGGGTCAACGGACCAGCTTCCCTCCTCTCGCCCGAGCGGGCCGGTCGCTCCTTCGACCGCGCGCCTGGTTCGCGCGCCAGGGGGGACCGCTTCGTCGGAAGCAGCAACCGACCGCCTCGCCACTGGCCCATCGGCCCGTACACCGCACCGCCGCCGCGAGCGCCTTCCGCAGGCCAGCAGCGCCCCGGCTCGGGCCGGCCCTCTCTTCCCCGCCGCCGGGCCGCGGATTCCCACCGGGCCGCGCCTCCTCCCTCCGTCCGCGAGCCGGGCCAGGCGCCTCCAGGCTGGGCCGCCTCCTCGCCTCCCACCGATCCCGCGCTGGGCCGCTTCGCCGCCGCCGGCCCGTACCACCGCCCCGCCGGGCCAGGCCTCTGCTCCGGGCCGCCGCCACTGTTCCAGCTCCACCGGGCCGCCGCACCACTGTTCACCCGAGGCCCATCCACTGTTCATCGAGGTTGACCTTTTTCCCCCTCTAAGTCCCAGATCTGACAGTCTGAAATCCAAACTTTGACCTGCTCTAACTTTTTACCTGCTGCTCCGTTTTGCGCGTGTAGCATGTCCAGATGTTCGTGGAGATGCCCTCTACGTTTTACCTGTTGTAGTCATGCATGTTAGATGTCATCTTGACACTTGTTTTGCTGTTGCAAGAGTGCATCATGATATAAACTATTGTTATGTGTTATTTTCATGCCACCTTTGATTTGTGATATCTTTTAGCTCGTTTGTCCAAACGAAGCAAATGACATGTCCACGTGTTCGTCTTGCCACGAACTACGTGTTGTGTGTGATAGGTTGCATGGTAGATTTATTATTTCCTTGTTATCATCGTTGCAAGATGCCATGTTCACATGTTGTGTTTTCACTTGTTATGAAATGCCATCTTGTTGAGCTCGTTGTAATCGGTGTGTTCTCCACAATGAAGCATGCTTGTGTGTTTCGGGATCACCTTCATATGTATTTTGATGAGGTGCTTACCCCTTGCCATGTTTAGTTTCGAGGTGTCTTAAACATGCTCTTTTTGATGCTATGATAATGTTGCTGTTTTAGGACTTAGTGAAATTTCACTAAGTCTGAAATCTGTAACGTTCCGATGCCATGTTCGTGTGATGTTGTAGGACAAAGCATGATAGTTTTGGGGTGGATTTTGATTGTTCCATGAAGTATATATTGTTGTCTTTCCATCCATGTCCTCACATGTCCATTTGAGTGGCTGTAGCATGTTTATCTTTTGCTCCAAACTTTCAATAAAATTCTGCTGCCAGAATTTTATTTCAAAGTTCAATATGTCCAAGATCATTGCTAGTGATCCGTGACTCCGTTGGGGGTGCACTTTGGACCTAGTTGCTGTACATTATATCTAGTTTATGTTCAAGTCCTTTGCCATGCCTTTTGGGTGCTGTAGATTATTTATTTTGAGCTCCCAAGATGCTATGTTGCTGTAATTTGCAGTTTTCGCTCAAATCTTGTTTCGGGCATAACTTTTAGCCCGTAACTCCGATTTCAGCGATTCTTATATCAAACTTGGGTGATTTTCTGTGTAGATTAATAATATCAGGTTGTTAACTTGTTTCGAGGTGTTTTGCTTGAGTGATGTTTTCCGTGCTCCATGTGCATCTCTAGTGCATCCTTCATGCATACATGTTTTTCGAGTGCGCATTGCATCGTGTTGATTGGTGCTTGGTGTGTTTGCCTTGTTTAGACCCGGAAGTTGAGCACGAGTTTTCCAACGAGGTTGAGCACGAGGTTTCCAACGAGTTTGAGCACGAAGACCCTTCTTTCGATCCGAACTTCTTCTCTTCAGGCAAGATGAACGAACCCCGATAACATTACTATCTTTGTCTATTTGCTAGTAGTCTCGATCTATAGTTTTGCCTCGATGCCCATGTTCTTCTTGTCAGCCTCCTACTTGTAACCAATTGCCATGTTTAACCACCCTACCTATGCAAACCGTTGCTTGGCTAAGTACGCTTCGCTCAGCCCTTCTTATAGCGTTGCTAGTTGCAGGTGAAGTGAAGATGCTTGCTTCATGTTGAAGTTTGGTTGGGTTATATCACACTATATAAATGCTTTAATTAAAATCACATATTTTGGCAAGGGTGGAAGGCTAAGCCTTTTGCTTGGTGTTTTGTTCCACTCATGCCGTTAGGATCCGTATAAGCCGGTTTTATGTTCCTTGATTATGCGTTCCTAACACGGTTGGGGTGTATGGGACCCCCTCGATAAACCGCTAAGTGCTAAGTCTTTTCCAGCAAGTCCCAACATTGGTACTATTTGCCTAATAACAAACTAAACTTGCATAGGGAGTTATAAACCCTTTTTCTTAATCAACAACCCCGGGCCAGTGCTCCACATGAGTGTTGGTCCGAAACGGGGGTCCTGCAGGGCCACCTCGAGGAAACTCAAGGTTTGGTAAAAACCTGTAGCATCGCCCATCCGGTCGTGTCCTGAGACCTAGATACGCGCGGCTACGATCAGGGTGTCGACACGCCGGGAGGAATTGCTGGATTAGCCTTACCTTAGTTCGGTTTAACTTGAGCACGGGATTCCGAGGATACTCGGGTCTTTCCACTTTGGAGTTGCGACTCCGCGGATCGTGGGCTTGTAATGGGTCAAGTTGGATCACCCCTGCAGGGTTTGAACTTTCGAAAGCCGTGCCCGCGGTTATGTGGCAGATGGGAGCTTGTTAATTCCGGTTGTAGAAAACTTGACACAATGATACTAATACACTACCAGCGTGTGTTCCGTGACTGTCAATTTCCGAATCGGGATTCGGGAGTTGAACACGGAGGGGTTATGTTTGTGAGCTTGTAGCTAGGATCACTTCGTGATCACTTCTCGCTTTGCCTTCTCTTCTCGCTCTCTCTGGCGTAAGTTAGTGCTAGTTGCTGCTGCAGACTCTTTGTTGTTCCTTCACCTCATTTCTTTCTTCAGCCTTTTCCCTCACCTAAAGGCTTTGATAGTTCTGTTACCCGGGAACGGGATTGCTGAGTCCTCTGTGGCTCAAAGTTACTTCACACACCAGATGCAGGTCCAGCTGTGAGCTATCCAGGTGATGGCACCGAGCTGGATTGGGAGTATGACGAGGAGCGTAGTCGTTACTACGTGCGCTACCCGGACGATCAGTAGTGGAGACTCTTACTAGGATTCGATCCGCCTGTGGTTGTTTTTTTATCTGAGTTTGGTACTTTGACATTTGGTTTTGCCCTTAGAGGGTTGTAGTGATCTTATTGTATGATGCTTGAGACTTGTACTGTTATTCTGTGACGTGGCGATTGTAAGCCAACTATTTTCAGTTTACTATCCCTCTTTTACATGAGTTGTGCAAAGATTACCAAACTTGAGATCATTCTAGGATGGACTTATGCCTTTAAGTCGGGCCTCGACCCGTAGGAGGTATAACTCCATCCTGGGCATTACAGAGAGGTTGACGGAGATCCAGCAGCACGACGGCGTGGTGGTGGATGCAATAGGAAAAGCTGCAGGGCTTCGCCGGCGCCCTGCGAGAGGAGATGGAAGTGTGACGGGAGGGGGGAGAGGCGCCAGAGGCTTGGGGTGCGGCTGCCCTCTCCCCCCCCCCACTATATATAGGGGCCAGGGGGGGCGCCGGCCCTAGGAGATGCAATCTCCTAGGGGTGCGGCGGCCACAGGGGGGAGACTTGCCTCCCAAGGCATAGGGGGCGCCCCCTCCCCCTAGGGTTTCAACCCTAGGCGCATGGAGGGGGCCCATGTGGGTGCGCCAGCCCACCAGGGGCTGGCCCCCTTCCCCTTGCAGCCTACGGGGCCCTCCGGGAAGGGTGGCCCCACTCGGTGGACCCCCGGGACCCCTCCGGTGGTCCCGGGACACTCCCGGTGACCCCCGAAATTCACCCGATGGCCGAAACTGGACTTCCTATATATCATTCTTTACCTCCGGACCATTTCGGAACTCCTCGTGACGTCCGGGATCTCATCCGGGACTCCGAACAACATTCGGGTTTCCATGTGCATGTATCTCTACAACCCTAGCGTCACTGAACCTTAAGTGTGTAGACCCTACGGGTTCGGGAGACACGCAGACATGACCGAGACGACTCTCCGGTCAATAACCAACAACGGGATCTGGATACCCATGTTGGTTCCCACGTGTTCCATGATGATATCATCAGATAAACCACTGTGTCAAGGATTCACTCAATCCCGTATGTTATTCCCTTTGTCTATCGATACGGTACTTGCTGATACGTCCAAAACGTATCTATAATTTCTGCTTGCTCCATGCCTCTTTTGTGTGATATTGCTATGATATTTATACACTTCCATACACTTTTGATCATATTTGGACTAACCTATTAACTCAGTGCACCCCAGTGCCAGTTTATGTTTTCTGCTGTTTTTGTATTTCAGGTTTTCCCATTACGTAAACTGCCAGAAAAATCCCGGAAAAATTATATAAAAAATCAGCGTTCCGGAAGCTTCCATGCGGCCAAAGTAGGGCCAGAGGGGGACCAGAGGGGCTCCAGGCGGCCTGCCCAGGCGCCCCCCCTGGCCGCGCCGGGGGGGCGCCTGGGCCCCCCAGACCTCCGCTGATGCCCCCCTTTGGCATATATTTAACATCCGTCGAGGAAACCCTGATTCCAGACCCCTTTTCTCCAGACGCGATTCCGATCTCCGCCGCTGTTAACCCTCAACCGTAAGGGATCGAGATAGTCTTCGCGGGTAAGAATAACCCAATTTATTGATTCGAAACACGGGGAGCCAAAGAGTATTTTTAAGCTTTGACAGTTGAGTTGTCAATTCAACCGCACCTGAAATATACTTACTTGCGACAAAAGATAAGTGGTAACAGTGATATGATAGTGATGATAGTAATAGTAAAAGTAAACAGCAAAAGTAAATAGCAGTAGTAAATGGCAAAAGTAGCAACTAGTGACAAGCAAGGTTTAAAACACTGTAGGCTAGGGAGATGGATGGTTGGGCGCTGCATGGATGAGATAGATTCTAACTTGGGGCACGGCACACAGAAAAGTAATGATCATCTAGGCAAATATCAAACATTAGGCATGTATCCCGTAGGTAGTTATACGTGCTTGCAATAAGAACTTGCACAACATCTTTTGTCCTACCATCCCGCTACAAACGGGGCCAAAAGGAACTTATGGATATTAAGGTGCTCCTGTCAAAGAGCACCGAAACAAAGCAATGAACTCAATGGATACATGAAATCCTCAAACTACGGACCATCCCCTTTGGTGTCCCAAGCTGTCACTTTTGGGATCACCGGTTCATAACCGTAACAGGTGCAAACAACTCATAGATAGGATCACGAACACAAATATATTCATGCAAACACATATGGTTCAGATCTGAAATCATGGCACTCGGGCCCTAAGTGTCAAGCATTAAGAATAACAAGTTGAAGCAAAGATGATAAACACCATAGTAGATGATAGGCAACATGCCCCCAACAATCTGACAAACTATTACATGATCTAACTCATCCAATCCCTACCATCCCCTTCGCCTACAGCAGGGGAATTACTCACACATGGAGGGAGAAGTCATGGAGGGATGATGGAGTGGTGATGATGATGACGATGGCGACGATCTCCCCTCTCCGGAGGCCAAATCAGCCTCCAGATTAGCCCTCCCGAGGAAGAACAGAGGGTGGCGGCGGCTCCGCGACGGAAAACTGCGAAAGAACTTCTGATCTGGGGTTTCTGCGTCGGGAGTAAAAATACGAGGTAAAGTAGGGCACCAAGGGGTGTGGGACCCACCCAGGCGGCCCCCCGGCGCGGCCCAGGGGGGGCACGCCCACAGGGCGCCTGGGCACCCCCTGGCCCCCCTCTGGTCCCACTTCTGGTTCCTGGTTCCTTCGGGTGCGTGGATTTTCTGTGATTTTTCGTGGATTTTTTTGAGATACTTAAAAATCCGTTTTCCTGCACACAATAAAACCATACAGGCAGCTCTGCTGAAAACAGCATCAGTTCGGGTTAGTTTAGTCCAAATCATGCAAGAATGAGGTCAAAACAATATCAAAAGTGTTTGGAAAAGTAGATACGTTTGAGACGTATCAACTCCCCAAGCTTAGCATATTGCTTGTCCTCAAGCAATTCAGTTCAACGAACTGGACGCGACAAAGAAAACTTTGACTAACTCTTTTGCTTCATTAGATGTATATAAGCATGTACTATGAAAAGAGTTTAGCAAGTATTGAAACAGTACTTATGAGGACAATGCAAGGAGCAATCCTTCTTTCAAGTGACCAGTCACAAATACTTAAAAGTAAATAGTATATTACTGAAAATCAAGATAAGATTACATTGCACATAGCTTGAGCATATTAGGGTGGTATCTCGCTAGCCTCCATGAGTGAAGCAAAACATAAATGCAGAGACTCCTCCAGAGTTTTAAAGGAGACTAGAACTAAGAATTTCAGAATAAATCATATCACAAGTATGCAGAAGACAATGTAATACTTTGGGACAATGCACATTATACTCAGAATGACAATTATGCTCTCCTAGTTAGTGCTTTGAAGAAAGAAGGTGAGACTCTCGAACCGTGGCTTTTATTGGCAAAGTTGAAAACCCGTGGTTGGAAACAAAAACTAAACATGTACCAGAGCTCTTGGTTTTAAAAACAGAAGTAAATATGTTTTTGAGAGGTGCATATTTCGTCAACGAATGCTAGCAGATAACTCAATCACTTTTTGAGTGGACAAGTCTCGAGGAATGGCCCCCGCACGGGGACGATCACATCCTCTTAATCTCCTTTGTTTATCACTGCCAAAGTTTTCTGATTTCTCATGAACAAAGCGTGAAGGAGAGTTTGTTTGTTATATTATCTTTTCGAGCCGGGCGCACTCAATGCCAGTTCCTTATCGTATTATAGGTTTGCACATTATACATGCAATCCAGGGGTGAAACTTCTCCAACTTAAAAAGATCATGAATTAACTACTACTTCCTCATGAGCTAAAGCATAGGCACAAAAAGAGAAATGCTTTTGATTAATTTCGAGATGGTACACGAAAGTCTTCGTTAGGAATGGCAGATAAATACCATGTATAGGAAGGTATGGTGGACTCATATGGCATAACAGGTTTTAAGGATTTTGGATGCACAAGCAGTCAGTCCGCTTAGTACAGGTGGAGGTTTAGCAAAAGACTGGGAAGCGACTAACTAGAGAGCAATAACGGTCATAATCATGCAGAGCGACAAAGCAACATTGAATCGGGCATGAAAGTGATATAACTATTCTAAAACTCAAAGATCATCAAGGCAGAGTAGACTTGTTAGTCTTAAACATGTGTAAGCATGTGCCAAGTCAATCCAAAAATTCTCTAAAGGGAAATACCACCTTAGTATACCAGACTATGAACAGTGCAATGCATGTAGATCATTTCAATAACACATTATATACTCTAGTTATTCGAGACTAGCCACAAGGAAAGCATGAACCACTGGAAGAGCATTGTAAACATAGCACTATGTCGCTACAAGCTGGTCTCTAGATCATAAGTACAGGCATATGTACAAAAGTAGAAACAATAAGAGTTCATATCGGTCTTCCTTGTTGCTCCCCTTCAGTCGATCTTCGTCATTACTGCTTGTCACTTGCACGATCGAACGTAGGAAATGTAATTAAATGCCATCATGGACTCGACCTGATCTCTGAAAACAAAGCAAACTAAAGAGAGAAAGGAAATCTTTTTGGATTTTTTTTCAAAGGTTGAATAAAAGCAAAAGAAAGAGAAAATCTTTTTGTTGTTTTTGCAAAGAGAGAAATAAAGAAGAACGGGCAAAAACTTCGAAAAGATCAAAGCAAATAAAACGGATAATACAATGAAAAAGTGAGAAGGGCACGTACTCCCCCAAGCTTAGGCTTTTGGCCTAAGTTGGTAGCAGCTACTGCCCCCAGGAGCCTCCTGCTCCGGGGGTATGGTGATGAGACCAAGGGTCGTAGAAGGATGCTGGCGCGTACACGGAACTCCTCGGAGTCTCCCACGAGGAAGGTTCCGAACGCCAAACAGAGGAAGAACCTTCACCAAACTCGGTGGCGGTCTCTTCCTGAAAATGTGGTATCTCACCGTGCCTCTCCTCGTCGGGCACAACCCCCTCCATGGGGTTATGAAACTGATGCTGGACCATGAACTCATCGAACTGAACAACATCAAAGGACCATCCGTTCCTGCGAGAAAAATCAAACAAAAGAGGTGCAGGTAGACGGATCTCACGTTCCGCGGTAGTTCCGAAACGTAAGATATAAATAAGATTATCAAGCTCAGAACCCATGGTAACATACTTATGCCTTTTCATAGCAGCAAGATCAAAGCTTAAATAAGTAAAAGGAGTATCATCAGGGTGTGGGGTGCCTCCAAGATGCTCTAAGATAAGTGTGGCATAAATGCCACCATATAAGTCTCCCTTGTTACCGTTCATAGCAAGGCATCGAGCAATTAAGGTACCCAGGTTATAATCAGACCTCCCTGAGAGGACTGCTGGCAGGATAGCAATATCCGGAGCAGAAATGATGCTCGTGTTGTCACGAGCTAACACCCCTCTGGCAATATAATATGCAAAATACCTGAGGTGAGGAAATAAAATGCTGGAGATCTTCGACCGATGAATATCCCTCGTACCCATGCTGCAGAGGGAGTTGATGACGGTTTTCAGCTCGGAGGGCTGAGTGGCCATCCTTGCCGTCCTCCCAACGTTCGGCACACCTATTATTTCACAAAAATTTCCCAAAGTCATGGTGATAAGATCATTATAAATTTTAAACTCAATAGCACATGAATCAGGATTATATCTAAAACTGTTAATGAAACTGGAGGTGAGTTTTTGATACTGAGTAACACGGCTCGTGACGAGCCGTGTCAAACCTGCATTAGCACAAAGATTATAAAACTCATCCTTGATTCCCGCAGCTTCCATGAATTCATCACATGGAAATGTCATCGCACGTGCTGGACTTGTATCTTCCAACAACTCCAGGGGCACATGATCTTCATTATAGCTCACCCTAGCAGTCGATGGTGAAGTTGCGGCTCTAGTGACTCGATCGGAGTGTGCGGGCCTCCTCTTTTCAAGCCATCCTTTTGCCCTTCCTAACAAACTCATTTTTGAAAAAAAAAATACAATTTACAAAAACGAGGATTAAAACAAAGTGAGCTAAGGCAAACTACTCAACTCACTTGCCCAAGGCATAAACTTGCATCAAAACTTGAAAAATAACTTTCTACACATGCATGCAAGCTCATCTCTACAGCACCAAGAACTACTAAATACTCACAAATGAGGCCACCAATCAAAAATCTAATTGGAGGGGTGGAGGAGTCACATACCAGGGAGTATTTGCTCAAAATTTCAGCACAAATGATGGGCTGTAGAGAGAGATCGAAGAATCGCCTCCAAGAACAGCAAGAACACAAGAACAAGACCAGAACTCGGGTTTCTGGAGAAAAAGAGAGAGGGAGGAAGAAGACATACCTGGAGGGGGGCCCTGTGGGCCCCAGGCGCCCTATGGGCGCGGCCAGGGGCTGGGTCGCGCCAGCTGGCCGCCTGGGCCACTGGTGGCCCCCCCTTGCTGGCCCCAGGACTTTCTGGGTCTCTCCCGTCGTGGAAATTTTTATTACAATTTTTCTGGAATTTTTCTGAAAACTTCACTGTTGAAAATTTTTCGAAGTTCAAAAATCTACGAAACTCTCTGAAAACTTGAAGCAGTTAGTAGTATTGTGAAGCTTCAAAAACATAAATACTTGGTACAGCAAGTAGGACAAAACTAAAAACAAGTGAAAACATAACAAGCTCAACTTTTTATCCATATAAAACATGTTTACTAGTAAGGTTGATCAAGTCTTACCAACAAACAAGCGATATATAGAGCAAAAAGTCTCACCTCTTACGAAGTAATCACTGAACCCTTACTTTGATGGACATTGTCCCCACCATGATAGTTTTATATTTGTGAGGCACATGTAGTGGACAGTCCCATTCTCCAATCTTCACGGTCTCGATATTCTCTATAGAGTTGAGGGCATGCCTCCTGTCGGTCTTCTTCGGAAAATATACCGTGTGTTCTTTATCATTCACATGGAAGGTAACCTTCCCTTCAATAATAGCACCTGCGGTGTTAAGAAAAGGTCTACCAAGAATAATGGACATGCTCCCATCCTCGGGCATGTCAAGCACAACAAAATCAGTAAGAATTAAACAATTAGCAACTTCTACGGGAACATTCTCACAAATACCTATCGGAACAGCGGTTGACTTGTCAGCCATCTGAAGGGAGATATCTGTAGGAATTAGTTTCTCTAAACAAAGCCTCTCGTAAAGAGAGAGAGGCATAACACTCACTCCTGCTCCAAGATCACATAAAGCAGTTTTGACATAATTATTCATTATGGAACAAGGAATGGTGGGTATACCTGGATCACCGAGCTTCTCAGGAATTTTGCCACTGAAAGAGTAGTTAGCAAGCATAGTAGATATTGCATCATTAGGAACTTTTCTTTTATTAGTGACAATATCTTTCATATATTTTGAATAAGGAAGTAACTTAATAGCATCAGTCAAAGGGATTTGAAGAAAAAGAGGTTTAATCCACTCACAAAACTTATTATAATGCTCTTCTTCTTTAGATTTGATTGACTTACCTGGAAAGGGCATGGGTTTCTGTACCCATGGTTCTTTCTCCTTCCCATGTTTTCTTGCGATGAAGTCTTCTTTAGTGTACCTCTTACGTTTGTTAGGTGCTTCTTCTTCTCGAACTTCGGGCGGATCATTCTTCTCATTATTATTACCTTCGGGTTCAGCACCGTCTTCAGTCTCAGCATCGGAGATAGATACACTGTTGGGATCAATAATTGGTTCTTCATCTGCAATAGGATCATTAGAATTTTCATTCTCCTTATGTTTCTTCTTTTTCTTTGGAGAGCCAACAATTTCTTCTTCCTGTATTTGAGAATCCTGTTCGATTCTCTTCGGAAGTCCCTCTGGATAAAGAGGATCTTGAGTACTAGTTCCTCCTCGGGTCTTAATCCCAAAAGCCTGCAAATTATCTTGTTTGGCATTGTTAGCAAGCAAATCTCTTTGCACATTAGAAATTTGATCAAGCTGAGTTTGAACCATATGAAAATGCTTCACAAGACATTGAACATCATTAACTGTTCTATCTAAAACATCAAGCAGTCTTTTGATAGCAAGGGAATTATCATGCAACTGACTTTCTATCCTCTCATTAAAATGATTCTGTTTCATAATAAAATTATCAAACTCATCTAAACATTGATTAGGAGGCTTACCATGAGGGATGTCACTTGCGTTGAAATCTAAAAGAGAGTGTACCTCTACCATAGGAGGGTGAGTAGTAGGCTCACACAGCTTCTCAATAGGGGGTAGATTCTTCACGTCTTCAGCTTTAATACCTTTCTCTTTAATAGACTTCTTTGATTCTCGCATATCCTCGGGGCTTAGAACAAACATGCCCCTCTTCTTTGTTGGTGGAGGTGGCTCAGGGACGGACCAATCTTCATGGTTTTTGGCAATCATGCCCATTAAATCTTCCGCATCGTCCGGCGTTCTTTTCCTGAAAACACAACCAGCACAACTGTCCAAATAGGACCTGGATTCATCAGTTAGACCAGCATAGAATATATCGGTTAATTCATTCTTAGGGATTTCATGTCCTGGTCTAGCCCGAATCAGACCGCAGTACCTCCCCCAAGCTTTAGGGAGGGACTCATCCTGCAACTGTTTAAAGTTATAAATTCTTTGTAAAGCAGCATGTTGCATGTGAGCAGGAAAGTACTTATCAACAAAAGAGTGAGCTAAGTCCTGAGGACTCTTAATGGAACCGCATGGGAGTGAATCATACCATGCTTTAGCTGTTGGGGAACGTAGTATTTTCAAAATTTTCCTACGATCACGCAAGATCTATCTACTAGATGCATAGCAACGAGAGGGAGAGTGTGTCTACGTACCCCCGTAGACCGAAAGCGGAAGCGTTTATCAACGCGGTTGATGTAGTCGTGCACCTTCACGATCCGTCCCGATCTAGTACCGAACGTACGGCACCTCCGCGTTCAGCACACGTTCAGCTCGATGACGTCCTCGCCTTCTTGATCCAGCAAGACGTGCGAAGTAGTAGATGAGTTCCGGCAGCACGACGGCGTGGTGACGGTTGTTGATGAAGAACAATCTCTGCAGGGCTTCGCCAAGCACTACAGAAACTAGACGGAGGATAAACTAGAGGGTTGGGGTAGCCGGCACACGGCTTGGTGTATCTTGATGTGTCTTGGGTGCTAGCCCTACCCCTCTATTTATATGTTGAGCCTAGGGGTCGAAACTTGGAGTAAAAGCCTTCACAAAGTCGGTTTCACCCGTAAGGCAAGAGTCCTTCTCGGACTCCAGGGCCAGACGCCAGGGTTCCCGGCGTCTGGACCCAGACGTCAGGGACCCTGGCGTCTGGCCCCTGGACTCCGCAAAACTTCCTTTTGCGCTTTCCAAAAACCTTGTGTGCTTTCCCTTTTGGCCCAAATAACGTGTTCTCGTACCCAAACACTTCGGGAAACATCCGGAACCTCTTCCGGTGAATTCCGGAACCCTTCCGGAGGTCAAACACTATTATCCCATATATTAATCTTTATCTCCGGACCATTCCGGAGTTCCTCGTCATGTCCGTGATCACATCCGGGACTCCGAACAACATTCGGTCATCAACATTCATAACTCATTAAATACTATATCGTCAACGA
Source organism: Secale cereale (assembly GCA_902687465.1). Taxonomy (NCBI): domain Eukaryota; kingdom Viridiplantae; phylum Streptophyta; class Magnoliopsida; order Poales; family Poaceae; genus Secale; species Secale cereale. The sequence goes on along the minus strand of LR738715.1, from coordinate 15,575,811 downwards.
AACGTTAAGCGTGCGGACCCTACGGGTTCGAGAACTATGTAGACATGACCGAGACACCTCTCCGGTCAATAACCAATAGCGGAACCTGGATGCCCATATTGGCTCCTACATATTCTACGAAGATCTTTATCGGTCGAACCGCATAACAACATACGTTGTTCCCTTTGTCATCGGTATGTTACTTGCCCGAGATTCGATCGTCGGTATCTCAATACCTAGTTCAATCTCGTTACCGGCAAGTCTCTTTACTCGTTCCGTAATACATCATCTCGTGACTAACTCATTAGTCATTTGCTTGCAAGGCTTATTATGATGTGCATTACCGAGAGGGCCCAGAGATACCTCTCCGACACTAGGAGTGACAAATCCTAATCTTGATCTATGCCAACACCACGAATACTTTCGGAGACACCTGTAGAGCATCTTTATGATCACCCAGTTACGTTGTGACGTTTGATAGCACACAAGGTGTTCCTACGGTATTCGGGAGTTGCATAATCTCATAGTCATAGGAACATGTATAAGTCATGAAGAAAGCAATAGCAGTAAAACTAAACGATCATAGTGCTATGCTAACGGATGGGTCTAGTCCATCACATCATTCTCCTAATGATGTGATCCCGTTGATCAAATGACAACTCATGTCTATGGCTAGGAAACATAACCATCTTTGATCAATGAGCTAGTCTAGTAGAGGCATACTAGGGACATACTGTTTTGTCTATGTATCCACACATGTACTAAGTTTCCGGTTAGTACAATTCTAGCATGAATAAAAGACATTTATCATGATATAAGGAAATACAAATAACATCTTTATTATTGCCTCTAGGGCATATTTCCTTCAGTCTCCCACTTGAACTAGAGTCAATAATCTAGATTACAAAGTGATGATCCTCACACCCATGGAGTCCTGGTGTTGATCATGTTTTGCCCGTGGAAGAGGCTTAGTCAACGGGTCTGCAACGTTCAGATCCGTATGTATTTTGCAAATCTCTATGTCTCCCTCCTTGACTAGATCGCGGATGGAATTGAAGCGTCTTTTGATGTGCTTTGTTCTCTTGTGAAACCTGGATTCCTTCGCCAAGGCTATTGCTCCAGTGTTGTCACAAAAGATTTTCATTGGACCCGATGCACTAGGTATTACACCTAGATCGGATATGAACTCCTTCATCCAGACTCCTTCATTTGCTGCTTCCGAAGCAGCTATGTATTCCGCTTCACACGTAGATCCCGCCACGACGCTCTGCTTGGAACTGCACCAACTGACAGCTCCACCGTTCAATAAAAATACATATCCGGTTTGTGACTTTGAGTCATCCGGATCAGTGTCAAAGCTAGAATCGACGTAACCGTTTACGACGAGCTCTTTGTCACCTCCATATACGAGAAACATATCCTTAGTCCTTTTCAGGTATTTCAGGATGTTCTTGACCGCTGTCCAGTGATCCACTCCTGGATTACTTTGGTACCTCCCTGCTAGACTTATAGCAAGGCACACATCAGGTCTGGTACACAGCATTGCATACATGATAGATCCTATGGCTGAGGCATAGGGAATGACTTTCATTTTCTCTCTATCTTCTCCAGTGGTCGGGCATTGAGTCTTACTCAACTTCATACCTTGTAATACAGGCAAGAACCCTTTCTTTGACTGATCCATTTTGAACTTCTTCAAAATCTTATCAAGGTATGTGCTTTGTGAAAGTCCAATTAAGCGTCTTGATCTATCTCTATAGATCTTGATGCCTAATATATAAGCAGCTTCACCGAGGTCTTTCATTGAAAAATTCTTATTCAAGTATCCTTTTATGCTATCCAGAAATTCCATATCATTTCCAATCAATAATATGTCATCCACATATAATATTAGAAATGCTACAGAGCTCCCACTCACTTTCTTGTAAATACAGGCTTCTCCAAAAGTCTGTATAAAACCATATGCTTTGATCACCTCATCAAAGCGTATATTCCAACTCCGAGATGCATGCACCAGTCCATAGATGGATCGCTGGAGTTTGCATACTTTGTTAGCACCTTTTGGATCGACAAAACCTTCTGGTTGCATCATATACAACTCATCTTTGAGATATCCATTCAGGAATGCAGTTTTGACATCCATTTGCCAGATTTCATAATCATAAAATGCGGCAATTGCTAACATGATTCGGACAGACTTAAGCATCGCTACAGGTGAGAAAGTCTCATCGTAGTCAACTCCTTGAACTTGTCGAAACCCTTTCGCAACAAGTCGAGCTTTGTAAACAGTAACATTACCGTCTGCGTCGGTCTTCCTCTTGAAGATCCATTTATTTTCGATGGCCTGCCGATCATCGGGCAAGTCAACCAAAGTCCACACTTTGTTCTCATACATGGATCCCATCTCAGATTTCATGGCCTCAAGCCATTTTGCGGAATCTGGGCTCATCATCGCTTCCTCATAGTTCGTAGGTTCATCATGGTCTAGTAACATGATTTCCAGAACTGGGTTGCCGTACCACTCTGGTGCGGAACGTAATCTGGTTGATCTACGACGTTCAGCAGAAACTTGATCCGAAGTTTCATGATCATCATCATTAACTTCCTCACTGATTGGTGTAGGAATCACTGGAACAATTTTCTGTGATGTACTACATTCCAATTCGGGAGAAGGTACAGTTACCTCATCAAGTTCTACTTTCCTCCCACTCACTTCTTTCGAGAGAAACTCCTTCTCTAGAAAGGATCCATTCTTTGCAACGAATATCTTGCCTTCGGATCTGTGATAGAAGGTGTACCCAACAGTCTCTTTTGGGTATCCTATGAAGACACATTTCTCCGACTTGGGTTCGAGCTTATCAGGTTGAAGCTTTTTCACATAAGCATCACAGCCCCAAACTTTAAGAAACGACAACTTTGGTTTCTTGCCAAACCATAGTTCATAAGGTGTCGTATCAACGGATTTAGATGGTGCCCTATTTAACGTGAATGCAGCTGTCTCTAAAGCATAACCCCAAAACGATAGCGGTAAATCGGTAAGAGACATCATAGATCGCACCATATCCAATAAAGTACGGTTACGACGTTCGGACACACCATTACGCTGTGGTGTTCCGGGTGGCGTGAGCTGTGAAACTATTCCACATTGTTTTAAATGAAGACCAAACTCGTAACTCAAATATTCTCCTCCACGATCAGATCGTAGAAACTTTATTTTCTTGTTACGATGATTCTCTACTTCACTCTGAAATTCTTTGAACTTTTCAAATGTTTCAGACTTGTGCTTCATTAAGTAGATATACCCATATCTGCTCAAATCATCAGTGAAGGTCAGAAAATAACGATACCCGCCGCGAGCTTCAATACTCATTGGACCACATACATCAGTATGTATGATTTCCAACAAATCTGTTGCTCGCTCCATAGTTCCGGAGAACGGAGTTTTAGTCATCTTGCCCATGAGGCATGGTTCGCAAGCACCAAGTGATTCATAATCAAGTGATTCCAAAAGTCCATCACTATGGAGTTTCTTCATGCGCTTTACACCAATATGACCTAAACGGCAGTGCCACAAATAAGTTGCACTATCATTATTAACCTTGCATCTTTTGGTTTCAATATTATGAATATGTGTATCACTACAATCGAGATCCAATAAGAATAGACCACTCTTCAAGGGTGCATGACCATAAAAGATATTATTCATAAAAATAGAACAACCATTATTCTCTGATTTGAATGAATAACCGTCTCGCAACAAACAAGATCCAGATATAATGTTCATGCTCAACGCTGGCACCAAATAACAATTATTTAGGTCTAAAACTAATCCCGAAGGTAGATGTAGAGGTAGCGTGCCGACGGCGATCACATCGACTTTGGAACCATTTCCCACGCACATCGTCACCTCGTCCTTAGCTAATCTTCGTTTAATCCGTAGTCCCTGTTTCGAGTTACAAATATTAGCAACCGAACCGGTATCAAATACCCAGGTACTACTACGAGCATTAGTAAGGTACACATCAATAACATGTATATCACATATACCTTTGTTCACCTTGCCATCCTTCTTATCCGCCAAATATTTGGGGCAGTTCCGCTTCCAGTGTCCAGTCCCCTTGCAGTAGAAGCACTCAGTTTCAGGCTTGGCTCCAGACTTGGGTTTCTTCGTGGGAGTAGCAACTGTCTTGCTATTCTTCTTGAAGTTCCCCTTCTTTCCCTTGCCCTTTTTCTTGAAACTAGTGGTCTTGTTAACCATCAACACTTGATGCTCCTTTTTGATTTCTACCTCCGCAGCTTTAAGCATAGCGAAGAGCTCGGGAATTGTCTTTTGCATCCCTTGCATATTATAGTTCATCACGAAGCCTTTATAGCTTGGTGGCAGTGATTGAAGAACTCTATCAATAACACTATCCTCGTCAACTTTGCAACCAAGTTGAGTCATATGATTGTAGTACCCAGACATTCTGAGCAAGTGTTCACTGATAGAACTATTCTCCTCCATCTTGCAGCTGTAGAACTTATTGGAAATCTCATATTTCTCAATCCGGGCATTTGCTTGAAATATTAACTTCAACTCCTGGAACATCTCATATGGTCCATGACGTTCAAAACGTCGTTGAAGTCCCGGTTCTAAGCCGTAAAGCATGGCACACTGAACTATCATGTAGTCATCAGACCGCGACTGCCAGACGTTCAAAGCGTCTACATTAGCGGGAGGGGGCTTGTCACCTAGCGGTGCTTCAGGACATAATTCTTCTGTGCAGCAATGAGGATAATCCTCAAGTTACGGACCCAGTCCGTGTAATTGCTACCATCATCTTTCAACTTAGCTTTCTCTAGGAATGCATTAAAATTCAAAGGAACGGTAGCACGGGCCATTGATCTACAACAACATAGATATGCAAAAACTATCAGGACTAAGTTCATGATAAATTAAAGTTCAATTTAATCATATTAATTAAAGAACTCCCACTTAGATAGACATCCCTCCGGTCATCTAAATGATCACGTGATCCAAATCAACTAAACCATGTCCGATCATCACGTGAGATGGAGTAGTTTCAATGGTGAACATCTTATGTTGATCATATCTACTATATGATTCACGCTCGACCTTTCGGTCTCCAGTGTTCTGAGGCCATATCTGCATATGCTAGGCTCGTCAAGTTTAACCCGAGTATTCTGCGTGTGCAAAACTGGCTTACACCCGTTGTATTTGAACATAGAGCTTATCACACCCGATCATCACGTGGTGTCTCGGCACGACGAACTTTCGCAACGGTGCATACTCAGGGAGAACACTTATACCTTGAAATTTAGTAAGGGATCATCTTATAATGCTACCGTCGTTCTAAGCAAAATAAGAAGCATAATAAGATAAACATCACATGCAATCAAAATATGTGACATGATATGGCCATCATCATCTTGTGCTTTTGATCTCCATCTCCAAAGCACCGTCATGATCACCTTCGTCACCGGCGCGATACCTTGATCTCCATCGTAGCATCGTTGTCGTCTCGCCAACTATTGCTTCTACGACTATCGCTACCGCTTAGTGATAAAGTAAAGCAATTACATGGCGGTTGCATTTCATACAATAAAGCGACAACCATATGGCTCCTGCCAGTTGCCGATAACATTACAAAACATGATCATCTCATACAAAGCCGTATAACTCATCATGTCTTGACCATATCACATCACAACATGCCCTGCAAAAACAAGTTAGACGTCCTCTACTTTGTTGTTGCAAGTTTTACGTGGCTGCTACGGGCTTAGCAAGAACCGTTCTTACCTACGCATACAAAACCACGACGATGTTTCGTCAAGTATGTGCTGTTTTAACCTTCACAAGGACCGGGCGTAGCCACACTTGATTCAGCTAAAGTGAGAGAGACAGACACCCGCCAGTCACCTTTAAGCAACGAGTGCTCGTAACGGTGAAACCAGTCTCGCGTAAGCGTACGCGTAATGTCGGTCCGGGCCGCTTCATCTCACAATACCGCCGTAGCAAAGTATGACATGCTGGTAAGCAGTATGACTAGTATCGTCCACAATCTCATTGTGTTCTACTCGTGCATATCATCTACGCATAGACCTGGCTCACGATGCCACTGTTGGGGAACGTAGTATTTTTCAAAATTTTCCTATGATCACGCAAGATCTATCTACTAGATGCATAGCAACGAGAGGGAGAGTGTGTCTACGTACCCTCGTAGACCGAAAGCGGAAGCGTTTATCAACGCGGTTGATGTAGTCGTGCACCTTCACGATCCGTCCCGATCTAGTACCGAACGTACGGCACCTCCGCGTTCAGCACACGTTCAGCTCGATGACGTCCTCGCCTTCTTGATCCAGCAAGACGGGCGAAGTAGTAGATGAGTTCCGGCAGCACGACGGCGTGGTGACGGTTGTTGATGAAGAACAATCTCTGCAGGGCTTCGCCAAGCACTACAGAAACTAGACGGAGGATAAACTAGAGGGTTGGGGTAGCCGGCACACGGCTTGGTGTATCTTGATGTGTCTTGGGTGCTAGCCCTACCCCTCTATTTATATGTTGAGCCTAGGGGTCGAAACTTGGAGTAAAAGCCTTCACAAAGTCGGTTTCACCCGTAAGGCAAGAGTCCTTCTCGGACTCCAGGGCCAGACGCCAGGGTTCCCGGCGTCTGGACCCAGACGCCAGGGACCCTGGCGTCTGGCCCCTGGACTCCGCAAAACTTCCTTTTGCGCTTTCCAAAAACCTTGTGTGCTTTCCCTTTTGGCCCAAATAACGTGTTCTCGTACCCAAACACTTCGGGAAACATCCGGAACCTCTTCCAGTGAATTCCGGAACCCTTCCGGAGGTCAAACACTATTATCCCATATATTAATCTTTATCTCCGGACCATTCCGGAGTTCCTCGTCATGTCCGTGATCACATCCGGGACTCCGAACAACATTCGGTCATCAACATTCATAACTCATTAAATACTATATCGTCAACGAAACGTTAAGCGTGCGGACCCTACGGGTTCGAGAACTATGTAGACATGACCGAGACACCTCTCCGGTCAATAACCAATAGCGGAACCTGGATGCCCATATTGGCTCCTACATATTCTACGAAGATCTTTATCGGTCGAACCGCATAACAACATACGTTGTTCCCTTTGTCATCGGTATGTTACTTGCCCGAGATTCGATCGTCGGTATCTCAATACCTAGTTCAATCTCGTTACCGGCAAGTCTCTTTACTCGTTCCGTAATACATCATCTCGTGACTAACTCATTAGTCATTTGCTTGCAAGGCTTATTATGATGTGCATTACCGAGAGGGCCCAGAGATACCTCTCCGACACTAGGAGTGACAAATCCTAATCTTGATCTATGCCAACACCACGAATACTTTCGGAGACACCTGTAGAGCATCTTTATGATCACCCAGTTACGTTGTGACGTTTGATAGCACACAAGGTGTTCCTACGGTATTCGGGAGTTGCATAATCTCATAGTCATAGGAACATGTATAAGTCATGAAGAAAGCAATAGCAGTAAAACTAAACGATCATAGTGCTATGCTAACGGATGGGTCTAGTCCATCACATCATTCTCCTAATGATGTGATCCCGTTGATCAAATGACAACTCATGTCTATGGCTAGGAAACATAACCATCTTTGATCAATGAGCTAGTCTAGTAGAGGCATACTAGGGACATACTGTTTTGTCTATGTATCCACACATGTACTAAGTTTCCGGTTAGTACAATTCTAGCATGAATAAAAGACATTTATCATGATATAAGGAAATACAAATAACATCTTTATTATTGCCTCTAGGGCATATTTCCTTCATTAGCACCCTCCTTCAAGGAGAAAGGAAGAAGCTTGGTCACATAAAAGTATCGTATCTTCTCATCTGTGGTAAACAGGCTACCCAACTCACCGAGTTTAGTCAGGTGTGCAATAGCATCATCATTTTCTCTGCCATAAAAGGGGTCAGCTTCAACCATAGGTATAAGTGAAAGATCAACAGAGAAATCATAATTAGGATCATCAATGCATATAGGAGATGTAGCAAATTCATGATTAGGAACAGTTTTGTTCTTCAGGGAGTGTTTTTCAAACAGTTTCTTAATAGCTTCAGGGTCAGAGCCGGAAAACTCTGTCAGTTCCCTGCATAAATCTTCATCAAGTATATAGTAATCATCATCAAGGAGACTCTCCTTGAGTTTACTCAAATCAGGATAATCATAAGTTTCACCAATAGGGTAGCGAGTAACAGGAAGTTCAATTCCAGACTTTTTAGCAGCAGCAGCAATTTGTTTCTCAAGAGCATAACCAAGCGAACTAATATCATCAAAAGTAGTAGAAGCATCATCAAGAGTATCAGACATAGTAACAGATTTAGTAGGAGCATCATGTGGTGGTGGTGAGGCAAACTTACTCATAACAGAAGGTGAATCAAGCGTAGCACTAGTGCTCAGAGCAGTACCTCTTATTGTAGTGGATAGTAAGATCGGAACCTTGGGGTCTCCTTTCTTACCCATAGTGGATGAAGTGCAGCAGGTAGGATACCTCAAGTAGACTTGTAAATATTGCTATGCTCCTCGGCAACGGCGCCAGAAAACGGTACTTGATAACCCTCAACCGTAAGGGATCGAGATAGTCTTCGCGGGTAAGAATAACCCAATTTATTGATTCGACACACGGGGAGCCAAAGAGTATTTATAAGCTTTGACAGTTGAGTTGTCAATCCAACCGCACCTGAAATATACTTACTTGCGACAAAAGATAAGTGGTAACAGTGATATGATAGTGATGATAGTAATAGTAAAAGTAAACAGCAAAAGTAAATAGCAGTAGTAAATGGCAAAAGTAGCAACTAGTGACAAGCAAGGTTTAAAACACTGTAGGCTAGGGAGATGGATGGTTGGGCGCTGCATGGATGAGATAGATTCTAACTTGGGGCACGACACACAGAAAGTAATGATCATCTAGGCAATTATCAAACATTAGGCATGTATCCCGTAGGTAGTTGTACGTGCTTGCAATAAGAACTTGCACAACATCTTTTGTCCTACCATCCCGCTACGAACGGGGCCAAAAGGAACTTATGGATATTAAGGTGCTCCTGTCAAAGAGCACCGGAACAAAGCAATGAACTCAATGGATACATGAAATCCTCAAACTACGGACCATCCCCTTTAGTGTCCCAAGCTGTCACTTTTGGGATCGCCGGTTCCGAACCGTAACAGGTGCAAACAACTCATAGATAGGATCACGAACACAAATATATTCATGCAAACACATATGGTTCAGATCTGAAATCATGGCACTCGGGCCCTAAGTGTCAAGCATTAAGAATAACAAGTTGAAGCAAAGATGATAAACACCATAGTAGATGATAGGCAACATGCCCCCAACAATCTGACAAACTATTACATGATCTAACTCATCCAATCCCTACCATCCCCTTCGCCTACAGCAGGGGAATTACTCACACATGGAGGGAGAAGTCATGGAGGGATGATGGAGTGGTGATGATGATGATGATGGCGACGATCTCCCCTCTCCGGAGGCCAAATCAGCCTCCAGAATAGCCCTCCCGTGGAAGAACAGAGGGTGGCGGCGGCTCCGCGACGGAAAACTGCGAAAGAACTTCTGATCTGGGGTTTCTGCGTCGGGAGTAAAAATACGAGGTAAAGTAGGGCACCAGGGGGTGTGGGACCCACCCAGGCGGCCCCCCGGCGCGGCCCAGGGGGGGCGCGCCCACAGGGCGCCTGGGCACCCCCTGGCCCCCCTCTGGTCCCACTTCTGGTTCCTGGTTTCTTCGGGTGCGTGGATTTTCTGTGATTTTTCGTGGATTTTTCTGAGATACTTAAAAACCCGTTTTCCTGCACACAATTACAGGCAGCTCTGCTGAAAACAGCGTCAGTCCGGGTTAGTTTAGTCCAAATCATGCAAGAATGAGGTCAAAACAATATCAAAAGTGTTTGGAAAAGTAGATACGTTTGAGACGTATCTGCCGCCATCGCCATCAAGCTTCGGGGGACCAGAATTCCTGTGCCGGCACCCTGCCGGGACGGGGAAGTGCCCCCGGATTCATCTCCATCGACGTTGCTTCCTCCCTCCATGTTGCGGGAGTAGTTCCTCCTCGGGGCTGAGGTTCTTACCAGTAGCTATGTGGTCAATTCTCTCTCCCATGATGTGATCTTCGTTGTGATCATAGGCTATGTTAATCTAGGGTGATCCCATGATATTTCCCCTTCCTCTATGTATTGGATTGATGTACTCACTTGTCTTTATCTAGTATAATCCCCGAGACCAAGGTGACAGCGGTCTATTGGACATGGATTAGAACAATATTTTCATGAGTGATTTCCTCTCTTGTGTGTTGATTGAAGATTGAGAGTCTCTTGGTGCTTGTCTTTGACTATCCTTTAGATATGTTGTGGTGATTGTGGGACCTCTTTGGATGGCCGCGGTGACATTGGGAAATCCTTAGATTGAGAACTACGAACTTTGAGGTGTGCTTTTGTAGCCCTACATAATTCTCGTCCTCTCTTGACCACGAAGGAATGACCTCCGAGTGTGTCCCCTTTGCATGTTTTATGGGAAATATCATGTGATTCCATTATGTTAATGTTGTTGGGAGTTGCCACTAGTGAAAGTATGAAGCGTAGGCCTTGTTTCCACCATTGCAATACCATTTGTGCTCACGTTTACCACTTGTTTGCTTGCTGCACTTTTTATTACAGATCTATATTACTTTGTTTTGCCATCCATATCACTTGCCATTTAACATCTCTTCGCCGAACTAGTGCACCTATACAACTCCTAGTTGTATTAGGTGTGTTGGGGACACAAGAGACTTCTTGTATCTTAGTTGCAGGGTTGCTTGAGAGAGACCATCTTCAACCTCTACTTCCCTGAGTTCGATAAACCTTAGGTCATCCACTTGAGGGAAATTGATGCTGTCCTACAAACCTCTGCGCTTGGAGGCCCAACATAGTCTACAAGAGTAGAAGCGTGTGTAGACATCACTTGCCCGAGATTCGATCGTCGGTATGCCCGATACCTTGTTCAATCTCGTCATGGCAAGTCTCTTTACTCGTTCCGTAATCCATCATCCCGTGACTAACTCCTTAGTCACTTTGAGCTCATTATGATGATGTCTTACCGAGTGGGCCCAGAGATACCTCTCCGTCATACGGAGTGACAATATCCCAGTCTCGGTTCGTACCAACTCAACAGACACTTTCGGAGATACCTGTTGCGTACCTTTATAGCCACCCAGTTACGTTGTGACGTTTGGCACACCCAAAGTATTCCTACTGTATCCAGGAGTTGCACAACCTCATGGTCTAAGGAATAAATACTTGACACTGGAAAAGCTTAAGCATTACGAACTATACGATCTCGTGCTAGGCTTAAGATTGGGTCTTGTCCATCGCATCATTCTCCTAATGATGTGATCCCGTTATCAATGACATCCTATGTCCATGGTTAGGAAACCGTGACCATCTGTTGATCAACGAGCTAGTAACCAGAGGCTTACCAGGGACACATTGTGGTCTATTTATTCACACATGTATCGCTGTTTCCGTACAATACAATTCAAGCATGAATAACAGACAATTATCATGAACAAGGAAATATAATAATAATCCTTTTATTATTGCCTCAAGGGCATATTTCCAACAGTCTCCCACTTGCACTAGAGTCAATAATCTAGTTACATTGTGATGAATCGAACACCCATAGAGTTCTGGTGTTGATCATGTTTTGCCCGTGGAAGAGGTTTAGTCAACGGGTCTGCAACATTCAGATCCGTATGCACTTTACAAATATATATGTCTCCATCTTGAACATAATTCTGGATGGAGTTGAAACGGCGATTGATGTGCTTGGTCTTCTTGTGAAACCTGGGCTCCTTGGTAATGGCAATAGCTCCAGTGTTGTCACAGAAGAGAGTCATCGGGCTTGACGCTCTTGGAATGACTCCTAGGTCGGTGATGAACTCCTTCATCCAGACTCCTTCTTGTGCTGCTTCGCAAGCAGCTATGTACTCTGCTTCACATGTAGAATGCGCCACGACGCTCTACTTGCAACTGCACCAGCTGACTGCTCCACCATTCAAAATATACACGTATCCGGTTTGTGACTTTGAGTCATCCAGATCGGTGTTGAAGCTTGCATCGACATAACCCTTTACGACGAGCTCTTCGTCACCTCCATAAACGAGAAACATATCCTTAGTCCTCTTCAGGTACTTTAGGATGTTCTTGACCGTTGTCCAGTGTTCCATATCGGGATCACTTTGTTACCTCCCTACCAAACTTATGGAAAGGTTCACATCAAGTCTGGTACACAGCATGGCATACATGATAGAACCTATGGCCGAGGCATAGGGAATGACACTCATCTTTTCTCTATCTTCTGCCGTGGTCGGGGACTTGATACGTCCAAAACGTATCTATAATTTCTGCTTGCTCCATGACTCTTTTGGGTGATATTGATATGATATTTATACACTTCCATACACTTTTGATCATATTTGGACTAACCTATTAACTCAGTGCACCCCAGTGCCAGTTTCTGTTTTCGGCTGTTTTTGTATTTCAGGTTTTCACATTACGAGAACTGCCAGGAAAAATCCAGAAATAATATATAAAAAATCAGCGTTCCAGGAGCTATCGTGCGGCCAAAGTACAGCCGGGGGGGGACCCACAGGGGCTCCAGGTGGCCTGCCCAGGCGGCCCACCCCTAGGCCGCGCCGGGGGGGCGCCTGGGTGATAACCCTCAACCGTAAGGGATCGAGATAGTCTTCGCGGGTAAGAATAACCCAATTTATTGATTCGACACACGGGGAGCCAAAGAGTATTTATAAGCTTTAATAGTTAAGTTGTCAATTCAACCGCACCTGAAATATACTAACTTGCAACAAAAGATAAGTGGTAACAGTGATATGATAGTGATGATAGTAATAGTAAAAGTAGCGACTAGTAACAAGCAAGGTTTAAAATAATGTAGGCTAGGGAGATGGATGGTTGGGCGTTGCATGGATGAGATAGATTCTAACTTGGGGCATGGCACGCGGAAAAGTAATGATCATCTAGGCAAATATCAAACATTAGGCATGTATCCCGTAGGTAGTTGTACGTGCTTGCAATAAGAACTTGCACAACATATTTTGTCCTACCATCCCGCTACGAACGGGGCCAAAAGGAACTAATGGATATTAAGGTGCTCCTGTCAAAGAGCACCGGAACAAAGCAATGAACTCAACGGATACATGTAATCCTCAAACTACGAACCACCCCCTTTGGTGTCCCAAGCTGTCACTTTTGGGATCGCCGGTTCCAAACCGTAATAGGTGCATACAGCTCATAGATAGGATCAGGAACGCAAATATATTCATGCAACACATATGGTTCAGATCTGAAATCATGGCACTCGGGTCCTAAGTGTCAAGCATTAAGAATAACAAGTTGTAGCAAAGATGATAAACACCATACTAGATGATAGGCAACATGCCCCCAACAATCTGACGAACTATTACATGATCTAACTCATCCAATCCCTACCATCCCCTTCGCCTACAGCAAGGGAATTACTCACACATGAAGGGGGAAGTCATGGAGGGATGATGGAGTGGTGATGATGATGACGATGGCGACGATCTCCCCTCTCCGGAGGCCAAATCAGCCTCCAGATTAGCCCTCCCGAAGAAGAACAGAGGGTGGCGGCGGCTCCGCGACGAAAAACAGCGAAAGGACTTCCGATCTGGGGTTTTTGCATCGGGAGGAAAAATACGGGCTAAAGTAGGGCACCAGGGGGTGTGGGGCCCACCCAGGCGCCCCCCAGGCGCGGCCCAGGGGGGCGCGCCCACAGCGCGCCTGGGCACCCCCTGGCCCCCCTCTGGCCCCACTTCTGGCATTTTGTTTCTTCGGATGCGTGGATTTTTCGTGGGTTTTTCTGAGATGCTTAAAAATCCGTTTTCCTGCACACAAATAAACCATACAGGCAGCTCTGCTGAAAACAGCGTCAGTCCGGGTTAGTTTAGTCCAAATCATGCAAGAATGAGGTCAAAACAATATCAAAAGTGTTTGGAAAAGTAGATACGTTTGAGACGTATCAACTCCCCCAAGCTTAGCATATTGCTTGTCCTCAAGCAATTCAGTTCAACGAACTGGACGCGACAAAGAAAACTTTGACAAACTCTTTTGCTTCATTAGATGTATATAAGCATGTACTACGAAAAGAGTTCAGCAAGTATTAAAACAGTAATTATGAGAACAATGCAAGGAGCAATCCTTCTTTCAAGTGACCAGTCACAAATAATTAAGAGTAAACAATATATTACCGAAAATCAAGACAAGATCACATTGCACATAGCTTGAGCATATTAAGGTGGTATCTCGCTAGCCTCCATGAGTGAAGCAAAACATAAATGCAGAGACTCCTCCAGAGTTTTAAAGGAGACTAGAACTAAGAATTTCAGAATAAATCATATCACAAGTATGCAGAAGACAATGTAATACTTTGGGACAATGCACATTACACGCAGAATGACAATTATGCTCTCCTAGTCAGTGCTTTGAAGAAAGAAGATGAGACTCTCGAACCGTGGCTTTTATTGGCAAAGTTGAAAACCCGTGATCGGAAACAAAAACTAAACATGTACCAGAGCTCTTGGTTTTAAAAACAGAAGTAAATATGTTTTTGAGAGGTGCATATTTCGTCAACGAATGCTAGCAGATAACTCAATCACTTTTTAAGCTAGACAAGTTTCGAGGAACGGCTCCCGCATGAGGACGATCACATCCTCTTAATCTCCTTTGTTTATCACTGCCAAAGTTTTCTGATTTCTCATGAACAAAGCGTGAAGGAGGGTTTGTTTGTTATATTATCTTTTCGAGCCGGGCGCACTCAATGCCAGTTCCTTTTCATATTAGGGGTTCGCACATTATACATGCAATCCAGGGGTGAAACTTGTCCAACTTAAAGTGATCATGAATTAACTACTACTTCCTCATGAGCTAAAACATAGGCACAAAAAGACTGGGATGCACAAGCAGTCATTCCGCTTAGTACGGGTGGAGGTTTAGCAAAAGATTGGGAAGCGACCAACTAGAGAGCAATAACGGTCATAATCATGCAGAGCGACAAAGCAACATTGAATCGACATTAAAGTGATATAACTATTCTAAAACTCAAAGATCATCAAGGCAAGGTAGACTTTTTAGTCTTAAACATGTGTAAGCATGTGCCAAGTCAATCCAAAAATTCTCTAAAGGGAAATACCACCCTAGTATGCCAGACTATGAACAGTGCGATGCATGTAGATCATTTCAATAACACATTATATACTCTAGTTATTGGAGACTAACCACAAGGAAAGCATGAACCACTGGAAGAGCATTGTAAACATAGCACTATGTCGCTACAAGCTGGTCTCTAGATCATAAGTACAGGCATATGTACAAAAGTAGAAACAATAAGAGTTCATACCGGTCTTCCTTGTTGCTTCCTTTCAGTCGATCTTCGTCATTACTGCTTGTCACTTGCACGATCGAACGTAGGAAATATAATCAAATGCCATCACGGACTCGAGCTGATCTCTGAAAACAAAGCAAACTAAAGAGAGAAAGGAAATCTTTTTGGGTTTTTTCAAAAGTTAAATAAAAAAACAGAAGAAAGAGAAAATCTTTTTGTTGTTTTTGCAAATAGAGGAATAAAGAAGAATGGGCAAAAACTTCGAAAAGATCAAAGCGAATAAAACGGATAATACAATGAAAAAGTGAGAAGGGCACGTACTCCCCCAAGCTTAGGCTTTTGGCCTAAGTTGGTAGCAGCTACTGCCCCCAGGAGCCTCCTGCTCCAGGGGTATGGTGGTGAGACCAAGGTTCGTAGAAGGATGATGGCGCGTACACTGAACTCCTCGGAGTCTCCCACGAGGAAGGTTCGAGCGCCAAACAGAGGAAGACCCTTCACCAAACTCGATGGCGGTCTCATCCTGAAAATGTGGTATCTCACCGTGCCTCTCCTCGTCGGGCACAACCCCCTCCATGGGGTTATGGTACTGATGCTGGACCATGAACTCATCGAACTGGACAACATCAAAGGACCATCCATTCCTGCGAGAAAAATCAAACAAAAGAGGTGCAGGTAGACGGATCTCGCGTTCCGCGGTAGTTCCGAAACGCAAGATATAAACAAGGTTATCAAGCTCAGAACCCATGGTAACAAACTTATGCCTTTTCATAGTAGCAAGATCAAAGCTTAAATAAGTAAAAGGAGTATCATCAGGGTGTGGGGTGCCTCCAAGGTGCTCTAAGATAAGCGTGGCATAAATGCCACCATATAAGTCCCCCTTGTTACCGTTCATAGCAAGGCGTCGAGCAATTAAGGTACCAATATTATAATCAGACCTCCCTGAGAGGGATGCTGCCAGGATAGCAATATCCGGAGCAGAAATGTTGCTCGTGTTGTCATGAGCTAACACCCCTCTAGCAATATAATATGAAAAATACCTGAGGTGAGGAAACAAGATACTGGAGATCTTCGACCGATGAATATCCTTCGTACCCATGCTGCAGAGAGAGTTGATGACGGTTTTCAGCTCGGAGGGCTGAGTGGCCATCCTTGCCGTCCTCCCAACGTTCGGCACACCTATTACTTCACAAAAATTTCCCAGAGTCATGGTGATAAGATCATTATAAATTTTAAACTCAATAGCACCTGAATCAGGATTATATCTAAAACTGTTAATGAAACCGGAGGTGAGTTTCTGATACTGAGTAACACGACTCGTGACGAGTCGTGTCAAACCTGCATTAGCACAAAGATTATAAAACTCAACCTTGATTCCCGTAGCTTCCATGAATTCATCACATGGAAATGTCATCGCACGTGCTGGACTTGTGTCTTCCAACAACTCCGGGGGCAGATGATCTTCATTATAGCTCACCCTAGCAGTCGATGGTGAAGCTGCGGCTCTGGTGACTCGATCGGAGTGTGCGGGCCTCCTCTTCTCAAGCCATCCTTTTGCCCTTCCTAACAAACTCATTTCTGAAATTTTTTGCAATTTACAAAAACGAGGATTAAAACAAAGTGAGCTAAGGCAAACTACTCAACTCACTTGCCCAAGGCATAAACTTGCATCAAAACTTGGAAAACAACTTTCTACACATGCATGCAAGCTCATCTCTACAGCACCAAGAACTACTAAATACTCACAAATGAGGCCACCAATCAAAAATCTAATTGGAGGGGTGGAGGAGTCACATACCAGGGAGTATTTGCTCAAAATTTCAGCTCAAATGATGGGCTGTAGAGAGAGATCGAAGAATCGCCCCCAAGAACAGCAAGAACAGCAAGAACAAGACCAGAACTCGGGTTTCTGGAAAAAGAGAGAGAGAGGGGAAGAAGAAGTACCTGGAGGGGGGTCCCGTGGGCCCCAGGCGCCCTGTGGGCGCGGCCAGGGGCTGGGCCGCGCCAGCTGGCCGCCTGGGCCACTGGTGGCCCCCCCTGGCTGGCCCCAGGACTTTCCGGGTCTCTCCCGTTGTGGAAATTTTTAATATAATTTTTCTGGAATTTTTCGGAAAACTTCACTGTTGAAAATTTTTCGAAGTTCAAAAAGCTGCGAAACTCTCTGAAAACTTGAAGCAGTTAGTAGTATTGTGAAGCTTCAAAAACATAGATACTTGGTACAGCAAGTATGACAACACTAAAAACAAATAAAAAAATAGAAAGCTCAACTTTTTATCCGTATATAACACGTTCACTAGTAAGGTTGATCAAGTCTTACCAACAAACAAGCGGTATATAGAACAAAAAGTCTCACCTCCTACGAAGTAATCACTGAACTTTTACCTTGATGGACATTGTCCCTACCATGATAGTTTTGTATTTGTGAGGCACATGTAGTGGACAGTCCCATTCCCCAATTTTCACGGTCTCGATATTCTCTATAGAGTTGAGGGCATGCCTCCTGTCGGTCTTCTTCGGAAAATATACCGTGTGTTCTTTATCATTCACATGTAAGGTAACCTTCCCTTCGTCACAATCAATAATAGCACCTGCGGTGTTAAGGAAAGGTCTACCAAGAATAATGGACATGCTCCCATCCTCGGGCATGTCAAGCACAACAAAATCAGTAAGAATTAAACAATTAGCAACTTCAACTGGAACATCCTCACAAATACCTATCGGAACAGCGGTTGACTTGTCAGCCATCTGAAGGGAGATATCTGTAGGAATTAGTTTCTCTAAACAAAGCCTCTCGTAAAGAGAGAGAGGCATAACACTCACTCCCGCTCCAAGATCACATAAAGCAGTTTTGACATAATTATTCTTTATGGAGCAAGGGATGGTGGGTATACCTGGATCACCGAGCTTCTCAGGAATCTTTCCACTGAAAGAATAGTTAGCAAGCATAGTAGATATTGCATCATTAGGAACTTTTCTTTTGTTAGTGACAATATCTTTCATATATTTTGAGTAAGGGAGTAACTTAATAGCATCAGTCAAAGGAATTTGAAGAAAAAGAGGTTTTATCCATTCACAAAACTTATTGTAGTGCTCTTCTTCTTTAGATTTGATGGACTTACCTGGAAAGGGCATGGGTTTCTGTACCCATGGTTCTTTCTCCTTCCCATGTTTTCTTGCGATGAAGTCTTCTTTAGTGTACCTCTTACGTTTGTCAGGTGCTTCTTCTTCTCGAACTTCAGGCGGATCATTCTTCTCATTATCATTACCTTCAGGTTCAGCACCGTCTTCAGTCTCAGCATCAGAGATAGATACACTGTTGGGATCAATAGCTGGTTCTTCATTTGCAATAGGATCATTAGAATTGTCAGTCTCTTTATGTTTCTTCTTCTTATTTGGAGAGACAACAATTTCTTCTTCCTGCATTTGAGAATCTTGCTCGATTCTCTTCGGATGTCCCTCTGGATAAAGAGGATCTTGAGTACTAGTTCCTCCTCGGGTCTTAATCCCAAAAGCCCGCAATTTATCTTGTTTGGCATTGTTAGCAAGCAAATCTCTTTGCACATTAGAAATTTGATCAAGCTGAGTTTGAACCATATGAAAATGCTTCACAAGACATTGAACATCATTAACTGTTCTATCTAAAACACCAAGCAACTTTTTGATAGCAAGGGAATTATCATGCAACTGACTTTCTATCCTCTCATTAAAATGATTCTATTTCATAATAAAATTATCAAACTCATCTAAACATTGATCAGGAGGCTTACCATAAGGGATGTCACTTGCGTTGAAATCTAAAAGAGAGTGTACCTCTACCATAGGAGGGTGAGTGGTAGGCTCGATTTTTTTTCAAAACTGGCATTGTATTTTGAGCAAATTCGAAAACTGACACTGTCAACTCGTATATTGCAAATATAGCACCCCGTCGGTCTTCTGTAAGCCGAAGAGTCCATTTTCGGCGTGGCGTAGGCCGAAGACCACTTTTCGGCTTCCTGTATGCCGAAGAGAGGGGCTCGTGGGCCGAAGAGTGGGCTGTCGGTGGGAGGTCGACCGAAGAGGCCCTTTTCGGCTTGGCCCAGACCGAAGATCCTCTTCGGCTTACCTTAGGCCGAAAAGTGGCTGGATAATATTTCTCTCTTCTGACTTTCTCTCTCTTGTTTCCAACCAGAAATCGCCCCCCCCCCCTCACCGATCTCTTCATTTCTCCAGCCATTTTCAAATCGAAACCACACAAACGATAGATCGTAGCCATCTCCACTAGCCTACGGTAATTTTTTTCCAATGGGATAGCTATTTGTGTGTGAGGAGGAGAAACCATGGTTGGTTGAGGAGGAGGAGGTGGTTTGGCTGGGCAAGAGGAGGTGGCCGTCGAGGGGTTGGTGTTGCTCGTTGGTGCAAGTTCTTCGTGAGGTGGCCACACGCGTCGAAGGTATAATCACGCGTGACAATTTTTTTAGTGTTAATTGGTTTGTGCTGTCATTTTAGCGGTCGGTTAGTGTAGCGGGTACAAATATTGTTCGTTGTGATTAATGAGATGGAAGTGTCTGACAGGTTAAAATGTCTGAATCAGTTAATTTGACTGTTTATTATG
Organism: Secale cereale; assembly: GCA_902687465.1. NCBI lineage: Eukaryota > Viridiplantae > Streptophyta > Magnoliopsida > Poales > Poaceae > Secale > Secale cereale. The sequence continues at coordinate 15,555,760 of LR738715.1, read as the reverse complement.
GCCCTGGCAATGTTCGATATAATGAGTTCGGTGTTGATCCCAGCGAGTATAAAAAATGTGTCATGACACTTCCAGACCCGGACAGACTGGACATTAGACAGTTGAAGTACTGGTTGACAACTAGTTTTGGACTGGATCCTGGGGTATGTTCTGTCAGTATTCAAGCATTGTGGACCAAATCGTGTAAAAATGTGAAGTGGGAGTTGATGCTGATAGAGAGGAGCCAGCAGTGGTTGAACCTGTTAAGGCGTTGCAGAGACCGAAAAATCCACCCATATGCCCTAGTGCAACCTGTGGCGAAGGAGGAGAATACCGGACAACCAGAGGGGGGGTATGAACCCGGGCAGGGCAGTCAAGTGGCTAACGAGATTTATTTATCCGGGTCACAGCCAATGGATGTGGATGCTAGCCAACCCGAGGAAGAGCCAGATTACGTGCCACACAATTTGCAGAGTAGCCGGTCGCTAATATTACCCGGTTCTGGTTTTGCTGATGGGGATGAGGAAGAGGATGAGGAAGAGGATGAGGAAGGAGAAGAATACCGGACAACCAGAGGGGGGGAAATGCAGAGGGTGATGGAGGAAGAGGACGAGGATGGACTGGCTGAGGATCTCGATTCTGAAAATTCCGAGGATGAAGTGGAGGTACCGATTCCTGCCGCATGGGATCAGGACCTATCCACCGGTCTCACGGTCAACGATGGCCATGAGACTCCATGGGAGTATCATCTGAACCAAGTCCAGATAGGTGCTATGTATGATACAAAGAAGAAATTGAAATATGCGGTGGTAAAGTGGGCTATGTCCACGCAGAGGGTATTTCGGACACACGTTTCAAATCAAACAAACTATACAGTGAAATGTGTTGAAGAAGGTTGTCCTGCGAAGGTGCACGGGCACGTGCCGAAGTATAACATCCACTGGGTTGTCACCGGTGTTGTTCCACATACTTGTGTGAGGAAAAACCTTCTGGTGAATCATCCGAACCTGTCTTCTACTCTCATTGCGCAACTCATGTATACTGAGATAGTGAACAAGAAAGACATGGAAGCAAAACACATCCAGACAGCAGTGAAAGTCAGATGGAATTATGTCATTCCTTACGGGAAGGCTTGGAGGGCTAAGCAGAAGGCTATGGAGGAAAGGTTTGGGACGTTCTTCGACTCATATGACAATGTTGTGCGGCAATTTCAACAAGGTAAACGATGATGAGAGAGTATACATCCCAGATCCTGCTCTTCGGCGAACCAGTAGGGGTAGACGTAAGGTCCGTCGCATCCGTAATGATATGGACCAATCTGAAGCTGGGGGAGCAACCAGACAGTGCTTGCTATGCGCGAATTATGGGCATAGGATGAAATATTGTCCCGACCTTAACAAAGACGGTGCGTCCACATCGACGAGTGCGACAACAGGAGCAAGAGGCGGACGTGGTCGAGGCAGTCGAGGCCGAAGGGGACGGCGAGGAAGAAATAACTCAGAAGCTATATAATCAGTCAGACTATGTTCTAATTTGTAATATGTCGCACTATGTTTTATTTCGTATTATGTCGGACTATGTTTTATTTTCTAATATGTCTGGACTATGTTTTAATTTGTAATATGTCAGAGATGTTTTCATTTCTAATATGTCGAATTATGTTATATTTGTAATATGTCTAAAGCTAGAAGAGAGAAAGAATAGAGGAGAGAAAGAAGAAAGGCTTGGGGGGCCCTTTTCGGTCTAATGTAAGCCGAAGAGGTCTTCGGTCGGGGCCAAACCGAAGACATCTCTTCGGTCGACAGCCCGCCGACGGCCCACTCTTCGGCCCACCTCCCTCTCTCTTCGGCTTTGCCCAGGCCGAAAAGGGCTCTTCGGCTTTGCCCAGGCCGAAAATGGCCTCTTCGGCGTACAGAAGACCGAGAGGATGCTATTTTTGCAATATACGAATTCACAGTGTCAGTTTTCGAATTTGCTCAAAATACAGTGCCAGTTTTGAAAAAAAATCGGTAGGCTCACACAGCTTCTCAATAGGGGGTAGATTTTTCACGTCTTCAGCTTTAATACCTTTCTCTTTAATAGACTTCTTTGCTTCTTGCATATCTTCGAGGCTTAGAACAAACATGCCCCTCTTCTTTGTTGGTGGAGGTGGTTCAGGGACGGACCAATCTTCATGGTTTTTGGCAATCCTGCCCATTAAATCTTCCGCGTCGTCCGGTGTTCTTTTCCTGAAAACACAACCAGCACAACTGTCCAAATAGGACCTAGATTCATCAGTTAGACCAGCATAGAATATATCAATTAATTCATTCTTAGGAACTCCATGTCCTGGTCTAGCCTGAATCAAACCGCAGTACCTCCCCCAAGCTTTAGGGAGGGACTCATCCTGCAACTGTTTAAAATTATAAATTCTTTGTAAAGCAGCATGTTGCATATGAGCAGGAAAGTACTTATCAACAAAAGAGTGAGCTAAGTCCTGAGGACTCTTAATAGAACCGCATGGGAGTGAATCATACCATGCTTTAGCACCTTCCTTCAAGGAGAAAGGAAGAAGCTTGGTCACATAGAAGTAGCGTATCTTCTCATCTGTGGTAAACAGGCTACCTAGTTCACCAAGTTTAGTTAGGTGTGCAATAGCATCATCATTTTCTCTGCCATAAAAGGGGTCAGCTTCAACCATAGGTATAAGTGAAAGATCAACAGAGAAATCATAATCAGGATCATCAATGCATATAGGAGATGTAGCAAACTCAGGATTAGGAACGGTTTTGTTTTTCAAAGAGTGTTTTTCAAATATTTTCTTAATAGTTTCAGGGTCAGAGCCGGCAAACTCTGTCAGTTCCCTGCATAAATCTTCATCAAGTATATAGTAATCATCATCAAGGAGCCTCTCCTGGAGTTTACTCAAATCAGGATAATCATAAGTTTCACCAATAGGGTAGCTGTCGGTGTACTAAGGTAGGGGTACCCTAGTACCCCAACTTGTGCACGGGCAGCGGCAGCCCCCCCGCGGCAAGGTTCACCACGCGCGTGCCGGAGACCTTCCTGCCCCTTATCTAGCCATTCAAAAACAAAGTATACAAGACAGAAGACCAAGACCCCGGCAAGAGGAGCTTGCCGGGAAGGCCGTCCCAGGCTCGAGATTGCTTAACTAGCACGAGGCCCTGGCAAGAGGAGCTTGTCAGGACGAATAGAAGATTTTACCTTAGAAGACCCGGCAAGGGCTCGGGGAGCGGCAAGCTTCCGGGCCCGGCAAGGTCGAGATCCCCGGCAAGGTGCTTGCCGGGGGAGGTGCGCTGTGTGCCCGCGCTCCAGCTCATCGGCCCACGCGTCGCCCTGGGGCCACTCCAGGGACGCGTGGCGGATGGCTGTGCAGCCTGGGGGACACGGTGGCACTCCACGGCAGAGGATCCATCGCCGTGGCAGACGGAGACGCAACGGCGGGAGCTTTTGGGGTCGACGGCGACGGGCATTAAATGCCCTTGTCCCCCACTGTTAAAGTAGGTATAGACCACTGTTCTGTACTGTAGCTC